>NW_005087610.1:1537097-1579876 GCF_000331425.1 Pseudopodoces humilis
CCCCCTCCAAACCCCTGGTACAGCTCCCAAACCCTGGTACAGCCCCCAAACCTCCTCCCAAACCCTGGTACAGCCCCCAAACCCCCTCCAAACCCCTGGTACAGCTCCCAAACCCTGGTACAGCCCCCAAACCTCCTCCCAAAACCTGGTACAGCCCCCAAACCCCCTCCAAACCCTGGTACAGCCCCAAAACCCACCTTAAGCCCTGATACAACCCTCAAACCCCTTCCAAACCCTGGTACAGCCCTAAAAACCCCCTCCAAACCCTGGTACTGCCCCCAAACCCTTTTCAACCCCTGGCACAGCCCCAAACCCCCTCCAAACCCTGGGATGGGTGTTTGGGGACAGCTCCTCACCCCTCATCCCTCCCTCCTCCCCAGGAGACCTCGCAGCCGCTGAACCTGACGGCCAAACCCAAAGGCTCCGAGCTCCCCAGTGCCTCCAGTTCGCCCAGTTTGAAGATGAGCGGCTGCCAGTCGCTGCCGCCGGGCCACGGGGCCAGCAGGGAGCTGCAGAGCAGCCCGTCCAGCCTCCCTCTGGGTGCGTGCCCAGGCGCCCTTTTGGGGTTTTGGGGGGGACACGTGACATCTCTGCTGCTCCCGGGTGCCGTGCCACCCCTCGGGGCACAGCTGTGGTGGTCAGGGTGGGGTCAGTGCTGGGAGTGGTCAGTGGGGTGACCGCTGGCACTGACAGGTGCCCACAAGGGTCAGTGCTGTGAGTGGTCAGCGGGGTGACCGCTGGCATTGACGGGTGCCCACAAGGGTCAGTGCTGTGAGTGGTCAGCGGGGTGACCGCTGGCATTGACGGGTGCCCACAAGGGTCAGTGCTGGGAGTGGTCAGTGGGGTGACTGCTGGCATTGACGGGTGTACATAGGGGTCAGTGCTGTGAGTGGTCAGTGAGGTGCCCATAGGGGTCAGTGCTGTGAGTGGTCAGCGGGGTGACCGCTGGCACTGACGGGTGCCCATAGTGGTCAGTGCTGTGAGCGGTCAGCGGGGTGACCGCTGGCACTGACGGGTGCCCATAGTGGTCAGTGCTGTGAGCGGTCAGCGGGGTGACCGCTGGCACTGACGGGTGCCCATAGTGGTCAGTGCTGTGAGCGGTCAGCGGGGTGACCGCTGGCACTGACGGGTGCCCATAGTGGTCAGTGCTGTGAGCGGTCAGCGGGGTGACCGCTGGCACTGATGGGTGCCCACAGGGGTCAGTGCTCTGGGGGTCACTGAGGTGACCACTGGCACTGATGGGTGCCCACAGGGGTCAGTGCTGGGAGTGGTCAGTGGGGTGACCGCTGGCACTGACGGGTGCCATGTCCTGCCAGGATTCCTGGGAGAGGGCGATGCCATCACCAAAGCCATCCACGACGCGCGGCAGCTGCTGCACGGCCACGGCGCCGCCATGGAGGGGTCACTCAGCAGCCCCTACCGCAAGGTGAGGGTCACTCTGCGTGGTCACCGTCCCCTCTTGCCACCAGCCACAGCCGTCCCCGGGCTGGGGCTGCCTCCTGACCCCGCTGTCCTGCAGGAGCACGTTGGGATCGATTCCTCCCCGGTGAAGGAGCGGATGGAGGAGACCCCCGGCCACCGGCTGGACGAGGCTCTGCTGAGCTGCGAGATGGATGGTGAGGATGGCCGGGAGCGTGGTGGTGATCCCGGGTTTGCTCCATTCTCCGGCTCCTGCCCTCATCCCGGCTGTCCCTCGCAGGCTCCCGGCACTTCCCAGAGTCCAGGAACAACAACCACATCAAGCGGCCCATGAACGCCTTCATGGTGTGGGCCAAGGACGAGCGGAGGAAGATCCTGCAGGCCTTCCCAGACATGCACAACTCCAGCATCAGCAAGATCCTGGGTGAGATCCTGGGACAGGGAATCCCTCTGCATCCCCTGGAGGGATGGGAATGAGATCCTGGGACAGGGAATCCCTCTGCATGCCCTGGAGGGATGGGAATGAGATCTTGGGATGGGGAATCTCCTCTGCATGCCCTGGAGGGATGGGAATGAGATCCTGGGACATCCCTGACCTGGGACAGGGAACCTGAGGGGATGAGTCCATGGAGGGGTGTTCAGGGAATGAGGGGATGAGTCCCAGGAGGGAAGGTCAGAGAATGAATCCGTGGAGGTGCCAGGGGAAGGTCAGGGAAGCTGTTCCCGATATTCTGGTGGAACCGGCTGCGGCACGTGGCTCCCACCAGCACAGCTGTAAATCCAGGTGCCGATCCCACAAGGAATGACATTGACTAACAGCATTCATCCATCAATCAGCACCAATTAACCTCGGGGTTCCTCCCAGCCGCCGTATCCTCGCCCAGGCAGGGTGTGAGCACGCTCTGCTCCTTCCCCACGCAGGATCCCGGTGGAAATCCATGTCCAACCAGGAGAAGCAGCCGTACTACGAGGAGCAGGCGCGGCTGAGCCGGCAGCACCTGGAGAAGTACCCGGATTACAAATACAAGCCGCGGCCCAAGCGCACCTGCATCGTGGAGGGCAAGCGGCTGCGCGTGGGCGAGTACAAGGCGCTGATGAGGAACCGGCGCCAGGACGCCAGGCAGGGATACCTGATAGGGTAATTGATAGGGGACAGCGCTGTGCCCCGCCCTGGGGGGTGGCTGCTGGGGTGGGGCTCACCTGGTGACATGGGTGGGGCCCACCTGGTCACCATGGGTGAGGCTCACCTGGTGCCCATGGGGTTGGTTCCATGGGGTGAGGGCTCACCTGGTGACATTGGTGGGGCTCACCTGGTGACACGGGTGGGCCTCACCTGGTGCCCATGGGGTTGGTGCCTACCTGGTGCCCATGGGATTGGTTCCATGGGGTGAGGGCCCACCTGGTGACATGGGTGTTCACCTGGTGACATAAGTGGGGCCTCACCTGGTCATCATGGGGTTGGTGCCCACCTAGTGCCCATAGGGTTGGTGCCCATGGGACTGGTTCCATGGGGTGAGGGCTCACCTGGTGACATGGGTAGGGCCTCACCTGGTCATCATGGGGTTGGTGCCCACCTGGCTTCATTGGAGTAAGTCCTCACCTGGCACCAGTGGGGATTGTGCCCACCTGAGTTCGATGAGGCACTGGTGCCCATGGGATTGGTTCCCTGGGGTGAGGGCTCACCTGGTGACATTGGTGGGAGCTCACCTGGTGACACTGCTGGGTGCTCCACTGGTGGAATGGTTGGGGGCTCACCTGGTGCCCTTGGGGTGGGGGCTCACCTGGTGTCAATGGGACAGGTTCTCACCTGGTGCCCATGGGGTTGGTTCCCCCCTGCCCCCCACAGAACGTCCCCCACAGGTGGCCCCGTGACCCCTCACTGCCCTCTCAGCGCCCGCCCCCCGTGTCCCACAGGCCGCAGGGCAGCCAGGTGCACCCCAGCTCCTCGGACGTGCTGTACCCGCGGCCGGTGGGCGTCCAGCTGCCCCCGCCCCTCCTGGAGCATTACCTGCCCCGCGGCGTGGACCCCACCATGCCCGTCATCGTCAACACCCGCAGCCTCAAGGACGGTGACACCGGGGACGACGGGCACTCGGTGGCCGAGGGGGACATGTACCGCTACAGCGAGGACGAGGACTCGGAGGGCGAGGACAAGAGTGACGGCGAGCTGGTGGTGCTGACGGACTGAGGGGGCACAGGGAGGGCGGAGGGGGTGGCAGGTGCCACCACCGGGAGGGCGCGGCGTGTCCTGGCGGGATGGGACTGAGCCACGGGAGAGCTGCCCGCCTGCACAGGGGGGTCCCACGAGGGTGGGCACCTGGAATTTTGGGTGGCAAAGGCTGGCTTGGTCTTGCTTCAGTGGCGCGTGGAGCTGAGGCCACCGAGCCTGGAGATTTGGTGATGCGGCTGCTGCGCTGTCACCCCTGAGGGGATCTGGGGGGTCTCCCCAGAGCATCTCCCAGCCCTGCAGCACCTGTGGGTCCCAGAGAGCCTCACCTGTGCTGCTGGGCACAGACTGGGGACACGGGGTGGGGACACGGGGTGGGGACACGGGATGGGGACACGCTCGTCCCTCCTCTGTCCTGGTGTGACCTCCCTGCCGCGCTTCCCGCTCCATCTTTGGAGCCTGCCAGTGAATTCCCACGGAGCCAATTTTAGCTCCAGCCTGGCCCCGGCTCCGGCCAAGGGCTCCTCAGGGCCCTTTGTGCTCCTGACAGCTCTGGCCCACTTTGGGAACAAAGCGGGGGCTGTTCCTGCCCTGCCAGCCCCCGCTCGGGGGGGACGTGCCCGGCTGCCCCCAGGCACCTGTCCCTGAAGCTCAGGCTCCACCTGAGCCCTGCAGGGTAAGAGAGAGGGAGGAATAATTTTGGGGGAAAAAGTGGAATTCTTAGAAAAAAATGACCTTTTATCTAGAAAGGGTCAGAGCCCCTTCTGGGGGGGGTTGGAGTGAGGTGTGGCTGAGTATGAGGGGTGTCCAGGTGAGAGTTGGGGGTGTCCAGGTGAGAGTTTGGGGTGTCCAGGTGAGTTTGGGGTGTCCAGGTGTGTGTGTGTGCAGTGTCCAGGTGTGTTTATGCAATGTGCAGGGTGTGCGTGGTGTCCAGGTGTGCATGTGGAATGTCCAGGTGTGCACACACGGTGTCCAGCTGTGTGTGTGCAGTGTCCAGCTGTGTGCAGTGTCCAGCTGTGTGTGTGCAGTGTCCAGCTGTGTGCAGTGTCCAGCTGTGTGTGTGCAGTGTCCAGCTGTGTGCAGTGTCCAGCTGTGTGTGTGCAGTGTCCAGCTGTGTGCAGTGTCCAGCTGTGTGTGTGCAGTGTCCAGCTGTGTGCAGTGTCCAGCTGTGTGTGTGCAGTGTCCAGCTGTGTGCAGTGTCCAGCTGTGTGTGTGCAGTGTCCAGCTGTGTGCAGTGTCCAGCTGTGTGTGTGCAGTGTCCAGCTGTGTGTGCGCAGTGTCCAGCTGTGTGTGCCCAGTGTCCAGCTGTGCATGTGCAGTGTCCAGCTGTGTGTGTGCAGTGTCCAGCTGTGTGTGCAGTGTCCACCTGTGCGTGCCCAGTGTCCAGCTGTGTGTGCGCAGTGTCCAGCTGTGTGTGTGCAGTGTCCAGCTGTGTGTGCGCAGTGTCCAGCTGTGTGTGTGCAGTGTCCAGCTGTGCGTGTGCAGTGTCCAGCTGTGTGTGCAGTGTCCAGCTGTGCACCCCCGGTGTCCCTCCGTGCGCGGGGCTCCGGCACCTCCCTGTGGCAGCAGCCGGGAACAGGCCCCAAGCCAGGGACACTGCAGGGACAGGGACAGAGTGGGGACACCGTGGGGACAGGGACAATGCTGGGGACGTGTCGGGGACGGGGACAGAGTGGGGACACCATGGTGACAGGGTCAATGTTGGGGACACCACGGTGACAGGGTCAATGTTGGGGACACCACGGGGACAGGGACAACGTTGGGGACACCACAGGAGCCACAGCCACCCGGGCTCCAGGCTGCACAAAGCGGGCAGCAGCCTCGGTCTCCCTGTCCCCAGCCCGAGGGGGGATGCAAAGCCCAGCAGCATCAGCTGGGTGTTGGGGACACTGCCTTGGGGACACTGCCGTGGGGACACTGCTGTGGGGACACTGCTGGTGACACTGCCGTGGGGACACTGCCTTGGGGACACTGCCGTGGGGACACTGCTGTGGGGACACTGCTGGTGACACTGCCGTGGGGACACTGCCTTGGGGACACTGCCATGGGGACACTGCTGTGGGGACACTGCCTTGGGGACACTGCTGTGGGGACACTGCTGTGGGGACACTGCCATGGGGACACTGCTGGGGACATTGTCATGGGAACACTGCTGGGGACACTCCTGGGGACACTGCTGTGGGGACACTGCCATGGGGACACTGCTGGGGACACTGCTGGGGACACTGCCATGGGAACACTGCTGGGGACACTGTCATGAGGGCACTGCCGTGGGGACATCCTTTACGCCAGGGGACATCTCCCCTCCCCTCCTGCCGCTGTCAGTGCTTTATTTATTCCATTCCACCTCCCTGTGCCGGGGCTGGGCTCCCTGCGGCAGGAGCGGGGTCCCTGGGGAGGGGTCCCAGCCCCGGGGCTGGGCTGCAGAGGGACTGGAAGCAGAGGTGCCCCCTCCCCACAGCTGCAGCTCTTCCTGTCTCTCTTCCACTTATTTTTCTTTCTATTTTCTTTTTTGTTGTTGTTTTGTTTTGTTTTTTAAAGATTGTAAATATAGATAGAGCTTTATTTTGTTAATAAGACAACGAGTAACTTAACCTGTATATTTCACATCCCTGTTTACAATCGTTCCTCCCCCTGTCCCTTGGCACAATAAAAGTGACTTTTTGGAGCAGAGAGCAGGGCCTGGACTTCACCAGATCAGGAGCGAGGCTTGGATGGGGACATCTCCAGGCACAGAAGGGACAGGAGCACCCCCAGACCTCAGGACGAGGTCCCCCAGCTCCACCACCCCCAAACTCCAGCTACCAGCAGCTTTTATTTCGCACCAAAACAAACACGGACGCGCCAGCAGCCCTGGTTGTGGCTGGGGGAGGTCCCTGTGCCCAGAGAGGGGACAGTCACCTCGTCCCCGTGCCCAGAGAGGGGACAGTCACCTCGTCCCTGTGCCCAGAGAGGGGACAGTCACCTCGTCCCCCTGCCCAGAGAGGGGACAGTCACCTCGTCCCCACAGCCAAGGCTCCAAGGCGCAGCCACTGCCAGGAGCTGCCCGAGGCTCAGCAGGGCAGGGGCTGAAGCCGTGCCTGGTCCTGGAGCGGGGCAGATCCGTGCCACCCCCTCCCGGGGATGGGGACACGGCCATGGGAGGAGGACAGGGGTGGGGACAGGCAGGACGGACCCCCCCTGCACCCCACCTGCACCTCCCGACCCTGGGGGAGAGGGCAAAGGCAGAGCTGAGAAGCCGCTCGGGCAGCACAGGGGGGAAACCACCGAGCTAAGGGGGACGGTGGGGACAGGCAGGGACAGCGGTGGGGACAGACAGGGACAGCTGGGACTGGGCACAGCACGGGGGGTGAGCAGCCAGTGCCCACCCCACTGGTCCCAGACCCTCGTGGCAAACGCTCCCGCAGCTGGGGCCAGCAGGGAGCCGGGACGGGGCTGGTTTGGGGGTGGCACCCTGGTGGCACCTGGCAGGGCAGGAGGGCACAGAGGGCGCAGCAAAGGGGTGACCAAGGTGAGCAGGCGGCTCTGGGGGCTCCCGAGCAGACGGGGTGACACCGTGTCCCTCCTTGGGGACAGCGGGCAGTGCCAGGCCAGCAGCGCCAGCAGGGCACCGACCTGCCGGGCACCGGGGCCGAGCCGGGCTCAGCCTTAAGGCGATGGTGAAGCTTCCTCGCGTGGGCTGGGGCCTCGCCGGGGCCGTGGTCCTCTCCAGCATCTCATGGTCCAGTCTTGGGGGTGTCCAGGCTCTCCTGGAAGCGGTGGCGGCCTGGGCAGAGCTCCTCTTGTCCCCCGTGCCACCGGCAGGACCGGCCCTGGACCCTGGCTGGGCTGGGCAAGGGGCGAGGGGGGTGCGAGGACACGGCCAGGACAGAGCTCGGGGTGGTGGCACCTATTTGGGGACCTGCAGGGCTGTGACCACCGGCTTCATCTTGAAATACTGTTTAAACCTTAGCTTTGCATATCTGCCGAGAGAGAAGGGACAGCTCTGAGCCACTCGTGTCCCCAGGGACCACCGGGATCCTCCTCAGGGATCACCGGGATCCTCCTCAGGGATCGCCGGGATCCTCCTCAGGGATCACTGGGATCCTCCTCAGGGATCACCGGGATCTTCCTCAGGGATCACTGGGATCCTCCTCAGGGATCGCCGGGATCCTCCTCAGGGATCGCCGGGATCCTCCTCAGGGATCACCGGGATCCTCCCCAGGATCCTCCCCAGGGACTGCTGGGATCCTCTTCAGGGATCACCGGGATCTTCCCTGGGATCCTCCCCAGGGATCATTGGGATCTTCCCTGGGATCCTCCCAGGGATCATTTGGATCCTCCCCAGGATCCTCCAGGGACCATTGGGATCCTCCCCAGGGATCATCGGGATCCTCCCCAGGGACCATCGGGATCCTCCCCAGGGACCATCGGGATCCTCCTGCTCCACTCATTTCCCCCTGCGAGCAGCCGAGGTGGACTCACCTTAAGAAATTAAAGTCTATGGTCGAGTATTTATCCTGGATCAGGCCCCAGCAGGCCCAGAGGAAATGTGACGCCTGCAAGGGGCAGAACAAGGATCAGGGAATGGCCAGGAACACTCGGGCCCCTCCTGGCTGGGGCCCGGAATTCCCAGGGCCGTGACAAGGACGGGACACGGAGTGGAGCTGGCCCACATTTGGATTTCCGTGCCCTCCAGAGGCTGGGGCTGGCCCACACCGGGATTTCTGTGCCCTCCAGATGTTGGGACTGGCCCACATTGGGATTTTTGTGCCCTCCAGAGGTTGGGGCTGGCCCACACCAGGATTTCTGTGCCCTCCAGAGGTTGGGGCTGGCCCACACCGGGATTTTTGTGCCCTCCTGAGGTTGGGGCTGGCCCACACCGGGATTTCTGTGCCCTCCAGATGTTGGGATTGGCCCACATTGGGATTTCTGTGCCCTCCAGAGGTTGGGACTGGCCCACATTGGGATTTCTGTGCCCTCCAGAGGTTGGGGCTGGCCCACACCAGGATTTCTGTGCCCTCCAGAGGTTGGGATTGGCCCACATTGGGATTTTTGTGCCCTCCAGAGGCCGCTCCTGGCTGGAGCGAGGATGGCAGCAGGGAGGATGCTGGAAGTGGGGTCCCACCCCCTGCACTGCCCTCCCGGCAGCTCCAGCCAGGAAAAACAGAGGGTATTCCACCTGAAATTTCCAGAAATCCGGCTGGGGCCGGCCCTGGCAGCTGGCAAAGAGGATTTCCTCACGCCAGGCCGCGGCTGCAGGGCTGCCCAAGGCCGCGGCTGTCGGACACGCGCTGTCCCCAGCGCTGCCCTGTGACCTTGCCCGGGGGCTCAGCCCCCTGAGGCGCTGCCAGGCCCCTGGGACAGCCTGTCCCCGATGTCCCCAAGCTCCCAGGCTGGCACCAGCAGCCCCATCCTCTCCAGCTCACAGCTGGAAGCCCGAGAGCAGAGACAAACTCATCCCCTGGGTCATGTTTTCAGCCCCGGAGCCAGGCCGGCTCCTTCCGCCTCTGCCACTCACCAAGGAGAACTTGTTCACTTGCACGTAGAGAGTTTCCAGCTCCTCCTCGGACACCTGGGTGTCACCTGGGTGTCCCTGGGTGTCACCTGGGTGTCCCTGGGTGTCACCTGGGTGTCCTTGGGTGAGCTCCTTGTAGGCCTGCAGGTAGGAGCGCAGCCACTGCAGCTGCGTCTCCTTGCTGGGGTAGAGGCCATAATCCACCTCCTTCACACCTGGGGGGTCAGGGGGACACGGAGGGGCAGGGAGGGGACAGGAAGGGGACACAGAGGGGTTGGAATCTCCACGGCAGAGCGAGGAGAGCACAACCCCAGCCAGGCACAAAGCCCAGCCAGCCTCGGAGCCAGGAACGGCAGCCCAGGTGCCCAAAGAGTGGCAGAGACCCCGCTCCGACCACGGGCAGCCCCATTTCCTGCTGGGATTTGGGGTGTGGGATGGGGAGACCCCAACTCCCATCATGGGATTGGGGATTCAACTCCCTCTTCCATCCTCAGGGATCAGGAGAACCCAGGACAGGAAATTTCCCATTTCCCACTCCGGGACTGGGGATAAAACTCCCTCCTCCACTCCCAGGGATGAAAAGACCCCATTTCCCACCCCAGAACTGGGGATTTAACTCCCTCCTCCTTCCCAGGGATGTGAGAACCCCATTTCCCACCCCAGGACTGGGGATAAAACTCCCTCCTCCACTCCCAGGGATGGGGACACCCCAAGACCACCTCATTTTCCACCACGGGACTGGGGATACAATTCCATCTTCCATCCCCAGGGTCAGCCCCATTTCCCACCCCGGGACCGGGAATAAAACTCCCTCCCTCCACCCCAGGGGTAAAGAGACCCCATTTCCCACCGGGGACTGGGAATAAAACTCCCTCCTCCACCCCCCGTAGCAGGGACACCTCATTTCCCACCACGGGAGCGGGGATCCAGCTCCCTCCTCCACCCCCAGGGATGAGGCCACCCCAGGCCAGGGATGGGGGGCACTTTTGGCGTCTCCCAGCTCATCCCAACCTGCGAACTCATTGAAATGGTTCCCGATGTCGAAGGCCTGGTAGTTGTAGCCCGTGTACTCGTAGTCGATGAAGCGAACGTGCTCTGCGCGGGCAAGAGCGGCGGCCGTGAGGGGAGGGGTGGGGGGACAGAGGTGACACCCCCCGGGGGGTGGCCCAGGGACACCCCCGGGCTCACAGACCTCGTGTCCGGTCGTAGATGATGTTCTTGCACAGGAGGTCGTTGTGGCACAGCACCACGGGCGAGCCCAGCTGCGGCAGCGTCTCCTCCATCCAGGCCAGCTCCTGCTCCAGCGCCTCCGGGCTGGGCACGTCCTGCGGGAGGCTGCCCGAAGGGACAGGAGGAACAGGGTGGCACCGCTGCTGCTCTGGGGGAGCCTCCCTGGGGCTCGGGGGTGGCGTTTCCCTGGCTCACAGCGCTTCCCTGGGGGCTCAGGGGCAGAATTGAGCTTCCCTGGGGGCTCAGGGGCAGAATTTCCCCAGCTTCCAGCACTTCCCTGGGGCTCAGGGGCAGAATTTCCCCAGCTTCCAGCACTTCCCTGGGGCTCAGGGGCAGAATTTCCCCAGCTTCTAGCACTTCCCTAGGGGCTCAGGGATAGAATTGAGCTTCTCTGGGGCTCAGGGGCAGACTTTCCCCAGCTTCCAGCACTTCCCTGGGGGCTCAGGGATAGAATTGAGCTTCCCTGGGGGCTCAGGGGCAGAATTGAGCTTCTCTGGGGCTCAGGGGCAGAATTTCCCCAGCTTCCAGCACTTCCCTGGGGGCTCGGGGACAGCGTTTCCCTCTCATGCCCTACAAACCACCCCGTTAATGACACAAAGCGCGGCTAACGAGGCTGGTTTTTGGGGAGGGGGCCAGGTTTGGCACCCAGGCAGACAGCACAGCTCGCCCTCAGCGCGTCCCTTGTCCCCAAAACCCACCCGGCCCACGCCCCAGATCCACCCAGCGCTCGTTCCCCGAGCACCCGGCGAACCCCCGGGGCCACGGGGGTGTTTTGGACTCAGGCGGGGCCTCTCGGTAAGCTCAGGAGTGCGGCTTCCAAGAAGAGAGCTCGTTAATGATTGCCTAATTGGCCGCGCTGAAGGCGCAGGGTGGGTAAAGTCTGCCCGCGGCTGAGAAAAGCCCGGCCGGCTCCTGGCGCGGGTTAATGATTGCCCTGCCTGCGGTTCGTTCACCTCCTCCGCCTCTTGGGGCTGCCCGAATCCTTCCCAGACACCCCAACACTCACCCGGCCGCCCCAAAAAATGGTTGGGAGTGGGGACTGGGTGTTCCGATCTAGGCTGGGTTTCTAGGATTCATCGTCAGCTCAGCAGGGCTTGAGCTCGGGCTTATTCTGGGTTTAAATTCCCGGGAGGAGGAGGAGGAGGATTGTTACAGCAGTGGGAGGCTGCGGCTCTGGGTGGATGCTGCACAGACACATCCCAGAGCTCCAAAAGAGCTGAAATCCTCCCCAAAACTGGCGGCAGGAAGGGGCTGGAGCTGTTCCCGGGGCTGCGGGAGGGATACAGCAGCGGATCCAGCCCCAAACCCGCAGAGGGAATCTGGGAATCTTTACCTGGGAACCTTTACCTGGGAACCAGGGCTCTGCCCCCTGCTCCTGCCTGGCGCCCGAGGCAGAGCCTGGCTCTGGGGGATCCCTCTGCCTTTACCTGGCGTTGGATACCTTTGGGCTGAGCTCCGTCTTCACCAGGCTGAGGTATTTGTGCAGCTTCTGCCACAGGATGGGCCTGGGGAGGCTCCCGTTGGCGTGGATGGCGTGGACTCGGGCCATCTCCCGGGCCACCAGCCTGGCACGGAGCACAGGAGAGGGGTGAGAGGTGATCCCAAATCCTCGAAATCCCTCCTCCCCCCCCCAAAAAAAAAAGAGCTTTGGGGTGTCTTCAGAGGGATTCCCTGAAAGTCCTGCAGGGTTAGCACAGCTGACCCCTCATTCTGCGTCAGGGATCAGCCTCTGAAGCATTTCAGAGTCCACATTTCCAGGGCAAATTCAGGCCAAAACTCTGCTTCCCGTGACATTCCAGCTTCCCAGAAAACCTTTATTCCAGGTTCCCAGGAAACCTCTCTTCACCAGAACCTGACGCTTTAGAAATGCGCTCACTTGACCCATTTATCCCCCACCACCCCCCAGGGCTGAGCACACCAGTGACCCCCACCCCGGGCAGTGAGGGGAGAGCTGGAAACACGGAGCAAATCCCCAGAAAACCGGGAATTTTCTCGAGCTGCTTTTCCCTGGAAAACCCCCAACTCCCCCCCACGGGAGGCGCCGCACACCTGAAGATGTGAGGATCCCGCACGTGGTCGGGCCCCAGCGCGATTCCCGGCAGGAATTGGTAGCAGAGCCCGTTCTGGAAGGCGCAGTAGAGGTCGGGGGCGCAGCCGTGGGCGCGCAGCACCTGGAAATTCCTCAGCTCCGTCTCCCTGTCCACCAGCAGCTCCGTTTTCCTGCCGTACACGCGCACCAGCAGCGCGTCCGCCATGCCCTCGTCCGTGTAGCAGGCCACCAGCTTGTTGGTGATGCCGTCAGTGAAGAGCTGCGTGGGGACAAACACGGCGGAGGTGACACCTGGATAACGGGGGGAATCCCCTGTCCTCTTCCCAGAGGTGGGAAAACCTCGTGGCGATGGTAAGAATGAGGAGAAGGAGCGAGGCAACGCTGGCAGGAGAGCTCCTGGGGGGGTTTGAAAGGGCTCGAGGTGGTGGTTTGGGTGGGAATCCTGCGGTTTTACACCTGGGAGCTCAGGAACAGCTCAGGGATAGCTCAGGAACAGCTCAGGGATAGTTCAGGAATGTCTCAGGGATAGCACAGGGATATCTCGGGGATAGCTCAGGAATATCTCAGGGATAGCTCAGGGATGGTTCAGGAATATCTCAGGAATATCTCAAGGATAGCTCAGGGATAGCTCAGGAATATCTCATTAATATCTCAGGGATATCTCAGGGATAGCTAAGGAATAACTCAGGAACATCTCAGGAACAGCTCAGGGATATCTCAGGAATATGTCAGGGACAGCTCAGGAACAACTCTCTTGGCACGGGAGCAGCCCTGGGAATCGCTCCCGGGAAAAAAAAAAAAAAAAAAAAAAAAAAATCAGGGTGAATTGGCACGAAAATTTAAAAAAAATTAAATAATTAAAATAAATAAATAAGTAAACCGCCCAACGAGGCTTGAAAACAAACCCGGAGCAAACACCACCGCCCCATCCCCTCCTCCGACCCTCCCCGCGGGCCGGGGCGCTGATAGGCGGGGACGTCGCTGCTGGGGACATCTCGTGTCACCGCTCTGATGGCTCCTCGCAGATGGAAAGGGAGTTTTGTTCTCCCGGCGCTCCGCCTTGGCCGCCTGCCCGCGCACATGCCGGGGCTGCTGCCGCCCGCGCCGGGCCCCGCGCCCCATCCCGCCGGCATTTCGGGCACCTCCGCGGCATCCAGGGGGTTTAGGGATGTGTCACCCCACGGGAAAGCCCTGTCCCGTTGTCCCTGCAGTGCTGCGGCTCCCCCTGGGAAGGGTTCCATCATCCCGCCGGGATTCTGGGCACCTCCAGGGCATTGAGAGGGTTTGGGGCTGTCACCCCACAGAAAATCATCCCCGCTGTCCCCCGTGCCAGCTCCAAGCGGGGCACTCCGGGGTGCTGCGGCTCCCCGTGGGAAGGATTCCTTCATCCCTGTGGGATCGGGGAGCTGGAGCAGGAGGGGGGAGAGGGGCTCCTGCTCCGGCAGCCGTGGAGCTCGGGGATGGGACGGATAATTTTAGACATCCCACTCAGCAACCCACGCTCCCCTATAGGGCTCCTATATATAGGGCTCCTGGAGCAGCCTCCCGAGGGAGACTCCAGGCACGGGAATGAGACCCCCCGAGTCAGACGGGGTTGACACCCCCATTCCACAGCTGGATTTGGGGCGAGCAGCTGCCCCATCCTCATGGCTTCTGCCCCTCAGCTGCGGCTGAACCTTCTCAAGATGCTTTTCCCCGAGCTGACAATCTGGGTTTCACCACGGGGCTCGGCTCCCTCCTCCTCTTGTCCTGCCAGGCCCCAGAGGCTGGAAACTGAGGCAGCAGAGCTGTCACACCCCGTCCATGCAGGTGCCACCGTCGGCCACACACGGCTTGGCCGCAGGTGAGCGGCTCCACACGGAGCGAAATCCTGGTGTTCTGCTTTGTTTCGCTGCCCCACAGCCCGGGCAGCCCTTTCCAGCAGGTTTAACGGGATTACTGAGCCTGATCCCCCCCTGAATTCCAGGCCGCCAACTTCGGAGACGCACACGTGGCTGCTCGGTGGCCTGCAGGGACTCGCTGGGTTGGGGGGTGGCAGCTCCGCCGGCTCCCAAGGATCGGCTACGGCTGCCTGGGGGATTCCCGGTGCTGTTCCCCGTGGATCCAGGCTGCAGCCACCCCAAATCCTTCCCTCCTGCAGCCGGAGGACGGCAGGGACAGAGGGAAGGAGTGACACCCCCCGAACTTTGCAGGGATTAAAGGCAAAGCGAGACTTGCGCCGAAGCGCTGGGGTGAAGCAGCAAAATCCAACTCCTGGTGCTGCACCTGCCGGGAGAATCCCTCAGCATTCCCAAAACGACCCCGTGCTCGCTGCCTCGGCACCTCCGGCCCGCGGCTGGGCTCCAGCCGGGCAACTTGGTGCCAAATCCGGGCTAAAAAACACCAACCCAACATCGGCTCCGCTGCCGCTCTTATCTCCGGCTGAGGGGTGGATGGAGGAGTTTGTGCTTCCCTGGGAACGTGGGTGGCTCCGCGGCACGGACCTTCCTGGGGATGAGGAGCAGGAGCCCTGGGAAGCGGGCACAACCTGGATCGCAGGGGCAGCCAGACCCTTCTCGCGGTGCTCCTGAGCTCCGGGAGATTTTCCCGTGCCACCGGCACAGCCTGGTACAGCCCCCGCGGGGCGCTGGCAGCGGGGCAGCGCTCCGGGGCACCGGGCGAGGGAATGGGATCGCTAATGGGAACCAGCTCAGGCCCCCGGCCCGCTCCTTCCCATCCCGAGCGGCTCCTGCGAGGGGAAACGCGGGAGGAGGGAAAGCAGCCGAGGGAAACGCAACGGGAGGGTTTTCCCTCAACTCCTAAGTGTTTTTTTTTTTTCATTTTTTTTTTTTTTTCATTTTAATTAAAAACACACGCACGCACACCCGAGCTGCTGTTGAACACTGACCCCTGCGGAGCCTGGATACCACAGAGCGGGGTCCCTGCACAACCACCGAGCTCCGCGAGCAGAGCGAGACATTTCCTGCCCCTGCAAACTCCAACTCCCAGCTTCCTGCCCGTTGCCATCTGCCCTTTTCAGATGGCTTTTCCTGCAGCTTCTTGTATTTCATTACGCTCGGCTATTAATACATTTTTAATGACGGGAAGAGTGTGCCCTCGGAGGGGACGCTCGCTCACGTGCAGGCATTTAAGGGCACTCGGTGCCTGCCCCTCCGCGCTCCGGTGCCCAGCGCCAGGGCACGGCCGAGGGCACAGGCGCCACCAGCCTGTGTCACCCCAGACCCGGCCGGAGGGGGAGAGGGATTCCCAAAGCCCTGGCAGCTCCGCACAGCCGAGCTCTGCCCCGTGCCCGGAGCCCGGAACCGGTGCCCGGCTCCCACTGGAGCTCAGCCCGGGGAAGGTGGGAAGCTACAAATATCCCAAAGAAGAGCGGCCACCCCTGCGGGCACCTCGGCAGCCACCCTGGGGACACTGTGGTACCCACAGCCACCGCCCGGTGACCACCCCAGGGGTCCCTAAACCTCGTTGGGGGGTGTGCGATGGGGGGTCGCAGCTGATGGACCCTCGGTAACGTTCTGAGAGCAGAGGGGAGAGCCAGGGGTGGGGGGTGCAGAGTGCCACATCCTCTGGGGCAGGTCCTAGAGCCCCCCATGGTGAACCCCACAGCCCCCTAGGATGGACCCCCCAAGCTGAGCCCCACAACTCCTCTGGGGCAGACCCCATAGCCCCCCAGGCTAAGCCCCGCAGCCCCCCTTGAGCTGACCCCACACCCCGCCGGGGTGAGCACCGCAGCCCCCACAGCCAGACCCTGTAACCCCATAACCCCACCCCAGCCGGGCTCTGCAGCCCCACCGGGCGATCCCCGCGGGGGAGCGGCTGCCGGTTCTCCCGGTGCCGGCGCGGGGTCCCCCCCCGTACCTTGGTCTTCACCGTGGCCGGCTCCCAGGCGGGTCTCAGCTGCCGCACGATCCGCAGCGCCCCGGGAAGCACGTCCCCCTCGTCCACCGCAATGCCGAGGTGTGGCACGGCGGGGGTCCCGCCGCCGCCCCCCCGCTCCGGCCGCGGGCAGTCGGGGCAGCGGGCGGGCGGTGCGGCCATGGCCAGCTCCGCGCTGCCGGAGCCGCGGCCCATGTGCCGGGGGCTGCGCGGGGCCGGCGGCCGCGGGGAGGAGCCGCCGCCGTTGGGAAGCCATGAGTCACCGGCCCGCCTCCCGCCCGCCTCCCCGGCAGCGCCGGCAGCGCCCGCACCGGCACCGGGGGCAGGGACCCGCATCCCACCGGCACCGGCACCGGGGGAAGGGACCCTCATCCCACCGGCACCGGCACCGGGAGAAGGGATCCGCATCCCACCGGCACCGGGGGCAGGGACCCGCATCCTACCGGCACCGGCACCGGGGGCAGGGACCCGCATCCCACCGGCGCCGGCATCCCGGGGAAGGGGAGCTGCGTCCTACCGGGACCGACCTCCCAGACCGGGGATCCGCATCCTGCCGGCACCGGCACCGCGTGCAGGGGATCCGCATCCCACGGGGACTGGCATCGCTCTCAGGGCGGGACCCGCATCCCGCGCGCACCGAGACCCGCACCGGATCCGCACCGGTATCGGCGGACCCGCTCCCCGCCCGCACCGGGACCCCAGGCTGCCGGAGCCCGACCGGGATCGCATCCTGGGCAGTGGGTCCGCACCGGGATGGAGCATTCCATCCACCCCCGACCGGCACCGGCATCCCGGGCAAGGGAGCCCCGCCCGACCGGCACCGGGACCCGGCTCTGCCGCACCTGCTGTCGGTGCCTCCCCCACCCATTCCCGGAGCCCCTCAGCCACTCCCGAGCAGCCGCCCCGCACCGAGATCCCCCCTCCGCACCTGCTGCCGGTGCCTCCTGCCCGGATACCTTCCCCATCCATTCCGGGAAGCACAAAGCCATCCCAGAGGATCCGCAGCGGGACCGGGAGCGCCCCCGCCGCACCTGCAGCTGGTGTCCTGTACCCCAGTGTCCGTCCGTCCATCCATCCATCCATCCATCCATCTATCCACCCACACCCTGAGCCCCGCCGCCATCCCGGGGAGCTCCTCGCAGCCCCCACTCCCTCCCTTTGGGGTTAAAAAAGATGAGGATGCCACGCACGGGATGAGCTCCAGCTCCCAGGGCTCCAGGCAGGATGGATCCCCCCGGGATAACTTCTCCCATCTCACCCTCCGGGCACCGGCTTCCATAGGGATTCACAGCTGGGTTGGGAAGAGGTTTCGGGGGTGAAGACAGAGCGGGATTTTCCTGCTGGCAGAGCCCCCGGAGGCGGCTTCATTATCAGAGGAAATTACAGCGTCACACGGCCGGCAGAGGAGAATGCCCCCTCCAAAGTTCCTGAAATCAGCCCAATGGACCATGGAGACCTGGGGAAAAATCATTTAAGGAAGGGGAGGCGGGGGGACAAAAACCCCGCCGGGCAGTTTCTAAAAATAGCGTCAGCCCTGTCAGTGTTAATAGGACGGGCATAATTGCTGCCGCGCTTTGCAGGGCTGAGCGTGGCCTAATTGCTCGGCCGGAACGATCTAATCCGGGCTAGCGGAGCCCCGCAGGCAGGGCCGCCGCATCCAGCGGGAAATTGCCCCTGGAGCAGGCGATTAGAGGTGTTAATAGGCCGGCTTAAGGGGCCCGGCAGCGGCACCGGGAGGTTTTTAACTCAGAATCGGAATAGAACGGGCCCCAGGAAACAAACATCCCGGTTTAGGCCAGGCCGAGCGTTTTCCAGCCGAGGGATGTGGCAGAAGGAGTGGTGGGGGCTGAAGTCACCTTGATGTTCATCGAGTCCTCCCCAGACCTGAGCCTTGGCTGTGGAGAACAGGACAGAGGAGGGTTAGAAATTTCCAAGCTGGATTTCCCTCCGGTAGGAAGGGGAGACTCTCACCGAGCATCTCTGCCCATCCTGGTTGTGGATGTAGCTTCAGCCCTGAGTTCAGTTCCCTCTTTCCTGATGGTCCAATCCCTCTCTGCCGCTGCTTCCCAGCTCCCGGGGTTTCCTGTGCTGATGAGCGGCTCAGGAAATGCTGGATGAGGGGAGATATTCGTCCCTTCCCTCCACCCCTGGGCCCTGAAGAGCCACTGCCACCACCCCGGTGTCGGAGGTGACAGAAAAAGCCACAGTGCACCCACAGGAGCCTGAATTTCCCATCCGGGGAGCCTCCGGGGTTGGGCAGCCCAGCACGAGGAGCTTCAAACGCTCCACGGCTGCGGAGAAGCTCCCAGGAGGGGACAAACATCCGCCCCAGCCGCATCCTCCCCTCTCTGGGGCTGCCGTGGGGCAGGGCTGGGATGAGGATCCGGGCTGGGAACGGGGCTGGGAACGGGGCTGGGATGAGGATCTGGACTGGGAACAGGGCTGGGATGAGGATCCAGGCTGGGAACGGGGCTGGGAACGGGGCAGGGATGAGGATCCGGGCTGGGAACGGGGCAGGGATGAGGATCCGGGCTGGGAACAGGACTGGGATGAGGATCCGGGCTGGGAACGGGGCTGGGATGAGGATCCGGGCTGGGAACGGGGCAGGGATGAGGATCCGGGCTGGGGACAGGGCTGGGATGAGGATCCAGGCTGGGAACGGGGCTGGGATGAGGATACGGGCTGGGAACAGAGCTGGGATGAGGATCCAGGCTGGGAACGGGGCTGGGATGAGGATCCGGGCTGGGATGAGGATCCGGGCTGGGAATGGGGCAGGGATGAGGATCCGGGCTGGAGGAAGGGCTGGGAGCTGTGGGGAGGTGCTGGAAGCGTCACACAGCAGCCGCTGGCTCGGTGCTGGCAGCAGCATCCCCATCCCAAATTTCCCTGAAGCCGAGAGGGAATTTGGCAGCTCTGGGGTTCATCAGCGCTGGGAATCCGTCATCGGTCCCTGCTGGCTGCTCTTCCATGGTGAGATCCTGGTTCGCTCCAGGCTCTGCCCCAGGAGCAGCTTTCCCCGAGGATCGTGGCGTTCCCAGTCACCCGAACTGGTCAAACTGGAGGCGGGACCGTGTTCCCTCGGCGTTGGGGAGCGCTCGGATCCGCGGTGCAGGGCTGGAACTGGGAATGGCCCCCGGCACAGGGGCATCTCCATGTCCAGGGCAGAGAAAAACCTCTGCTTTTCCATGCAAACAGGTCCTGGGACAGGAGCCACCGTCCTGTGTGACCCGCAGGCACTGTCCCCTCCCCGGAGTGCCGCGGCAGAGGTGAGGCACAGCCCCAGCCCTGTCCCCAGGGCGACACCAAGGGCTCCTGGCACTGTCCCATCTGCAGGAAGAGCTTTGCAGAGCCCTTGATTTGCCCGCAGGAGCTGGGAGGGCGCTGCACCCAGATGGGCTGCAAGGACCCAAACCAAGCGGTGACTCCTGGCACAGGGACATTTGTGGCCCAGTTCCCTCAATAAAAGCGTCTGATCCCCCCCCTCTGCAACTCCCCGCACTCAGCCTCCTGTTGCTTTAAATTGTTTAATATCAAATTCATGAAGAGGGGCGGGGCTAACACCGGCTAAAACTATCATTAAACACGGATTATTTCCCCCCGCTATTTAGGAACGGGCACGAACAGCCGCGGACCATCCCTCAACCACTGAGTGCTGCTCCTGGCCTTGCACATCATCCTAAAAGCGCCCGGAGGGGCCGCTCCGGCCGCAGGATCCCGCTGGGATTGCCAGCCCCGCTCCAGGCTCAGCTCTCGGCAGCAGGAGAAGCTCCCGGGAAGCAGCGCGGGGGTTTGGGAGTGGGAGCGGGCGAGGTTTGGGAGCCGCTGCAGTGACAGAGAGGAGGTGGCAGAGCTGGGAGGGAGCTGCTGTTCTCTCGCTGCTTCCCGGGGCTCCGGCAGCTCCTCGGGGCTGGTTCTCCACCCCCGGATCCCCCCCCGGATCCTCCCGGGTCCCCCCGGGTCCCCCCGGGCCCTCAGCGGGCGCTGGCGAAGCCGATGCGGTTGTGGCGCCGGTCGAATTTGGTGTAGTAGTGACCGATGAAGGTGGCGCCCAGGATCCAGAGGGGACCGGCCGGAGGGGGAATGTCCAGCCCGGAGAAAGCCACCACGCACACGTCCTCCCCGTACTGGGATTGCTGCCAGGAGGAGAGCCGCGGGGTGATGGAGGAGGATCCCAGTGTCACCGGGCTCCAGCTCCACACCCGCCGTGTTCCTTCCTCGGGAATCACGGAATATCCTGACGAGGATCACCGGGACCGGCTCCTTTCCCTGCGCAGACCACCCCAAAAATCCCACCCTGTGCCTGGGGGTGTTGTCCAAACCCTCTGTGAACTCTTGGCTCGCGCTGTCCCAGCGTCCACCCACCCTCGGGGTGCGAAGCCTTTCCTGATATCCAAATTCCAGCAAAAACCATCCCTGCCTGTCCCTGCTCACCCCAAATCCCCCCCAGACCACCCCAGGAAGCAGGGACAGCTCGGCCTGCCTCACGTGGACACCTCCACCCAACAAAAGGGTTTGAGGGGAAAAGAAGGAGCGTCATTTTGGGGCAGATTCTGGCTGATTTGGGGGATCCAGGACACTCACCCGCAGGACGTAGGCCGGGCCGCTGAGGCCGTAAACCTTCCCTCCCAGGTGGAAGGAGATGTTGGGCAGCTGAGGCACCTGCTCGCAGTCCACCACGTACTGCAGGGGCAGGGGACAGCGCTGGGACGGGGCCAGGTGGCCCGTGGGGACACGGGGCCGGGCTGGCGGTCACTCACCTCTCCCTCGGCCACCTCGGTGGCCCCGATGGCTTTCATGAGCACGGACACGGGGCCGGCGGGGCCGGTGATGTAGGAGGCCCCCGTGTCCACGGCCACCGAGCAGCCTTCCCTGCAGAACAGGATCTCAGCTCCTACGGACACCCTGGAGCAGGAGGGAGGGTCCTGAGTGTCCCCTGGTGTCACCAGGAGTGTCACAACCATCCCGAGTGTCCCCTGGTGACACCAAGGGTGCTCCTGGTAATGTCACATCCATCCCAAGTGTCCTCTGGTGTCACCAGGGGTGTCACATCCATCCCAAGTGTTCCCTGGTGTCACCAGGAGTGTCCCAACCATCCTGAGTGTCCCCTGGTGTCACCAGGGGTGTCACATCCATCCCAAGTGTCCCCTGGTGTCACCAGGGGTGACACAACCATCCCGAGTGTCCCCTGGTGTCACCAGGGGTGTCACAACCATCCCGAGTGTCCCCTGATGTCACCAAGGGTGCTCCTGGGAGTGTGACATCCATCCCGAGTGTCCCCTGGTGTCACCAAGGGTGCTCCTGGGAGTGTGACATCCATCCTGAGTGTCCTCTGGTGACACCAGGAGTGTCACATCTATCCCAAGTGTCCCCCAGTGTCACCAGGAATGCCACATCCATCCCCAGCCAGGCATGTGCTGCTCCCGGCTTTTCCAGTGTGGGATTTAAGCTCCATCATGTGCAGGGTTTATTTTTTGGGGGGATTTTTTTGGGGTTAAACAAAGCGGGATTGTTCCAGCGCCTCCCGCTCCTCCCGCGGGACTGACGGGGGTGAGACTCTTCCAACTGCAGCTCCCAAGTGGAATATCAGCCCACGGTGCCACCCCCTCTGCATTCCCAGCTGCTCCTCGCTGAGCCGGGAGAAGCTGGAAGAGCCCACCCCGCTCCTCTCCAGATGGGGGCAAAGCATCCGGCAGCAACGCCGAGGGAAAACATCCCTGAAATCCCTGAAATCCCTGAAATCCCTGAAATCCCTGAAATCCCACCCCCACAGAGCCGCGGGGTGCAGCCAGCGCTGGGCTAATGTTGGATTTGATGGCCCCAAAGGCTTTTCCCACCTAAATAAGGCCGTGGTTTGTGATTGCCATCCCCGGGCTCTCCCCGGCCTCACCCCTTCATGCTGATCTGCCAGAAGCCGCTCCTGCTGACGTTCAGGTAGTGGAAGTCGCCGGTGTAATAGGCGGGGTCGCTGCCTCCCAGGATGATTTCCCCGCCGGGTTTCAGGGGAGAATTCCTGGCGAGCCAAATACAGCGGGAGCGATTCCCCTTTCCCCAAAATTCCCAGCCCAGAAGGAAGCAATTCCCCTTTCCCCAAAAATCCCAGCCCAGAAGGAAGCTATTCTCCTTTCCCCAAAAATCCCAGCCAGAGCGATTATCCTTTCCCCAAAATTCCCAGCCAGAGTGATTCTCCTTTCCCCAAAATTCCCAGCCAGAGCGATTCTCCTTTCCCAAAATTCCCAGCCCAGAAGGAAGCGATTCTCCTTTCCCCAAAATTCCCAGCCAGAGTGATTCTCCTTTCCCCAAAATTCCCAGACAGAGCAATTCCACTTTCCCCAAAATTCCCAGCCCAGAAGGAAGCAATTTCCCTTTCCTCAAAAATTCTAGCCTGGCAGGAAACGATTCCCCTTTCCCCAAAATTCCCAGCCCAGCGGGAAGCGATTCCCCTTTCCCCAAAATTCCCATCCAGACAGAATGATTCCCCTTTCCCCAAAATTCCCAACCCGGCAGGAAGCGATTCCCCTTTCCCCAAAATTCCCAGCCCCGGAGGGAGCAGCCCCAGCCACGAGGCTCTGCTGGCCCTGCGGGGACAGGAGGTGACAGCTGCTCCAGGTGGGTGCGGTGGCCCCTGAGGGGGTCAGGAATGCTGGCAGGACCCGGGAAGGACATCCCGGGGCTGGCAGGGGGCTCAGGGGACCCGGGGGACACGGGGGGCTGGCAGCGGGTGGCCTCGAGGGCGCTCCTGCTTTGGATCTTCTTACTTGGAAGAGCTGCAAAGAGAGGGAGGCTCCGTGAGGCTCCAGGTGGCCCCAGGGGACACAGGTGACACCCAGAGGCGCAGGGGGCTCCAGCGGCACCGCGCTGCCCCGGGATCCAACAGCACCAAGTGGGATTTTGGGGTGTGTTTGGGGTCTCTCTGTCACTGCACGGCTCCGGGTCGATGTTTTTGGGGCCGGTGGGGAGTGCTGGGGTGTGGAGCAGAATTCCTGCTCCCACTGCTCCACTGCGTTTGGGGACACTGGGAGGAGCTCAGCAGTTTGGGGGAAGAAATGGAAGATTTGGCTGCTGGTGCAGGGGGTTTTAGATAGATTTTTTTTGTTTTGTTTTGTTTTGATTTTTAAAAAATGTTGCCTGTAGAAGCACCAAAGCCCCTCCAGGCTGGGATGGCTGCAGCCCCTCTCACCGAGCTGGTGGCTGTGCAGTGACAGTGACAAACCGGAGCTGACACCACTCCCTGCCCGGCAGCTCCGGATCTGCGTCCAGCCCTCTCTGCCTCTTGTGGTGCCTCATTCTTCCCCAGCTCCTCCACGATCCCAAACTCCTTCCCAGCCCAGCTCCTCCACGATCCCAGACTTCCTCCCTCTCCAGATCCTCCAGGATCCCCAATTCCTTCCCTCCAGCTCCTCCAGAATCCCAAACTCCTTCCCACCCCAACTCCTCCAGGATTCTCCACTCCTTCCCAGCCCAGCTCCCCCAGGATCCCCAACTCCCTCCTTGCCCACCTCCCCCAGGATCCCCCATTCCTCCCCTGCCTCCCCCCCATCTCCCCCTGCCCCATCCCCATCTCCCCCCAACCCCAACCCCCAAACCGATCCCCGCCGCGGTTGTGACCCCCCAAACCCCTGCTCCCCCTGCGTGTCTCCTACTCCCCACGGGTGTCCCCGGCCCCCGCGTGTCCCCTGCTCCCCACGGGTGTCCCCAGCCCCCCGAAGGTGTCCCCGGCCCCCCGCAGCACCCACCGGCTGTAGTAGACGGAGAACGCGTCCTCCTGCAGGATCTGCTGTGCCAGGATGCGGTCGAACACGGGGGTGATGCCATCGATGGCCTGCCCGGGGTAGCCCATGCCCAGCACGCCGTCGAACCTGGCGAAGATGAAGGGGAAGGCGGGCAGCGCCGTGGCCTCGGCGAACACCTGGATGATCGGGATGTCCGACACCTGCGGGGAAGCGCGGAGGGGATTGGGGGGCGATGGGAAGGGCGGAAAGCCACCCCATCCCCCCAAAAAAACCCTCAGATGTTTCCTGGCTGAGCCAGGCGTGTGGGGTTTGGGGATTTGGTGGATTTCAGGTGTGGATTTTGGGGATTCTGTGGGTTCCAGGTGTGGATTTTGAGGATTCCGTGGATTCCAGGTGTGGATTAAGGAGATTCTGGGGGTACAGGGTGTGTGGATTTTGGGGGTTCTGTGAGTCCCAGTGCGTGGATTTTTGGGGATCCTGTGGATTCCAGGTGTGGATTTTGGGGATTCTGTGGGTACAGGGTGTGGATTTTGGGGGTTCTGTGGGTTCCAGGTGTGGATTTTGGGGATTCTGTGGGTGCCAGGGCTCACCGTGACGATGTCCTGGCTGAGGACGCCTTTGACGCTGCCGGTGCCGTAGCGGATGGCGAAGCCGGTGCCGTTGGCGATGTAGGTGCGCGACTTGGAGGAGTCGTAGCGGCTGTGCGACACTGGGGACAGGTAAAAGGGACATCCCAGAGGGGCACAGAGCATCTCTGTCCCCCCCGAAATCCCCTGTGGGGTGTAATGGACCCACCCCACCTCAATGCCAGGGGTCTGGACACCAACAGAGACCCCCCCAGCCCTCCCTGAGCAGCCCAGGGGACTCGCTGAGGTTTTGAGGGGTCACCCCCAGCCCCGGCCGTGCTCCCCTACTCACCACAGGCGCTGTAGAGGGGGGAGCACTTGTAGGATGGCACCCACAAATTGGCCGAGCCCGTGTCAAAGACCACCTTGAAGGTCTGCGCGGGGGTCCCGATGCTGATCTCGCCGAAATATTGGGTCTGGGGGGGACGGGGAGCATCCCTGGGGCACAGCTCGGGCGGGAAAGCGCCGGCACCGAGCCCAGCTGGGGCGTGGGGTGACATCGGGGGTGACAAACCCCCCCACTCACATCCAGGTAGTTGGTGAGCAGGGTGGGAGCTGTCCCGTTGCGGGGACCGTCCCCTCCTCCGCGTGTGCCCCGGCGCAGCTCCGGGAACACCTCCCGCACCTTCACCCCCATCTCCTGCAGCGTCTGGCGGATGGAGGGCATCCTTCGCAGGGCGATCCTGGGGGGATTGCACAGAGCTGGGGATCCCCCCCCAGCCCCCCGGCAGCCTCCAGCGGCGTTCCCAGCCTCGGGAGCTCCAGCCGGGTGGCTCTAGATGGCAGCAGCTCCCCGCCGCTCCCCGTGGGTCCCGCTCCCAGCCCGAGCCCACCCAGCGTGGGGAGCCCCAGGTGGGCGGGGGCGGCACCCGCAGACCCCGAGCCCGGCCCCAAACCCGGTTATTTGGGATTCCCAAATTCTTTAGGTTGGGAAAATCTTTAGGTTGGGAAAATCCCCCGCGGGCTCGTGGAGCAGCATCGTGACCATGCGGTGCTCGAGGGAGAGGAGTGAGGAAGAGCAGGAGAGGAGGAGGAGGAGGAAGGGGATGAAGCAGCAAAGCCCCTCACCCTCCTCACCCGACCCTGGGAATAAAAGGGGGGGACAGCCCCGTGAGGGCCACACGAGCTCGGGCTACCTCTGCAAAGCCTGGGCTGGCCAGGGGACAAAAGTGGCGCCCCAGGTGAGGGCCAGGAGCAGCAGGGACCGCTGCAGCCTCCGGCTGGCTCCCGCTGCCATCGCGTCCCCCGCTGTCTCCGCCCGTGCCGGCAGCTCCGTCCCGTCCCGTCCCGGCGGGGAGGAAGCTTTTATAGCCCGGGATCCTCCATCCGGGCTGGATTCTCCTCCCCTGGCAGGGGCAGGGCTGGGAATGCCATGGATAACACCGGGAAGGTTGGGAATGCCATGGATAACTCTGGGAGGGTTGGGAATGCCATGGACAGCACCAGAAAGGTTGGGAATGCCATGGAGAGCACTGAGGATCTTGGGAATGCCATGGAGAACTCTGGGAGGGTTGGGAATGCCATGGAGAACTTGGGCAGGATGGGAATGCCGTGGATAGCACAGGAAAAGTTGGGAATGCCATGGAGAGCACTGAGGCTCTTGGGAATGCCATGGAGAACTCTGGGAGGGTTGGGAATGCCATGGACAGCACCAGAAAGGTTGGGAATGCCATGGAGGACTTGGGCAGGATGGGAATGCCACAGAGAGCCCCAGGAAGGTTGGGAATGCCATGGATAGCCCTGGGGAGGTTGGGAATGCTATGGAGGACACTGGGAAGGTTGGGAATGCCATGGAGAGCAATGGGAAAGTTGGGAATGCCATGGAGAGCACTGAGGATCTTGGGAATGCCATGGAGAACTTGGGCAGGATGGGAATGCCGTGGATAGCACAGGAAAAGTTGGGAATGCCATGGAGAACTTGGGCAGGATGGGAATGCCGTGGATAGCACAGGAAAAGTTGGGAATGCCATGGAGAACTTGGGCAGGATGGGAATGCCGTGGATAGCACAGGAAAAGTTGGGAATGCCATGGAGAACTTGGGCAGGATGGGAATGCCGTGGATAGCACAGGAAAAGTTGGGAATGCCATTGATAGCCCTGAGAGGGTTGGGAATGCTATGGAGGACACTGGGAAGGTTGGGAATGCCATGGAGAACTCTGGGAAGGTTGGGACAGTCCCCAGGGAGGATGACACAGCCAGAACCCCCCGTGTGCCCAGTGGGAATGGGACACGGGGAGCTGCGGATATTTGGGAGATGGGATCCCACGTTCCTCGGAGCTGAGGAATCACTCCACGCAGTGTGAGGGACACGAATCCCTGCTGGGTGCTGGCACAGGTCTGGGTGCCATCCTGGCCGAGGAGATGTCCCCAAACTCCACCTGCAGGGGAATGATGGGATTCTCCCCAAGGGAATGGGAACGGCAAGGGACACTCGGCCCTGTTGGCCATGGAGACACAGAGCGAAGACCCCCGAGCCCCCTCTGCCCTTTTGGGGGATGCGCTGGGGGGCACCCCCAGCCCCAGTGCCGTTAAACCAAGGCTGGTGCTTGGAGCAGAGAACGGCCGAACTCATCACAGCTGCTCCATTTGGGATCAGATCCTGGCGTTTGGGAAGGGAGACGCTGCTCGAATCCCTCAGGAGCCTCCAGCTACGCCCCTGCCCCTCCCCAGGTCGCCGTGTCCCCCCCCCGGCAGTGCCCAGCCCGGGGTGGGAGGTGCTGGATCAGCCCCGTGGCTCCCAGGGTCTCCTGACCTCGGGAATCTCGGTGGGAAGTGACTGCAAAGGCAATAAAAATGTTCTTGGATGAACCCCGAGGACACATTCACCCCCAGCCCCACAATCACCCTCCCGTTCATGGGATTTGTCACCCCAGTCCAGGGGACACCCCATAAAACTCCAAACAACTTTGCCCCCAAACCCGGGGCTTCAGCGCCTCATTCCCTGTGGGATTTCGCTGCCAGGGCACTGCTGACCCCGGCTGAGCCCAGGGCTCAGCCTCACGGGGCTCTGCCCCCATCCCTGACGTCTTTTCCCACGCAGGACCCGTGTCCCTGCGTCACTCCGGGGAGCCTCGTGGCCCGGCACAGGTTGCGGGGAGGGAGCGGGGTCAGGAGCCGCAGGGCCTGGCAGGGATCCCGCGGCCATAAATCCCTGCCCGGGCATCCCGCGGGCTCTGCCGGCTTTGCCAAGCTCCGCTCCCCACTGGAAAAGCCGCGGGGGCGGCAGCACTTCAAAGGAAAAAGGGGTCCCGGGATGTGGGGCCGTGGGGATCCCACGTTTCCCATCCCTTCTGATCCAGGGCAGCCACATCTGCAGGATCCCTGAGGATTTGGGATGCTCTGGGCACGGCTTTGTCCCGTCAGGCACGGCTGGACCCCTCTCCTGTGGGGAATCCAGAGGGGGATAAGCTGGGAAATGCTGTGGGATGGGGGACAACCCTTCCCTGCCACTGGGATGGTCCCAAAACCCCCTTTGGATGGGAAATGGGGAAAAGCGACTTCCCCAAATCCATCAGAGAGCCAAGGGCTGCTGCTTTGGGGTGGCCACTGGGGTGGCTGTCCCAGCTCCAGGAATCTGGGGACACCTTCCCAGTGCCAGAAAACCCCGAAAAAGGAATTTCCCAGACCCCTCTGCCAACCTGGAGCCAAAGCTGGGATGGAAAAGGTTTAAAAAACCTGGAAATGTGGTTTTGTGGGGGGTTAGAAGGACAGGGACACGGGAGAGAAGGGGACAGGGACATCGGGCAGCTCTGGGACAACGCTGGGTTCATTCCCGACCTTTCAGATCCACAGGGAAGATCCTGAGCTCTTCCCAAGAAGCCCAAAAACATCCTTTAACTTGAATTTTCAACCACAGAATATTCCAGGGCGTCAGGGAAAGGCAGAAGTGGATCCATGTGAGGAACCTGCTGCAGTTTTCCACAAAATCCTGGGATTTTATCGGATTACGGAGCCCATCAAGAGCAGCTCCTCTGGAAATATCAGGGAATTGTTCCCCAGTAATTTTCCTGCCTGTTTTTCAGGGAGAATGGAAAGAAAGCATTTCCCAGAGAGGAACAATCGCCTTCCCAATGGATAAATTCATTCCTCTCTCCTGTCAGGGTGAGTGGGTGCTTTCTTTAAAATAAAATCTGAATTTTTTAGCTCTTCCAGTTCCAAACAAAAATCACTGGGAAGTTTGGCTGAGCAGCTCAGATTTCTTGAGGGATTTTTTTTTGAGCAGCACAGAGAAAAGGAGGTGAATTTCTGCTCTTCCCTGGCATTTTCCAGCTTTCCTAATCCCGGTTTTTACTGGCTGTGAAAACACAGGAGGCTTGTGAGGATCCTCATTCCGGGTGACCAAAAAGCTCCGGGGTAAAAACAACTTTTGGGAAGGGCTTAGTGGAGGCTCTGGATGGCACCGGCACCAGGGTAATTCGGGGATTGACGTCAGGGCAAACCCAGAGCTTGTGCCTGAACCCAAAACCCTGCCAGAGAGAGGATTTACGGAGCCGGGGGGGGAAAACATTCCCAGCAAAAATCTTCTGGAGAGGAGCTCCGGCTGAGGGAGCTCCCAGCCATTCCCTGCGGATGTTCCAAGCCTGGAAAAGCTGTGGCTGCTCCATGGAAATGTCTGGGTGGGGTTTGGAGCAAGCTGGGGTAAGGGAAAGTGGCCCAAGTGCGATGGGATGGGCTTTAAGATCCCTAAAATCCCAAACCCTTCCATGGTTCCGTGATCCCTCAATGCCATCCAGGGAATCTCCTCATCCTTGGTTTGGTTTTCCCAGCAGGGAGAGGTGACGGCACCTCCCAGCACCTGGGCACATTTCCTGCTCCTCCACAGTGGCTTCCACAGGGATGGGAGCCCTAAACCTCGGGAATCTCCTCATCCTGCACACGCTGCCTCTGGGAATCTTCCTCTTCCTCCTGGTGGAGGCCTCAAAATGAATCCTCAGCAGGAAAAGTTGGGAATTTTCAGCTGGAGCAAAGCAACACAGGAACGGAGGCACTGAGGAGATTCCAAGCCTCCAAATTCCTGCCAGGAATCTCATTTCCCCTTCCTGCTGCCATCAAAGCACACAAAAACTGGGATCCCCTTCCCGGAGCTGGGATTTGGGTGCCCAAATGAGCCCAGAGCTGCTCCCAGCCCTGATTTCACCTGGAGCACAGTTGGGTGGTGACAACAGGCACAACCGGGTGACAACAGGCATGGCCAGGTGACAACAGGCACGGCCAGGTGACAACATATTAAATTAAGTCTTTCTGGACATGGCTGGGTGACAACAGGCATGGCCAGGTGACAACAGGTACGACCGGGTGACAATGGGCATGACCAGGTGACAACAGGCATGACCGGGTGACAACGAGCACAGCCAGGTGACAAGGGGCACAGGCAGTTGACAACAGGTATGACTGGGTGACAACAGGCACAACCAGGTGACAACAGGCATGGCCAGGTGACAACAGGCATGACCAGGTGACAACAGGCATGGCCAGGTGACAGCAGGCATGGCCAGCTGACAATGAGCATGGCCAGGTGACAACAGGTATGGCCAGGTGACAACAGGCACAGCCAGGTGACAACGGGCATGACCAGGTGACAATGAGCACAACCAGGTGACAATGGGGATGTCCAGGTGACAACAGGCACAGAGCTGCCATCTCCCGTGGGGCTCCGGAGGGAACAGGTTCAGCTCCAAGTCGTTAATTAATTCCTGCTCGTTAAGGAGGGCTCTCTGCGGAGGGAGCAGCTTTGATGTGATTGCTTTTGGGTTTAATTAAACTCCAGCCTCCCGAGCGCTGCTGGAAACTGGCTGGGATCCAGCACAGCCCGTGGAGATGCCGAGGTATCCAACCGGCTCTCCTGGGGAGAGGAATTCCGGCAGCCTGGGAGGAAGAACTCCCTTAAATTCACCTGAGGTGATGCTGGGGGAGCTCCTGCCCCAAGAATGTCCCCGTGTCACCTCCAGCCATGGGAGTGTCCCCATGCCATCTCCAGCCATGGGAGTGTCCCCATGCCATCTCCAGCCATGAGAGTGTCCCCATGCCATCTCCAGCCATGGGAGTGTCCCCATGCCATCTCCAGCCATGGGAATGTCCCCATGCCATCTCCAGCCATGGGAGTGTCCCCATGCCATCTCCAGCCATGAGAATGTCCCCATGCCATCTCCAGCCATGGGAGTGTCCCCATGCCATCTCCAGCCATGGGAGTGTCCCCGTGCCATCTCCTGCCCCGGGAGTGTCCCCGTGCCATCTCCAGCCATGGGAGTGTCCCCATGCCATCTCCAGCCATGGGAATGTCCCCATGCCATCTCTAGCCATGGAAGTGTCCCTGTGCCACCCTCTGCCACCTCCAGCCATGGCCACGATGCCTCCTGGTGACATCGGGGTGTGCAGTGCTGGGACAAGCCCTAAGCCATGGGAAAGGAGCTGAGTCTGGGCTTGCTCTCACACTTTTTTTTTTTATTAAATTAAGTCTTTCACAGAAAAAAATATTAAATAACTGCAAGAATTCCAGAATCCAGCCTGGTACAGCCCTCAGACCTTGGAGCCGGGCTCAGGAGCTCTGTGGGACAGGGAGGGGGACACTGTCCCTGCTGGGGGGTGGCTCTGGCCAGCACTGAGGGTCTTGGGGACAAGAGAGTCACCAGCTCTTGGGGACAGCCCGGCCTGGGGCTCTCTCAGCCCATCCCATCGCAGCCGCTCAACCCAGGGCTGGTCAGGTCACACCATGGAGCCGCTGTCCCCCATTTTCTGCAGGAGCTGCGACAGGGACAGAGCAGGATTAGCGGGAAAACCCACCCGAGCAGCTCTGGGGACACCACGGTGACATTTCCTCTGCAAATCCATGGGGATGGATCCCAGCCAGGGATTGAGGGTCCCGAGGGGTCCTCAGCCCCTTCTCACCTGGCTCAGCAGGGGGATGTTTGCCAGCGAGCCCAAGAACCCGAAAGCCACTGGGAAGAAGCTCCTGTGTGGACACAAAAGGCCCTGCTGAGCTCCGGGGAGCATCCTCCAAACCCAGGCTGCAGCTTGAGGATCCCATCCAAGGATCCCACCCCAGGGATCTCATCCTGAGGATCCCATCCAAGGATCCCATCCTGAGGATCCCATCCCAGGGATCTCATCCTGTGGATCCCATCCTGTGGATCCCATCCTGAGGATCTCATCCTGAGGATCCCATCCTGAGGATCCCATCCCAGGGATCCCATCCTGTGGATCCCATCCTGTGGATCCCATCCTGAGGATCTCATCCTGAGGATCCCATCCTGAGGATCCCATCCCAGGGATCTCATCCTGTGGATCCCATCCTGTGGATCCCATCCTGAGGATCTCATCCTGAGGATCCCATCCTGAGGATCTCATCCTGTGGATCCCATCCTGAGGATCCCATCCCAGGGATCTCATCCTGTGGATCCCATCCTGAGGATCTCATCCTGAGGATCCCATCCTGAGGATCCCATCCCGAGGATCCCATCCTGCACCTGAAGAGGGAGATGAATCCATAGGCCTCCAGCAGCATCCCCAGGATTGGCCACCGCATGAGGACCACGATGAGCCCTCCGAAGAAGAAGCTGGTGCCCTTCAGCTTGGACCGCTGGAAGAAGAAGGTGAAGGTCCTCCGGAAGCCGATGATGAAGACCAAGCCGGAGAGGAAGAGGAGCTGGGAGGAGAGAAGGGACAGGGTCAGTGCAGCTCCTTGTCCCGGCTGTGGGGACGCCCAGCCCAGGCCTACTCACGTTCCCAAAAGCCAGGAGCACCGAGTCGAAGTACAGGAGGATCCCAAAGAGGAGGAAGAAGAGGCCGAAGCCGACCAGGCCCACTCCGATCCCTGTGGAAAACGGGAGAGCAGGGGCAAAGACTCGACTCCACACCCCGGCTCCCAGCACCTCCCTATCCCGTTCCTTCCCAAAAAATACCCTTTGGATTTTTTCCCAGACCTCAGGAACAGCCTTGGCACAGGCCTGGAGGAGGCCCCAGAAACCCCTGAGGCCACTGGATAAATCAGGAACCACAAAGGAAAGATCACCAGGAAAACCCCATCCAGCCTTTCCCTTTTCCCTTTCCCTCCAGGAAAGGCTGGAGATGATCCCTGGATGATCCTGGAAAACCTCCCCACCCCCAGCCCATCCCCTTCTCCATCCCACCCCTCCCTGCCCCAACCACCCCATCCAGATGGGACTGGGAGCTGCCAAACGTCCCCACGGAGCTCCCAGATCCCGCAGGATGGGAATTCCAGCTGGGATGGGAATTCCAGCTGGGACAGGAATTCCAGCTGGGACAGGAATTCCCGCCGGGACACGGCCACCCCATGCCTGCTTACGCTGGAAGTCGCTCAGGGACACCATCTTGGCGGTGACGGGGCCGGGCGAGGCCGGGCAAGGGCCACTTCCAGAGTGACCCTTGGAAAAGCCCTTTAGTCCCCACGTCATCCTGGGAATCATTAACGGCCCCGGGAACGCCCACAGAGCCACCGCCGGGGGACACGGTGGCTTCAGGGGACACACGGTGGCTTCAGGGGACACATGGTGGCTTCAGGGGACACATGGTGGCTTCAGGGGACACACAGGAGCTTCAGGGGACACACGGTAGCTTCAGGGGACACACGGTGACTTCAGGGGACATGGTGGCTTCAGGGGACACATGGTGGCCTCAGGGGACATGGTGGCTTCAGAGGACACATGGTGGCTTCAGGGGACATGGTGGCTTCAGGGGGCACATGGTGGCTGCAGGGGGACACACGGGTGGCTTCAGGGGACACATGGTGGCTTCAGGGGACACACGGGGGCTTCAGGGGACACACGGTGGCTTCAGGGGACACATGGTGGCTTCAGGGGACATGGTGGCTTCAGGGGACACATGGTGGCTTCAGGGGACACGGTGGCTTCAGGGGACACATAGGGGCTTCAGGGGACACACGGTGGCTTCAGGGGACACATGGTGGCTTCAGGGGACACACAGGAGCTTCAGGGGACACACGGTAGCTTCAGGGGACACACGGTGACTTCAGGGGACATGGTGGCTTCAGGGGACATGGTGGCTTCAGGGGACACATGGTGGCCTCAGGGGACATGGTGGCCTCAGGGGACACACTGTGGCTTCAGAGGACATGGTGACTTCAGGGGACATGGTGGCTTCAGGGGACACACGGGAGCTCCAGGGGACACACGGTAGCTTCAGGGGACACACGGTGACTTGAGGGGACATGGTGGCTTCAGGGGACATGGTGGCTTCAGGGGACACATGGTGGCCTCAGGGGACATGGTGGCCTCAGGGGACACACTGTGGCTTCAGAGGACATGGTGACTTCAGGGGACATGGTGGCTTCAGGGGACACATGGTGGCCTCAGGGGACATGGTGGCTGCAGGGGGACATGGTGGCTCCAAAAGGGACATGGTGGCTCTGGAGGGGACATTGTGGTTCCAGAGGGACGTGGTGGCTGCAGGGAACACAGTGGCTCAAAAAGGGACATGGTGGCTCCAGGGGGGACACGGTGGTTCCATAGGGACATGGTGGCTTCAGGGGACACATGGGGGCTTCAGGGGACATGGTGGCTCTGGAAGGGACACATGGTGGCTCCAAAAGGGACACAGTGGCTTCAGGGGACATGGTGGCTCCAGAGGGGACGCAGTGGTTCCATAGGGACACAGTGGCTCCAGGGGGGACACGGTGGCTCATGGTGGAACGAGTTGTCTGGATGGGAAGGGATGGATCCCTTAAATAGGGAAAACAGGGAGATTGCGGCTTCTCTGGGGTGGCCGAGTGGCACCGAGGGGACGGCAGAGGTCCCTGCAGTGTCCCCAGGAGTCCACGTGCATTCCCATGGATCCCATGGATCCCAGGCTGCTCCATGGCAGAGTTTTGGGAATGCCGAGGTTCCCGGGATTTGCTGGTAGGTGTGGGAATACCGGCTCCCCCAAAGCCAGCACAGGGTCCCTGTGTCACCTCTGTCACCCCAGAGCCACCCAAACCCAGCCATTCCCAAAATTTACCCCACAAACAGCCCCGGGATGGGAATTTTATCCCTTCACAAGCACCAAAACCAACCCTGGTGGGAAAACAAATCCCAAAAAATCAGGGAGAGGGAAGAGGCGCTGCCTCTGGAGCCCCAGCACCCTCTGCTTCTCCAAGCCAACATTAAAATCCATATCCAAACTCACCCCGGGAAAAGAAAAAAGACAGGAAAACATCGTTGTTTCATAGATATTTTTATTTCTCTACGGCTAGGAAAATATCCCAGAAAACCAAATCCCTCCCATCCCACCCTCCCCGAATGCATAAATAGATTTATTTCCTCCCGATGCAAATCCTTCCCGGGTTAACAAGTCACTGCATTATGAAGTGTTTATGAAAAATAATAACCAAAATAAAATTAATTAATTAAGGTTTCCTTTATTATTATTATTATTATTATTATTATTATTTAAAATAAAATAAAATCGCAGCCGGGTCACGCCCTGGGGACAGCAGCCCGTGGCTTTGGGAAGGGCGGGATGGGAGCTTTGGGATGCTCCTCATCCTCTCTGGATCCTGGAGATGGGAATTGCTGCCCCACAGCCACCCCAGGATGTCCCCAAGGTGTCCCCAGAGTAAGGGGGGGGGGTCTGCCCCAGTGACCCGAGAGGGGACACAGGGAAAATAAACTCATCCTCTCTTCAAACTTACAGTCTCTGTATATTTTATTTTAAATAAATTTGCTTTTAATAAAAGCAGAAAAAATAGATATATATTTTTAAATAGGTTTTTTTCCTTTTTTTTTTTTCCTTCTTTTTTGGTTTTTTTTAAATTTATTTTATATTTATTATTATTATTTCCTCCCCCCTCTGATAAATTGGCAAAGAATCTTTTTTTGTTGTTGTTGTTGGCAGGGCTGGCGCCAACAAATCCTGCGGAGAAGAGAGAGCTCGGCACGAGCTTTTTTTTCCCGGGAAAAGAAGAGGAAAACCAAATATAGATATATATTATAAATGTAGAATTTCCATCAAACATATATTAAGGCATGTAAATAGCAAAATAAAGGGCCAGCTTTATGAGCTAAAGGGGCTGAGGGAGGCTGGGGAAGCGGGATTTAGGGCTCCAGGGATCCTACAAGTATTGCTAAATTGGGATTGGGATGCAGGGAGGTCCTGGGGGGGTTTGGGATCGGGCCAGGAGGGATGGGTGGGATTTGGGATTTGGGATCCAGCTCCTGGCTCCGTCCTCCCTGCCACCCTCACATCCTTCCAGGGATTCTGCTTTTATCCCACCCTCCAGGATGATAAAGAAAAGGGGAATTTGCTACAGGAGATCCGAACCGCTGGAAGGGGCTGGAGAGCCGAGGAAAGGGATTTTTGGAGGGTGACAGCGGGACGGGGGCAGCCCAGGTGACCCTGCTGTCCCCAAACCCCTCCTCAGCACCGTCCCCACCCTCCAGGGGGGGGTCCTTGCCGACCCCACAGCTCCGTTATCCCACCTGGCGCCCCAATTCCCTGCTCTGCTCCCATCCAACGTCCCCATCCCTGCCCAGAGCTCCCACCCCGCGCTCGGAGAGCCCTTGGGGCGCCCTGGGCACCTCCGTGTCCCCCCGGAGCCACCTCCACCCGTCCTGTCCCCTTCCTCCTCCGGCTGAGCCACCGGTGGTGGCACAGACGGGTTCCAAAATCGGGATCAGAGCTCAGGGAAGGGAAAGGGCGCCCGAGGGGCCGAGGAGGAGCATCCAGGTCCGCTGGAAGATGGGAGCACCACCCGTGGCGGGGACAGGCGGGTCCCCACGCCAAGAGCCCCTTCACAGACCTCGGGGGGCCGTGCCAGGAGTCCTGCGCTCGCCGCTGGGCCGGTGGCCGCTGTCACAGCTGTCCAGGTGTGTCCCTGTGGCCGCTGACAGCCCTGGGGGCTCCTTGGGGACAACCCCCAGCCCCCACCCGTCTCCTTTGGACGGGGGCTCCCGTCGGTGCCGCACCTCCCGGTGGTGTCGCTGCCGGAGGGAGGGAAGGGGGTCCGGGAGAACCGAGGACGGTGGCGAGAGGTTCGTTGTCACCGCCGGAGGGGACTAAAAGGTGGCCCCGTGGAACTTGATGGCGCCGGCAGCAGCCAGGGCTTGAGCTGGGGTGGGGGGAACAGAGGGGCTGAGCTGGGGGGGCTCCACCCTGCGCCCACCCCCCCCCGTGGAAATCGCGGCGGGGATTTCGGCCCAGGGAGGCTCTGACACACCCACACCCCTCAATTTTCATGCTGGGCCCCCCCTTTTTCCACCCTTCACGGCCCCTTGGCCATGGGGACTTGGCTTGAGGAGGGGGGGACACTCGGTCCATGGAGGAGCCGGGGCTGACGTGGCAGCGAGGGGGATGACGTCAGAGAGAAGAGGTGCTTACGTCACAGGCTCACACCCGCATGAGGTGGCTGCTGTCGGCGGCCCGGGGCGGCTCGGACGAGAGGGGGTTGGTCGGTGGAGTCGGGGAGGCTGGGGAGGTGGGAGGGCTGGGGGTAGCGCACTGAGCTGGAAAGGAGAAACGGGAGAGGGGCGTGAAGGACGGGGGCAGCGGGGAGAGGGCAGAGGGGAGAGGGCAGGGGCAGGGAGGGAGGGAAGGAGGGAAGCAAGTGTGGGTAGGGGACAGTTGGACGGAGGCACAGCTGGCAGGGCACAGTCACAGCTGGCAGGGTGGATCACAGCTGGCAGGACAGAGCCACAGCCGGGCAGGACAGGCAGGCACAGCTGGGCAGGAAGGACAAAACCACAGCTGGCAGAAGGACAGAGCAACAGCTGGGCAGGACAGGCAGGCACAGCTGGCAGGGCACAGTCACAGCTGGAAGAAGGACACAGTCACAGCTGGCAGAAGGACAGAGCCACAGCTGGGCAGGACAGGCAGGCACAGCTGGCAGGACAGAGCCACAGCTGGCAGGAAGGACACAGTCACAGCTGGCAGAAGGACAGAGCCACCGCTGGGCACAGCACGCACACGTGAGCTCCCGGCCGGGCTCCTCATGGACAAGGCACGGTGTGGCACCGCGGGCAGCCGGCTACACGATGTCACCATGCTCACCTGGGCACGGCGCGCCACCAGCATCCCCCCGCCCCAGCATCGCCATGCGTGGCCACAAGGTGCCAGCCCATGCCACCACAACCCCTCCGGCACGGGGTGACACCACAATTCCCTGGCCATGGGGTGCCGCCACAACCTCCCTGCACGGGGTGCCACCGTGCTTGCTCAGCCGCGCCGTGCCACCTGAAGCCATCGCATGCCACCCTCCTGTCACCCCGCCAGGAGCTCCCACCCTCGCAAACGCTCCCCACGAGGCGCTGGAAGCCGTGCCCGGCTGGAATTGCTGCTCCATCCCGGGATCTCGGGGAGGGCAGGAGCTGTTGGCATCACCCAAGGCTGACCCCTCTCCTGCTCGCTGACCCCTTGCCATGCTGCCAAATCCGCACCTGCTTTCCCTCTCCTGCCCCCTTGGCACCTCAGTCTCCCAGGGATCTGCAGGATCCGCCCCTCCAAGCCCTCCATTCCTCACCCGACAGCATCCGGCCGCGGCGCGAGGCCTCGGCAGCCAGGGCACACGAGATCTCGATCCTCTTCTCCTGCTCCTGCAGCTGCACCTCAGGGTCCTGGGGGGTGTCCACCTCCCCCTCGCCCAGGGGGATGACGTTCTGCAGGCTGGGAACGGCACCTGGGGTCAGCACCCCCGCCAGGACCCCCGGGGTGGGATGGGAAGGGTGGAGAGGGGTGGTGCCCTGGGATGGGCGGGGAAGGGGTGGAGGTGGATGGGTGGTCTCGGAATGGCCAGGGAAGGGATGGAGGTGGGTGGTCAGTTCCCCTCAGGATGACCCCTGGCACGGCCGGCGTGGGCACTGCAGCCTCACCTGGATTTGGCAATGAGGGTCTTGATCCTTTCCACCTTCTTCTGCTTCTCCTTCATCTCCTCGGGGCTGAGGGGCGATTCCGGCTCCAGCTCCACGTAGCGCTCAGGGATCAGGACTTTGTCCGGCGTGGACAGCTGGGGACAGTGGGGCGAGCTGAGGAAGTGCCCTGTGCCACCCCCAAACCCCGCCTGGACACAGCTCCAGGATGCTGCCCGAGGCGGGGGGACGCTGTGACCGCGCTGAGGGACACTCGGGGACATCCCGTCCTCACCTCCTTGTTGATGTCCACGTCGTAGTGCTGCGGCTCCAGCTCCATCTTGCGCAGCCGGGCGATCTCCTCCTGCGGTGTCTCGTACACCTTACCCGGCTCGTCGGAGCGCAGCGCGGCCTCCAGGTCCGAGATGTCCACCTCGTGGATGCTGCGGTGTCGCCTCACCTGCGAGGGACCGCGCCCCGCTCAGCGTCCCCACGGAGCGGGCACGCGCGTTGTCCCCTGTGCCACCCCGCGGTGTCCCCGCCGCTCCCCCGGCCGCGCTCAGGGACTCACCACCTTGTAGGAAGCGGGGGTTTTGGTGCCGGGGGGGTCGGGCTGGGGGCCGGGGAGCTGCTGGGGGCCGGGGAGCTGCAGGCTGCGCCGCTTCTCCTTCATGGAGCCGCTCTGGTGCCGCTTCATGCGGTCCATCTGCTCCTCCACGCTCATCTTCACCTTGGTCTCGGTGGCGAACACGGCGCTCTTGGGTCTCTCCTGGGGACGAGTCCCAGCCCCACGGTGACCCACTGGTGGCCGGCCACATCCTCCCAGTGCCACCCCCCTCTGCCGGGAGCCGCTGAGCTGTCACTCCCGGGATGTCACTCCCGGGATGTCACTCCCGGGAGCAGGGAAGGTGCTGAATTCAGCCTGGGGGTCTCCAGGAGGTGGATGGTGGCACACGGAGCCACACAGCCACAGGCTCCTGTCCCCAGGCTGCAGCAGAGCCCCGCTGGGTTCACCCAGACCCCCCCAGCCGAGCTCCCGGCCCCTCCAGCCGAGCCCTACCCGGGAGCCCAGCCCGTTGGCCAGGCCGTTCCTCCTGGGCACCGCCTCGTCCTCCGCCGGAGACTTGGTCCTGGGGGGGACGATTCCCACTGCGGGGGAGACCACAATGCCGGGATAAGCCGGGGCAGGGTCCCGGTGCCACCCCCGGGGTCCTGCGGGGTGTCCCCAGTGCCGTACCCTTGTTGAGAGCCGCTTGTTTGTCCCCGTCCTGCTCGGGCAGGCTCTGCGGGAGCGCCTCGGGCGCGGGGCCGGGGGGGCTCGGCCGGGGGGGCTCCTTCTTGCTCTGCTCGAAGCCTGGTTTGGGCTGTGGAGGGGGGGGAAAGGTCCCCAGTGAGCCCCATTCCTCCGGGGGGGCACGCTCTGCCTGGGGACACCCGCTGCTCTTGGGGTGACAGCATGGACACACGGACAGGGGACACCTGCTGCTCTTGGGGTGACAGCATGGACACACGGACAGGGGACACCCGCTGCTCTTGGGGTGACAGCATGGACACACAGACAGGGGACACCTGCTGCTCTTGGGGTGACAGATCAGGGACACACGGACAGGGGACACCTGCTGCTCTTGGGGTGACAGCATGGACACACGGACAGGGGACACCCGCTGCTCTTGGGGTGACAGATCAGGGACACACGGACAGGGGACACCCGCTGCTCTTGGGGTGACAGCATGGACACACGGACAGGGGACACCTGCTGCTCTTGGGGTGACAAACACACCATGGACACACGGACAGCAGCCAGGTGGGACCAGAGCACCCCGAAACTGTGGGGACAGGGGCTGAGGGGGCTCTGCTCTTGTCCCTGCTATGTCACATCCTGCCAGGGCTGGGCTGTCCCCACTCCTGTCCCCACAGGAGGGGACAAAGGTTCTTACAGGGTGACAATCCCTCCACGGCCACCAGGAGCTGAGGGACAGGGACATCCTGGCTCTGTGCTGGGCTCCCGTGCCCATGGGGTCACACATGGACATGAGAGCCAGCAAAGGGACATTTTTGGGGTCCTCCCCCTCTTGCATCCCATGGGAACAGCCCAGGAACTGCTGGGGTGACAGAGGGATGTGACAGCAGCCCTGTGTGTCCCCCTGCGTGCACATGACACCCCTGGATCCACGTACAGCCACCGCTGTGCCACCCATGGCAGCTGGAAGTGCCACTCGTGGCTGGAAGTGCCACCCACAGCGGCTGGAAGTGCCACTCATGGTGGCTGGAAGTGTCCACCCATGGCAGCTGGAAGTGCCACCTGCGCTGGCACCGTGTCCCTTCCCAGCTCGGCACAGCCGCTGCTTTTCCACGGTCACCCATCCCAACCCTCGGCTGTGAGGACGCTTGTGTCACCCGTGTCCCCCCCACACAGCCGAGGTGGCACCAGGAATTCCTGCCATCACCCTGTGGGGAGCAGTGACGCGGAAGGACAGTGACAGAGGTGAGGGCAGAGCAAAGCAGAGGGGACAACCAGGGACAACCTCCCCAGGGGGAGGAGGAGGAGGAGGGGACAATCCCTGTCCTGAGCGCGCACAGGCCGTGGTGACCTGCTGGGGACACCGGAGGGGTGTCAGGGCTGCAGCTCGCAGAGCTGTCCCCACGCCAAGCGCCACCTCCACGCCATCCTTGTGGATTTGGGGCGGGAAGCTCCGGCTCCTGCCTCATCCCAGCGCCTTCCGTGTCACGAGGAGGAGGAGGAGGAGGAGGAAGACCCCGCAGGGTTCGGTACCTGTCCCCGCTTGGCCTCTCCTTGGTGCCAGGAAGGGGAGGCAGGGTAGGGCCAGAGGCGGCTCTCGCTGGGGAGCGGAGGAACGGCCGGAGGAGACTCCAGGGGGACGTAGGACTTGGGGAGGGGAGGTCGAGGCGGGCCTGGTTCCTGGGGCGGGCAGGAGCGGGAGGCGTGAGAGCAGAGAAGGAACAGAGAGTTAGAAAAGAGAGAATGAGGTGAAACACGGCGGGAGCGTCCTGGAGAAAGGGATGGAGGAGGGGGTGACTCCGGGGTGTCCCCCTGGCTGTCCCACATCCTGCGACTCGTCCCCGGGGCCAGGCAGGGCTTGTGGGCTGCCCAAGGGTTCTTGGCAGCTCTTGGGGGCACCTCTGGAGCTGGGGAGTTCCCAAATTCTGCCCTAAACAGATGTCCTGTGCGTGGAGGTGGCAGCAGCCCTGGGTGAGGGCACTCAGAGCGGCTGTGGTGGCACCAGGAGCTGCTCCTGGAAAAAAACTGGAGCTGAGCAACTCCCGTCCCTCCGGACCCACAGCCCTGCAAGGACCACGGAGCCCAAAGTCACCGGGTGACACCAGGGCCCATCCATGTCACCAAAACAGTGTCCCCAGCAGAGCCACGAGGGGAGGCAGCTCCGTGCCCGGTGGCCAGCAGCCCCCAATGCCCCGCTGGTGGCCGAGAGGGGACAGCCAGGGTCACTGACCTCGCCAGGGCCGGGCTTGGTGGGCGATCCCTGGGAGCCGGAGATGAGGGAGAAGGGGCTCAGGGGGCTGGTGAGGCTGGCAGAGCTCAGGGGGCTGGCGGGGCTGTTGGAGCTGTACGTGCCTGAGGGGCCCAGGGCCACTGTGGAGAAGAGCAGGAATGAGATAATGGTAAGATAATTAATTATAAGATAATTATAAGATAATGAGGGCCTTCACCTCCCGGAGCAGGAGCCCACCAGGGATGCCCCAGGCAGGGACAGCCCCCCCTCACCTCTGTGCTTGGCGGTGTCGGTGCCACGGGAGGGGTTGTTCTTCCTCAGCCCCTCCATCACGTCCTGGATCCGCCAGATCTCCTTCTGGATCTGCCGGTTGAGCACCTCGTTCTGGATGGGGGGAAAGGCAGCGCTCGGAGGGGTCCCAGGGACACCAGCGCCAACCCCAAACCAGGCTGGACCCCAACCCCAAAGTGAGCTGTCAGAACTGGCTGAGGCTGAACCGTCACATCCAGGATTTTTATCCTGCTGGAAGCCCTGGATCTGCTCCCCAGGAACCCAGATGGGCTGGGAGGAGCTGGGGGGACTCTGGGCTGCCCCTCTCCATGGCACCCAAGTGCCCAGGGTGGCTGAAGCTGGACATGAGGGCTGGGCATGGAGAACCTGCTGGTGGGGGGGCAGAGAGGGGTGTCATCTCCATGGGGAGCCCGGGGATGGCAGGGGACCTGGATTCAGGGTCAGGGTGACCAGGGACACACACCTGGCTGTCCAGGCTCAGGGTGACAGGGGACACACACCTGGCTGTCCAGGCTCAGGGTGACAGGGGACACTCTCACCTGGCTGTCCAGGTTCAGGGTGACCAGGGACACACACCTGGCTGTCCAGGTTCAGGGTGACAGGGGACACTTTCAACTGGCTCTCCCGGGT
>NW_005087610.1:1579928-1615609 GCF_000331425.1 Pseudopodoces humilis
CACCTGGCTGTCCAGGTTCAGGGTGACCAGGGACACACACCTGGATGTCCAGGTTCAGGGTGACAGGGACACACACCTGGCTGTCCAGGTTCAGGTGACAGGGGGACACTGACATGGATTCAGGTTCAGGGTGACAGGGGGACACTCTCACCTGGATGTCCAGGTTCAGCTGCTCCCAGAGGTCATCGTGCAGGGTGGACACCTCGCTCTCCAGGCTCTCGTACTCGGCCGTGCTGTTTGCCAGGGCCTGAGGGGACAGTGAGGGGAATCAGGGGGTCTTTGGCACCCAGCACAACCCCCCGAGCTGGGGAGGGGGTGGCAGCAGTGGGGGCAAGCTCTGAGGTGCAGAGACAGAAGCAGGAGCTGAGGTGGCACTTATGCCTGATTTGTCCCCAGGGAGGGGGAGCCGGGAAGGGACAAAAGGGACCCCAATTCCCCCCGTTACCGTGCTGGCCTGGGACAGCTCCACCCGGATGTTGATCAGCTGGTTCTGGAGCGATTCCTTCTTGTGCAGCAGCTTCTCCGGGTAGGCGGGCTGGCTCCCGAACATCTCCAGCTCCTGGTGCGTCCCCATCAGGGCGCTCTCCAGGCTCTCCTGCGGGAACAGATGGAGCCACAAGGTCCTGGCTGCTCAATAACACACCCCGAGTGCCATGGCCTCTACCCCCATCCAGAAATGTCCCCAAGCTGCGGCTGCCACTTCCCTGGAAGTGTCCAAAGCCAGGTTGGAGAACCTGGGATGGTGGACCAGGGGTGGAACGAGGTGTTTTTAATGACCCTTCAACCCAGGGATGGCAGGGGACACTCTCACCTGGATGTCCAGGTTCAGGGTGACAAAGGACACTCTCACCTGAATTCAGGTTCAGGTGACAGGGGACACTCACACCTGGCTGTCCAGGTTCAGGGTGACAGAGGACACTGACCTGGATGTCCAGGTTCAGGTGACAGGGGACACTCTCACCTGAATTCAGGTTCAGGTGACAGGGGACACTCTCACCTGAATTCAGGTTCAGGTGACAGGGGACACGCACACCTGGCTGTCCAGGTTCAACCCAAACCCTCCTGTGGTGACGTCACTTCCTCACCATCCAGGTGCCACCACGTGGTCCCCCCGTGGCCACCTGAGGTGCCACCACGTACCTTCTCAGCCCGGAGCTGCTGCACCAGCCTCTCCTGCTCCCGCAGCACCTTGTTCTGCTCGCAGAGCTTCCCCAGCAGCTTCTGTGCCGGCCGGGAAGAGGAAGGGGGAGAGGAAGAGCAGGATGAGATTCCCACCGGGATGCAGCCAGGATTGACAGGATTTGTGGCCTGGGAGGGATGGGGACGGGGGTTCCAACCTCCTGCTGTCATCGCAGGGATTTCGGGGTGACAAACCGGGAAATGGGGCAAGACCTAAACTCAGGGGAAGATTTATCCCTGAGGAGCACAAAGCGACCGGCACAGCTCTGCCTGCGGGGACAGGGGACACAGAGAGGGGACAGAGGGGACAGGATTGGCTCTTACATCGGTGTCCTGCTCGCTGATCTTGTAGGGGTGCAGGGTGTCCCTGTAGGGCTCCGGGAACGGCGTCACCTGCAAGAAGAGCGAGGGGTGAGCCCGGCCCTCCGGGGACGCCCAGGGAAGGGAAGGCAGCTCCCAGCCCTTCTCTTGATGCCTTAAGTTTTAACTTTCATATTTTTCATATCGTGCCCTGCCCAGGTGTGGAGTTTTGAGCTTCATATTCAGTGTCAGAGAGCTCTCTTCACAGAGCAGACACAACAATTCCTTTTCCAGCTTGACGCCAAGGACAATTGTTACAAGTTCCAGGCCCAAAAGCAGAAACAACGATGAAGAGAGAAAACAAGGATGGGACTCCATAACCTGGAGCTGTAATTGGACAATGAGCCCCGATCTGCAGATGGACCAAAACTGATAAAAATGTGATCGTCACCATTTGGTGACCATTTTTAGGTCCGTTTTGGGTGTAGCCCAAGGTGTGTCCTTTAAGGCCCTTCAATAAATCCCTGCTTTATTCTGAGCTCTGCCCAGCCTCTGCTCCAGCTCAGCCGGGAACAGGAGACCGGAGCCGAGCTCCCCATCAGTCGGGATTCACTGGGATGAAGCCACAACCTCTCCCTGCCCATTCCCGATGGGAATGATCCAGCGGCAGCCTCTCCGCGGAGCTGAAGGAGCTCGTGAATCATTAACCGCCACATTTCCAGCGGCAGGGAAAACAAAGGCAGCGCGATTGAGCTGTAATTCCACCTCGGCGGAGTGGGAGCACCTATAAATCAGCAGCTGCTGCGGCAGCAGGGCCTGTTTACCCCCGCCCGGCTCCTCCGTGAGTCATTTTCCTTTCCTGGAAATCTCAATTACTAATGGGACCTTCAGCAATTAGCTGCCTCCCAGAGCTGGAGATGAAAGGCACGAGATAGGAAGGAGGGGATCATTATTGCTAGAAAGCAGAGAGGGTGCTTTGGAGCCATTTAAAACTCCGGGATGATGCAAATGGATCCGGATCTGGGAAATGCCCGCGGGGCTGGAAGCAGAGCCGGGTGGATCGGGATGAGGCGGCCTCCGGGCAGGGAGCCCGGCCAGCCGGAGCAGCATCCCGGGAGCTCCGGGTTCACCCTCCGGCGCTTCCCTGGCAGCAGCAGATGGAAACAGGCGCCGGGTTTTGTTGGAAAATCCCATCCAGAAAGTGCCCAGGGCGGCTCAACGCAGGGTGGGTGGCACTGGGGGGCTCGAGAGATGTGACATCGCAGGGATGTCCCAATGCTGGGGACAGAAGGAACCTCCGGGGGTGAGGGAAAGGCCATTCCCTGTCCCTGTTTCAGGAATTATCCCGTTGGTTTAAGAGCTGCATTCCTGTCACCCCACACCTCCTCCTTGCAAAACAAGGACGAGACAAGCCCCGCTCACCCGAGATCCCCGGGGGCGGCTCCGTCCGAGGGTCCCCGGGGGTGGCTCGGTCCCCGAGGGTCCCCCGGGGGTGGCTCGGTCCCCGAGGGTGCCCCGGGGGTGGCTCGGTCCCCGAGGGTCCCCCGGGGGTGGCTCGGTCCCCACCTCGCGCTACCAGCACGAGGATTTGCCGGCTTGCAATGGCTCATGGATGGGTTAGCAAAGCCTGGGATGGAGCAGCGCGTCCCCCGAGAGCGGGATGTGCCGGATGCCGCGGCTGCTGAGCGAGTGGCGATGGCAGGAGGTGACCCCGGGTGGCAGGAGGTGGCCCCGGGTGGCACGAGCCATGCGGGGCCCGGTGGCCGGAGCCTTACTTGCATGTAGAGCTGGGCCCTAGGGGAGGAGGTCTCCACCATCCTGTTCACCATAGTGATGAGGGTCTCGCTCTCGCTCATCTGCGGCACACAGGGAAGGAAAGGGCACAGGTCAGCAGGGGACACGCGCCTGTGACAGCGGTGACCGGTCCAGGAGCCCTCAGGATGCAAAATGCCACCTCCTGAGACGGCCCAGGTGCTCCAGCTGTGGCCCCGCGCTGCTGTGGCTGCTTGGTGTGGTTTATTTCGGGGGGAAGACACGGGTAAAACAGAGCCAGCTCGGAGCAGACGGCACAGACAGACACGAGCTCGGACAGGGACGTCAGCAGCGTGGCCCAGCACACGGACGGACACATGGACAGGCCCTGGCACTGCCCCACGGCTCTCTGCCCAGCCGGGGCTGGCACGGCCCTGCAAATGAAAGCTGGGTGCTGGGGAGGTGACTGAAAGCTGGGGTTGGGGACAGCAGCGTCCCCTTCTCCAGGTGGCACCGGGAATGGCACATCCCCGCTGCCAGGCATGGTTTGGGAAGGTCTGTGCCACTGCAAGGGGACAGGACTGTCCCCAGCCAGCTGTGCCCAGCTCCCTCGGTGCCAGGTGACAAAGCCACTCAAGCCACCAGCACCAGAGCTCCTCCCAGAGCCCCCAGCCCTGAGCAGGACATTCCAGGGAAGCCCTGGCACCGCTGAAATCCAAAGGGCGACACTTTTGTCACCAAAGCAGGGCCCAAACTCGCAGCTGGGGGAGCCGTGGGCGAGGAAGGAGAGAGAAAACAGAGCAGGAGGATGTTTGAAAAGAGGCCCTTGACAGCGTCACTCTGAATTAGCCTCTCCAGAGGCCGCTGGAAGAGGAGGAGGAGATGCCAAACCTTTTCAGGGAGCGTTTTAAAGAGGCGCGGAGAGGCTGCGGCGCTGCCGGTGGCTGCGAGACAGCGCGAGGAGCTTTTATTGCAGCGAGAGCTCCTGCCTGGACCTGGCCCCGCTCCAAGGCGGACACAGATCCCGGCCACCGGAGATTTGCAGCCAAATGGGATCGTGCAGCTCCCTCCGTGCCAACCTGGCCGGGGCCGCAGCTCCTGTGCCCGGCTGCGGCTTCAGCCCCTGCCTGGACACGGCTGTGTCCACCTCCAAAACCCTCCTGGGTTTTTTCCTCCAAAAATCGCTGGCAAAATCAGGGTTTTCCTCCAAAAAACCCACACAAAATCATGGTTTTTCTCCAAAAACCCTCTGGTAAACCCCTGGGTTTTGGTTTTCCTCCAAAAAACCACTGGCAAAATCAGGGTTTTCCTCCAAAAACCCCATTCAAAATTAAAGTTTTCCTCCAAGGTTTTCCTCCAAAACCCCTGGCAAAGTCAAGGTTTTCCTCCAAAAACCTCATTCAAAAACACGGTTTTCCTCCAAAAGCTTCCAGCAAAATCAGGGGTTTTTTTCTAAAACTCACTGGCAAAATCAGGGTTTTCCTCCAAAAACCCCATTCAAATTCAGGGTTTTCCTCCAAAAACCCATGGCAAAACCAAGATTTTCCTCCAAAAGCCCCTGAGCGCTGCTGGGTTTTGGGCACTTGGTGCCCACCTGCACCAAACCTTTCATCCCCGAGGTCCCCCCACGTCACCACTGTCCCCAGGGGTCACCTGCCACCCCTGGGCACAGGGGACACCTTGCAGGTGTCCAGCCCCAACCTGGGGTCTCCCAGACCCGCTGCACCCCCTAAACACCAGGACAACACCCAGAAACGTTGGAATCTGCCCCCAAACCCCCCAAAACTCCCCCCAGAAATCCCCACCACACCACACAGAGGCCGGAGGTGGCGGTGGGGGGAGCTTCTCTGCCGAGCCATGAGCGGCCCTACGGATGCGGAGGATGGAAGAAGCCAAACCAAAATAAAAAGACAGCTGGTGCTGCTGGGATGCTGCTGGGATGCCGGGAGGGGTGGGGATGGATGGCAGGAGGCGACAGGGACACGGCGGGGGTGGGACGAGAAGCAGCCGGTGAGGTGAGGCTGGCAGCCAGCTCCGCCTACCTGCTGGTCCAAATATTCTAGGTTTCTTTGCAACTGAAGGTCTAAAAGTTCATCCTACCAGGAGCCAGCAGGCAAGAAACGAGCAGCGAAACACATAAAAGAAGAAGCAAAGCGGTTAGGGGGGAGCCTATGGAATGGCCCCCGGGCCGGGAATGCTGCCGGGAATGCTGCCGGGAATGTGCCGACCCCCCCCCCGCACACCCTGAGCAGCTGGTTTCTTGTTTATCTTTTGTTTCTCCTGGGGAGACCCTGCCTCCGGCTGCGGGGATGGATGGGCGGCATGGGTGGGGTGTGGTGAAATTCAGGCTTCTCCCTCCTCTGGCGGTCCTGTCCCAGGGTTTTGGGATCTGCGGGGACCTCCCGGTGTCACCCCCCAGCTCCGGGAGGGGACACGAGGCAGGAGAACAAAGCAGCTGTGGCCAGATGTGAGGAAGCAGAGCGGGAGAGGTTTGGGGAGTGCCGGCCTCAGCCAGGGACCACCCTGGGGGTCCGAGGGTGTCCCATTGCTACAGAGGGGCCTTCCCACATGGATTTCCTTCAGGAATGGCCGGGAGGGACCGGAGACACCAATGAAAGGCCCAACTCTGACCCACCAAGCTGCCCCTGGAGTGCACTGGTTCCTCCTTGGCACCTGAGTGAGGACCCCCCAGTCTGCCCCACGTCCCCGGGGTGGGGTCTGTGCCCCCCGTCACAGGGTCACCCCGGGGCACAGCGGGTACGTACCATTTTGTCGTGGATGGTGGGGGACGCCGGGAAGTGGTAGGGGTACACCCCGGCTGGGACAGGTCGCCTGTCACCCAGGTAATCGTACTGTGGAGAGAGGGGACCCCCACCCCAAAATCAGGAGGAGAAAGCACAGGAGAGAGCAGGAGAGGGAGAGGGGCATCAGTGCTCCCTGCTTGGGAGCGCATCTTGGGGTGTCCCTGAGCACCACATCCCATCCCATCCCATCCCATCCCATCCCATCCCATCCGATCCCATCACTGCCCATCCCATCCCATCGGACCAGGATGGCAGTGGGGATCCCAAACCCACCCTCTGTCACAAGCCACAGCCTTGGTGGCACTTTGTGGCCAGCCGTGCACGCAGAGGAGACACAGCCGGGGCGCGGCCACACCCCTTCCCCACCTCCCCGCCCGGACAGGTGCGCTGCCCACCTTGGGCGAGCTGATGGATCTGCGCATCACGAAGGTGGCGGGGTCGGCGTAAATCTCATCCCCGCGGGGCGGCAGCCGCTCGAAGCGGGCACTGGGCGAGCGCACGGGCGAGTAAACCCTGGCGCGGCTGTAGGAGCCCTGGCTGGGCGAGCGCGGCACCGAGCGCGAGCGCGGCTGCAGCGACATCCTCCGCAGCGAGCCCGAGGCCGCGTCCACCTCGTCCAGGTAGCCGGGCGGCCTGGAGGGCGCCGGCAGCCACAGCGGGACGTCCTGGCGGCCGAAGGCGGGGTGGAAGGGACCCCCGTTGCGGAAGGAGTGGCGTTTGTCCTCCAGCGCCCAGGGCGGGCTGAGGCGGTCGAAGGCGGGCATGGAGCAGATGCTGTCGGGGCGCACGCCCGGCGGGTAGTACTGGTACTCCTCCGGGTACTGCGGCGAGTAGGGCGAGTAATAATCGGGCACCCGGCGGGACACGGGGTAAAACCTGGTGGGGCTGGAGAAGGGGAGAGGGAGGTGAGAGCCGGGTGGGCAAGGACAGCGCGAGAGGAGGCGGCTCGGACGGCGGGGATGCTCTCCCTGGAATGCACCAGGGATGGGTGGCTTTTGTCCTGCCAGGGATTCCGTGCTCATGGAATTCCTCCTGCCAGAGGCTCTGTGGGAGTTCCCCTCGTGGGGTTGCATCTGCTGGGGATACTGTGGGAACGTTCCCTGATGGAATTCCTCCTCTCTGGGATCTCATGGTGGCTTCTTCTCCTTGTGTCCCTTCTGCAGGGACACTGAGGTGGCTTCCTGTCCTGGTATCCCGCCTCCCAGGGACTCCATGGGAGATTCCCAGCATGGAATTCCTCTCTGGGATCTCATGGTGGCCTCCTCTCCTTGTATCCCTCCTTGAGGGACACCAAGGTGGCTTCCTGTCCCATCATTCCTCCTCCCAGGGACACTGTGGTGACCTCCCCTCCTGTTCCCTCTCATCCCAGGGACTCCACAGGAGCTGCCCTTTGTGGAATTCCTCCTCTCTGGGATCTGGTGGTGGCTTCCTCTCCTCACATCCCTCCTGCAGGGACACTGAGGTGGCTTCCCACCCTGGTGTCCCTCATCGCAGAGATCCTCTGGTGGCTTCCCGTCCTCGTATCCCTCCTCCAAAGGACCCTGTGGTGGCTTCCCCATCCTGGCCTCCTCTTCCCAGGGACCCCCCATTACAACCCACCCTCCTTGGCTTTTGGGGATGTCCCACACCCAGCTCCTAGCTGGCACGGGGAGAGAAAGAAGAAAGGAGAGAAAAAAAATGAGAAGGGAAGGGGCAGAACATTCCCAGAAGGACCAAACCCGGAGCAAAGGAGCATCCCGGCCCACCCCTCACCTGCGCAGCTCCTCGGGGGGCCCGGTGGCGCGGCGGGAGTTCACCCACTGCTGCAGCTGCGTCATGGAGCTCTTGCGCTGGGCCACCTTCTCGGGGTGGGACCTGGGGGTGACACCCCTGCGCTGGGCCCCGCTCTCGCCGTCACCCCCCGGGGGGAAGGCGGTGCTGCCGGGCCGGCTGGGCGAGGGGTATGGCCACCCGTTGGGCTGTGCCGGCCGCTCGGCGCTCGCCGGCCCTCGCGGCCCTTCGGGGTAGGGACTGCCCGGCTCTGAGGGCGGCTCCTGTCCGGTGAGGCCGTTGGCTTTGGCCAGAGGCTCCTTCCTGCCATCCGCCCGCTCCGCCGGCTTCCGCTCCATCTTCTCCGAGCCGCGGCCGTCGCCCTCCCCGCGGGTCTTGGCGTCGGGCTCGGCCTTGGCGTGCTCGCGGAGGGCGGCGTTGCAGTGGTGGTGGTGGTGGTGGTGCTTGCTGGGGGGGATGTTCTCCGAGTCCGGCTTCTCGTGCCTGGGGGTGCCGAGACACCACGGAGGGGTCACTGATGCCTGGCGGTGCCACCTGTCCCTCCCTGAGCTCTGTGGGGTCCCCAGCTCCCTTCAGGGTGTCCCTCACGCCCCCAGACGTCCCCGGGTGTGGAGCAAGGACAGCACAGCGTCCCCGGGTGCTGACCTCTGTGTCGGGGGGATCTGGACGCGGGCGGCCTCGCCCATGGCCTGGATCCAGGATTCCTGCTCCTCCGTGTTCTCGGCGCTGAAGAAGTAGGTCCGGATGCCGGCGTGCTCGGCCTGGGGAGACAGGGACTGCCCGTTACGCGCCGGCAGCTCCTCCATCCAGCACACCGTCACCTGTGGGGGCACAGAACGGGGAGAGAGACACAGACACGGGGGTGAGAGCTCTGTTTCCAGCCTGGCACCCCATCCTGCCTCTCCAGGAGTGCTCCTTTCCCTCCGCATGCCGCCAGCGAGCGGGAGGAAAGCTCTGCAGGCCCCTCGCAGCGGGGTTTTATCCCCCTTGGAGTCACCCCCAGGGATTCTTTGGGACCAGCACTCCCCCCGAGAGGAGCAGCACACCAATATTTGGGGTGGCAGAGGGTCCCAGCAAGAGCGGCAGCACCGGAGGAGCATTGTCCATGCAGGGTGAGGGGGAAGGTGGTTTCTCGGCCCAGGAAATATTTTGTGAGGAAAAGGTTCAGTTTTGATCCAAGATGTTGGTGTCCGTTCTCTGCCCAGAACGTGCTGGAAGGAGCCTTTTATCTGAGGGCCTTTTTGAAGATTCCACCTTCCCCCCTCTCTGGAAAGGGGTGGGTGAAAGCGAGGAGGAAGAAAAGGGAGGAATCGGAGTTTTCCTCCTGAAAGAATTCCCAGGGTTCAATCTCTTGAAAAAAAATTAAAAATAATAAAAAAAAAAGAACTAAAACAGAAAAATGAGGTCTGATTAAACCCCCTCCCTTGAGTTTCCATCCTCCCCAGAGCATGCAGCCACCGTGCCCAGCTGGGGTCACCTCCTGAGCCCCCCCATGCACTTCTGGAAGCTCTGCAGGCAGAGGAAGAGGTGAAATCGAAGGGATGCATCCCCGGGATTAGCAGGAGCAGGGGAGCAGAGGGAGCCCGGGGGTCCCTCAGCCTCTGCATGCACCAGAAACACAAGAAGGTACTACCTAGGTGGTGGTGGCTGGGTGCTGGCGTAGTGGGTGACACCGAGAAACCCCTCCTGTCCCGGCATCCTCGCCCGCCGAGGGAGGAGGAGGAGGAGGAGGAGGAAACACAGGCACGGGGTCAGTGGGACTGCGGTGGGAACCTCTCTGCCCTTCCCCGGACAAAACCGTCCTCCCAAACCCAGCAGCTGCCGAGATCAGCGTGTGGGCAGCAGCTTTGCAAGGTTTTCCCCCAGCAGTGTCAACAGGGATTTCACAGAATCACGGAATTACTGAGGCTGGAAAATCCCTCTGGGATCAGCAAGTCCGAGCTGTGCCCGATGCCCACCCTGAGCCCTGAGTGCCACCTCCAGCTGCCACCTCCAGGGACGGGGACTCCAAACCTCCCTGGGCACTTCCAAGGCCTGGCCGCCCTTTCCATGAGGAAATTCCTGCTGCTGTCCAAGCTGAGCCTCCCCTGGCCCAGCTCGAGGCTGTCAAGCAGCTAAAACAGGGCTGGAATTGGGGACAGCTCCATGCCCGGCTCCGGGAGCAGCCGCTGGCAGAGGCCGGCGGGGGCAGCAGCCATGGAGAGGGGAAAGCAGGGCAGGGAGAGGGATGGCAGCACCCAGCAGGGCCCGGCAGAGGCGGGTGGTGACCTTGGGGACGCTGCTGTGTCCCCGTTTCCCCCACGCCGTTGTCCGACCCACGGCGGTCACCCCAGCGAGCTCCATGCGCCGCCACCAAGAAAGCCACAAGAGCAGCAGGGACCCTGCCAGCATCACCAGCGCCACCCCAGCGCCACCCCAGCGCCACCCCAGCGCCACCCCAGTGCCACCCAGCTCCACGCTGTCCCTTGCAAGCCCTGGCAGAGGCACTGACCTTGAACGTGTGCTTCCTGCTGATGTTGTCCGAGGGCTGCACGGCGGCCACGCGGAAGCTGAGCAGGGGGATGCTGCCCAGGATGTTCTCCTCCTTCTCGTCTGGGGGGGGACAAATCCTGCGGTTACACCCACGCGGGGACCCCCGGCACAGCCCCCTCATGCTCCGTCCCACCTGTGGGATCGGCTCCCTGCCTGTTGCTACTCCCGCAGCTCTGCCTGGCTCACAAACAACCTCCTCAATTATTGATGCGAGCCCTGGAGCTGCCAGGGAGGCGGGGAAAACTCGGGATTAACCCCTCGGCGCGGCAAACACCGGGAAAAAAACAGGGTGGAGACACACGGAAAGAGCCTGGGACTTTGTGCCGCCGGGGGCGGCCAGGAGCTGCGGGGGCGGCCGTACCTTTGTAGTAGAAGAGGCAGCGATCCACCAGCACGAACCAGCGCTTGTTCCACTGCTTCACCCCCGAGCTGGCCTGCGAGAGAGGGGCAGTGAAGGCGGCGTTCCAGGGCTTCCCGGGGCTCTGCGGGGCCGGGCGGGGGTGGCACGGGGGGGTACCTGCTTGTAGAGCCACCCGCTCTTGGTGACGGCGGCGTTGGGGTTCCTCTTCATGGAGTTGGAGCGCTTCCCGAAGGCGATGCCCTTGCGGGAGGAGCGCGGAGCCTGCGCGGAGCGAGAGGAGATGCTCAGTGCCCGGGCTGGGGTGCCCGAATCCCTGAGCCGGTGCCAGCCCTGCCACGCGGCCCCGGACACTCACCCGGCCTCCGGGGCGCTCCGGGGGCACCTCCGCCACCATGGCGTGGTTGGGGGGCTCGCTGGGGACGGTGGCCGGACGTTTGCTGCCCGCCTTGCTGGACATGTCCGAGCGCTGTCTGTGACACGAGAGAGCGGAATCAGCTGGTCTGTGCTTCTGCAGCCCGCCGGAGCCGTGCCCCCCACCCTTCCCAGCCCTCCCTGGCTGCCCCACCCCAACCGAGGGGACTGGGAGCCAACCTACCTTGGCAAGTCAAGCCTGGAGGTGTCGTCGGGGACCTGTCCCGTCACTGGGTGCAGGAAGGTGTTCCGCCTTTCATTGTGGCTGCGGGGACGGCGATGGCGTGGGTGTTACGAGTCCCTGCGTCCCCCCACAGAGTCCCCGTGTCCCCCCAGGGAGTCCCCGTGTCCCCCAGGAAGTCCCCTCGGTGCCACATTTGCTGTTCTGTTGGTCCCACACCAACACTGGGTTTTGGCACCGGGGCTGGCGTCCCCTGTCCTGAGCACCCCGCTAATCCCACGCTTAGGATCCTCCACAGAATGATGGAAATGTTTTGGTTGGGAAGCCCTCCAAGATGACCGAGCTCAGCCATTAACCCAGCACCACCAGACCGTGTCCCCGAGTGCCACAGCCACTGAACTGGACACTCCCAGGGATGGTGAGCGGAGCCCAGGCCCTCCTTGGTTGCCCCCTCCTCTCATGGAGATCCAGGGGGTTCTCCCTGAACCTCCTTTTCGCCAGGCTGAGCCCCCCCAGCTCCCTCAGCCACTCCAGCCCCTTCCCTGGACACTCAGAGATTTCATTGGCATTTCCCAAAAAAAGTGCCCAGGGCTGTGGTGGCCGAGCCGCCCCTCCCTGCTGCTGTCACATCCCGCCTGTCACCACTGGCCACGCTCACAAGTCGCTGCAGCAGCAACAGCAGCAGCAGCAGCAGCCATGGCCCATCCAGGGCTGCGCCTGCAGCCATGTCCCCAATGTCACCTCCTCCCCTGGCTGCTCTCCGAGCCATTCCCAAAGCACCTCGAAGCTTTGAGCGGGGTCACCTGGCCACGGCACCTGGATCACCCGCAGATCCCAAACACCACCCCAGGACCATCCAGACCCCAAACACCACCCCAGGACCATCCAGACCCCAAACACCATCCCAGGACCATCCAGGCCCCAAACACCATCCCAGGACCATCCAGACCCCAAACACCACCCCAGGACCTCTCAGAGCCCAAACACCACCCCAGGACCCTTCAGACCCCATAAACCACCCCAGGATTCCCACCACAAGCCGTTGTTGCCTCCCTGGCACTGGGTGCAGCTGAAGGGATCCCCGGCAGTGCCAGGAGCGTGTCACAGGCTGTCCCAGGCTCAGCTGGCACCTTGTGCCAGGCCCCTGCCATCCCACAGAGGTGGCACTGCCGGCCACCCCAGAACCCCCTCCCACGCCGCTTCCCGGGGTGCTCAGGGGGGAAAGGATGAGGTTCAGGGCTCCATCCCAGGAATTTTTCCATCCCCTCCTTCCCAAACCCGCCAGGCACCGGGGCATGGAGCCACTCCCGAGCCAGCAGCCCCGGCACGCCACCAGCTCCTGCTGCCCGTCAGCAAAACGGGGGAAGTTGGAGCAAGAAAACGCCGCTGCCAAGACCATCCCAACCCATCCCGAGCTTCATCCCAGCCTGGGCTCCTGCCAGGCTCTGGAGGCATTAACCACTGCCAGCCCAAAAAGTGTTGCTGCTGCTGCTGCTGAGCTGTCCCACCCAGGCCCCTGCCAGGGATCTGATCCCCTCCAGCAGCGCTCGGGGGCTCCTTAAAAACCTGGGGGATTTGTGTGGACCCCACAGCTGGGGGGGCTCGTTCTCCAAACCCCCCAAGTGCCCGGCTGCTCTGACCGGAGTCACCCTCAGTGCCCGGCCCACGCTCCAGCACAGCCGAGGGGGCTCTGCCCCAGGGCTGGAACTGCTCCCGGAGCGTTTTGTGCCCCCGGCAGTGCCCTCGGAGGGGTTCAAATCCCGGGAACTGGGGCAGGTCCCATCCCCGCAGCCACGCTGACGCACGGGGAGGGCGCAGTGCTGAGAGAGCAGCACCCCGAGAGCGCCAGCTGTGGGAAGTGGGCGCTGCCAGCACCCACCGGCTGCTCTGGACCCCACGCCGGGGGTCCCCCCATCCCTGCCCGCCACCCCGAACCCCACGCTGGGTGTCCCCCCCCATCCCTGCCCGCCGCAGGTCCCTGTCCCCGCAGGCTGGGGACAGGACACCCCCACTTTGCAGCCCCCTCGGCTTCTCCTGGCACCCACCGCGCTGCCTCCCCCCACCCCAAACCTGCCCGCAGCCCCCGGGAAGAGCCGGGAAGCTCCGGAAAGCAGCGCCCGGAGCCGCTGCCGGGGCTGACCCCGCTCCAGAGCCCGGCGAGTCCCCATCGCCTCCCAAGCACTGCAATGCAGCAGCCACTGCCCGGTGCCGAAGGTCCCTCACCGCCGGCTCCCCGCGGGCCCCCCCCGGGCCTCCCCAGACCCCTGGGCGCTCCTACCTCACCCTCCGGTCCGCCCGAAACTTCAGCATGGTCCCGGGGGCCCTCCCGGCTCAGCGCCCGCTCCCGGCTCCCGGCATGGCCACCGCGGCTGGCACTGCCGCTGCCAGGTGCCACCAGCGCTGCCAGGTGCCACCAGCTCTGCCGGGTGCCACCACCGCTGCCAGGGGACACCGCCGGGGCAGCCCCGCGCGGGCAGGGGGACGCGGGCGGTGGGCGAGGGCTCTGCCGGTCGTGCCCGTCCCCCGCGCCCCGCGCCGGTGGCATCGGCGGTGCCGGAGCTCCGGGGGGATCCGGGGGGATCCGAGGGGATCCGGGGGGATCCGGGGGCTCCGGCAGCGGCGGGATTGGGCAGCCCCGGTGTGCGGCAGCCCGCGGGGAAGGCGACAGCGGGGACAAACAGCTCCCGCTCGCGTCCCCGCAGAGGAGAGGCGAAGGGCAGCGCGGCACAGCCGCCTCCCCCAGCCCAGGTGCGGAGCCGGGAAGCTGCTGGTGGCAGGGGAAAGGCGACACGGGGGGCTCGGGGGGATTTAGGGGGGCTCAGAAGGGCTCCCGGGCTGCCCCCAGCCCGGCAGGGCAGCGGGAAGGGCGGGTGTCACAGCGAGGGAAGCAGCCGCGCTGAGCTGAGCTCTGCCTCTGCCCTGGATTCAGCGGCTGCGTCCCTTCCCCCTGCTTGTGTCCCCAGACCATCCCTGGGTGTCCCCAGACCATCCCCGAGTGTCCCCAAATCATTCCTGGGTGTGTCCCCCTCCTCCCCTCGGCTCCTCCTTCCCCAGATGACACCGGGAGGAAATCCCGGGCACCGGGATGGGCACAAACGGGAGGGGACAGACCCTGCAGGGCATCAGCACCCCCAAAAAATCCCGGGGATCCCTTCACAGGCTGGGAGCGGGGAGCAGCGGGGTTTGGGATGAGCCGTGCTCCGCCTGGACTTTGGGAAGAGAATCCAAACCCTGCAGGGCGGGTTGGAAAATCCTTGGGAAGGAGGGAGGGAAAGAATCGGGCTGATATTTCCAAGAAAGCTCCAAAGAAGGAAGCGGAGCACGGGGAGGCCGCTGGGCTCCATCCCGCCACGGCCCTGCTCCGGAAAAACTCGGGAACACCGTGGGACACTGCCCAGCATCGCATCATCCTCCCAAAAGTCTGAATTGTCCCCGTTTGGGGTGAAATCGGAGCCAGTGAGCACCTCAGGGATGTCCCCACTGCCCCATGGATGGCACCAGTGGTCCCAGCCTGTCCCAGAATGTGCCAACACCGTGGCACCAAGGAAACAGAATCCAAACCAAACTGAATCCGAATCAAACTGAATCCAAACCGAATCCAAACTAAACGGAATCCAAACCAAACTGAATCCGAACTAAACGGAATCCAAATTAACCAAATCCAAACTAAACTGAATCCAAACTAAACTGAATCCAAACCAAACTGAAACCAAACTGAACTGAATCCAAACTAAACTGAATCCAAACTAAACCAAATCCAAGCTAAACTGAAACCAAACTGAACTGAATCCAAATCAAGCCGAATCCAAACCAAATTGAAACCAAACTGAACTGAATCCAAACTAAACTGAATCCAAACGAAACTAAATCCAAGCTAAACTGAAACCAAACTGAACTGAATCCAAATCAAGCCGAATCCAAACCAAATTGAATCCAAACTAAACTGAATCCAAACCAAACCGAGTCCAAACTAAACTGAATCCAAATTAAATCGAGTCCATACCAAACCAAGTCCAAACCCAAATCCAAACCCAATCCAAACCCAAACCCACCAAATCCACCTGTTTAAGGTACGGGGCACGCGAGGTGAGATGCATCCATGGACAAACCGCCACCACCCGTGGGCAGCCCTGGTCTCATGCCGGGCTCTGGAGCGGTGGCCAACGCCCCGGTGCTGCCTGTCCCCCCATGTCTCCACGTCCCCAGGGCAGTGACTCACCCGCTCCTCCATCCCCACCAGCCAAGGATCCGGGATCAAGGTCCCCCAACGGCCGCGGGCGCGTGCCAGCCCTCCTTGGAGGCTGGAGAATGAATCCCACTCCCAGATAGCAAATCCCACTCCCAGATAGCAAATCCCACTCCCAGATAACAAATCCCACTCCTGTGCCCATGTCCCCACCGTGGTGCCACCCCAGTGCCGCTGTCACCAGGACGGGGATAGGGACCAGGGCGGAGCTGATGTCTCCCACCCTCACCTGCGCTGGTGCCTCTATGAAGCCACCCCAGAAGGGACAGTGCCAGTCCAAGGGCCACGTCCCCACTGCCACCTGAGCCCTGTGACAAGCTGCCCCCATCAGCTGCCACCGCGTGGCCCAGGCAGGGCCAAAATCGGGGCTGTGGTGGCCGAGCCGCCCCTCCCTGCTGCTGTCACATCCCGCCTGTCACCACTGGCCACGCTCACAAGTCGCTGCAGCAGCAACAGCAGCAGCAGCAGCAGCCATGGCCCATCCAGGGCTGCGCCTGCAGCCATGTCCCCAATGTCACCTCCTCCCCTGGCTGCTCTCCGAGCCATTCCCAAAGCACCTCGAAGCTTTGAGCAGGGTCACCTGGCCACGGGGGCTGGGAACCTCCAGACCCCAAACACCACCCCAGGACCATCCAGACCCCAAACACCACCCCAGGACCATCCAGACCCCAAACACCATCCCAGGACCATCCAGACCCCAACGCCAGCCCAGGGCCACCTGGCCCTGCAGGACATGCTGGCCACCAGCTCCCCATCATCCCTGTGATTCCCGTGGGAGCCGCGCAGGGAGGGAAGGCGGAGGCGAAGGCTGAGCTGGATCCTTTGGGAAGCAGCCGGGCTGCAGAGCCGGCCCTGCCAAGCCGGACAAAGTCCTTGGGAAGGGCGGCTGGCAGCTCCCACGCACCCACGGCCCACGTGCCACACCAGCAGCGTCACACGGGGACATCCCGGCTTTGGGGGATGCGGGGAGGGACAGCGGGAGAAGCTCCCGGTGGGATGGACGGCCGGGAGCTGGGGAAGGCCGGGGATTTCCAGAGAACAAAGCGGCTGCTGGCAGCCAGCGCGGCCGGCGGTGGCGGGGAGGGCGAGTCCCCCGCTGCCGCGCCAGCTGGGGTCGGGGAGAAGCACAAAAAGCACAAAAAAAGCACCGGGAGTTTGTGTTTTATCTCCCTGGAAACCCCGGCTCGGTCCCAGGCTCGGCCCACGGGGGCTGCCGGCCAAAACGCGCTGCTGCTGCTGCTGCTGCTGCTGCTGCTGCCGGGACTTGGACATCGGGGACATCCTGACCCCATGGAGGGACATTTGGGACGGGTGACAGCTCTGCATCGGGACAGAGCAGGTGACAGTCCATGCCCTGGCAGCTCTGGTGTCACTCCATTGTCCCCTCATGGGGGCAGAGCCCCGGTGCCTTGTGTATGGGATCACTGGGCTCCCAGGGCCACCATTCCCAGCCCAGGGCCACCATTCCCACATGGAGCCACCATTCCCAACCCAGGGCCACCATTCCCAGCCCAGGGCCACCATTCCCACATGGAGCCACCATTCCCACATGGAGCCACCATTCCAGCCCAGGGCCACCATTCCCAACCCAGAGCCACCATTCCCAATGCAACCCCCAAGCCTCCACCTGGACTTGCCCCTGGAGGGTTTGAACTCTCCCTGAGCTCTTTAGGAAGCCACTTCCAAGGCTGGAATGCCTGTCCCCAGCAATCCCTGGCATCAAAGGAGCGCGGCCCCAACCCCTCCCCGGCCAGGTCAGGTCAGGGGATTACGGCAGCGGCACTGGGAAAATATTGCTGCGACAAATCCCCAGCACCTGCCCCGAGCTGTGGCACTCAATAATCACACCCAGGTCCCCATGGGGCCGTGGGGCTCCTGCCAGCCCTGCTCGTCACCACCCTCGGGGCACCGGCTGCTCGCGGTGGCACTGGTGGCAGACAATGGCCCACGAGTGCCATGGGCTGGCTGTGTGTGCCACAGCCTGGCTGTGTGACATGTCCAGGTTGTGCGACACGTCCAGGCTCTGTGTGACACAGCCAGTCTCCGTGTGTCACATCCAGGCTCTGTGTGACATGTCCAGGCTGTGTGTGACACTCCCAGGTTCCGTGTGTCACATCCAGGCTGTGTGACATGTCCAGGCTATGTGTGACACGTCCAGGCTCCGTGTGTCACATCCAGGCTCCGTGTGACACGTCCAGGTTGTGTGACACATCCAGGTTCCGTGTGACACGTCCAGGCCGTGTGACACGTCCAGGTTGTGTGACACATCCAGGTTCCGTGTGACACGTCCAGGCCGTGTGTGACACGTCCAGGCTCCATGTGACATGTCCAGGTTGTGTGACACGTCCAGGTTCTGTGTGACACGTCCAGGCCGTGTGACAGCGCTGCACACACACACAAACACACGCGCACACACTCACCGGTGTCACCGCGCGTCCCCTCCGTCTGCCGCGCCGCTCGCTGAGCCGGTGGCTCTCCCGCAGCCGGCCGGGGCGGATGATTTCCCTTCCAAGCCCATGGAGACCGTCCTTGGTATCAATCATTAACAGCCGCCGCAGCTGCCGCCAGCTTAACCCCCTCGGCTCCGGGCGGAGCGAGGAGCCATCCCTTGGCCCCGCTGGAAGCGCCTTTAATGGCACCGTGACACGGCAAAGTCCCCGCAGGACACCCGGCCGGGCTGGCAGAAGGGTTCCCAAGGGGCTCCGCACCCCCTCGGAGCCACAGCCGCTCCTGCAGTGTCCTGGTTGCGTGTCCCCCTCCCTGTGTCCCCGAGCTGCCCGAATTGTCCCATCCCGGCGGGAGCTGCTGAAATCAGGCTGGTGCTGAGGGGCTGAGCCCCGCCAGGAGCGGCGCAGAGGGGCCGGGGCTGCTCCCCCCAGCCCAGGATCGCAGCTCGGCGCTCTCGGAGCTCACTCTCCCTCTTTTTTCCCCGCAGCTTTTCCAAGGAACATCGATGGCTGTAACTTTATCCCGCCGTGTTTACAACCCAGCTGCGGTTCTTGGCTCCCTCAGCCGTGCCGGGGGCCAGCCCGGCTCCCGCTCAGCCGCCACACGCTGCTGTCACAGTGTCCCTGTCCCCCCCCCACCCCAATGCCGGGGCTCCCCACGGGGTCCATAGGGACCAGCACCCGCATCCCCATGGAGAGGGGCTGGAGGAGGAGGAGGAGGAGCGGGAGCGCTGTCCCTGCGCCTGAGCCCTGCCAGGCGGGTGGACAGATGTCCCTGTCGCCTCCCCCGCCCCCCGCCGCGCTGCTGGCGGCGTTACCCAACCTGCCGAGGGGTTGAATGATTAACCTCGGGCTGCGCCATCGCCGGCTGCCTGCGCTGTCACCCGCGGCGCGGTGGCACCTGGGGACCCTGTGCTCCTGTCGCCAAGCCCAGGCGCCACCAGCTCCCAGGAGCATCCCAGGTTCCCTGAGCTTGTCCCCACAAACAGAGGGGCGCCATGCCTGTCCCCTATCCCCTGTCCCCTGTCCCCTGGCTCTGGAAGTACTCACAGCACCGCCCAGCTCCGGCTTCCCGACTCGGCCACCCCGAGAATTTCGCCCTTGTCCAGCCCCAGCTGCAGCGCCGGGGGCGTCCGGGCTGGAATGATCACAAAGAGCCTTGGACAAACATCTGTACGGCACCTCCCCCGAGCTGCAGCCAGGCCGGCCGCGGGATGGTTTCAATCACGCTCAAATCCCACCAAACGGCCCCAAAACCGCCCAGGGCAGCGAGCCAGGCACAGCAGCCGATAAGGCCCTGCAGATGTGGGGCTCGGTTTGGTTCCCCGTGTCCCTGAGATGCCCTGGAATGAGCACAGATTTGGGAATTCCCGTTCCCCACGCCTACCCGGGATGTAAAGCCACAAACTCCTTGCCAACATCCCGAGTTGGGTGCACTCAGGGGGTGCAGGGGGGTGAAATGAAGCATCCCCCTGCTCCCAGCAGTGATTCCTGAGGCCCTGCAGATCCAGGAGCTGCTATTCCCGCTCCAGCCCACCGGGATGGGGCGCAGGGTGAGCCCCAGCCTGGGCTCCATCAGGTTGTGCCACTCCCCGTGGAGCCTTTGGGTGTTTTTTGGATAAATTCCCCAATTTCCCGCTGCCGGATCTCCCACTCTCCAAAAAGCCACAAAAGCGGCGTGTCAGGGCTGTGAGACGAGCACGGACAGCGGCAGCTTCCACATCCCTGCTGCCTCCACGGGATCCCAATTTCCCGGCGGTGCTCGGAGGCTCTGGATCCGGGGGTTGGGCAGCGCTGGCTCTGCCCCAGCCCGGGAGCTGCAGCGCTGCCAGGCCCGCAGTGATTCATCCCAACCCCGCGCCCCGACCTCCCGCAGTCAAGCCCCGACACATTCGGCACATTCCTGGCATAGCCGGCCCCGCGGAGCCCCACACCTGCCGGAGCGGGAGGCTGGGAAGGTGCCAGCGGCACGATCCAGGCGCTGCCAGGAGATTTATGGATCCCAGGCGCGTTTCCCAAGGCCGGGATGGCAGGGCAGGAGCGGCTCCGCTCTGGTGACACAGCAAACTTGTCACCGTGGGCAGCTTGTCACCTCCCCAAGCGTCCCAGTTGCCTCGCTGGTGCGGTGCCACACGTCCCTCGCGTCGGGCTGGGTGTGAATGGGGAAACTCTCCTTTTTTAGATCTGATCCCGCACCCTGCCGGGGCTGGGAACAGCCTGTCACCGGCGGTGACACAACCGCGTGCGGGTTGTGCAAGGGCTCTGCGCCCAGCAGCTCCCAAGGACGGGATCAGCGCCGGCTCCGGGCTGGCCGCGGTGGCTCTCCGGCCCCAAATCTGTCTGTGGCACATCCCACGGCCCCGGGAGCGGCCTGGCGTGGGATGCCAGGAAATGTGCGGAGAGGCCAAAAGCATTCCCGGGTGCCTGGGAAGAGCCACCGTGGAGCCAAACCTGGCACTCATGGATGCCCCAGCCCCTCCAAAAAAATGGGCACGTGCCCACCTCACCAATCCCCCCGCACAAAAGAACCAAAGGTCCCCGAAATCAGGTTTGTCTTAAGCAAAAAGATCTAAAAAATACACACTCGGGGCTCCCCAAATCCCAGGATCAGGCTCAGAATCTTTGCCAGGATTTCCTCTGGCTCTAAAGCGCTGCCATCCCTTGGGACATCCCGAGGGGAATCACAACCTTTCCCTCGCTGTCTTGGGATGCGACAACCCTGATTTGCTGTCACCTCCTCCAGCCCACCGCACCCTGCTGTGCCTGGGACGGCCGGGAACGGCTTTCCCGGTGAATCACAGCTCATTCCCGGCTTTCCAACCGCGTCCTCATTAGCGCCCCAAGCCCGGAGCAGCCCCTGGGAGCAGCTGCCAGGGAAAAGCCAGGAATCTGCTGGGGGAAAAACAGAAGGAGCCGAACCCACCCCCGCACACACCCAACCAAACCCTGGGAGACTCCCGGGCGGCGCGGGGACAGGACACACCCAAACAGTGTCACCAAACAGCCCTGGCCGTGTCACTTGTCCCCCTCCCAGCGCCACCTCCGCAGCGCCACGGGCGGGTTGGGCTCTGCAGGGCGAGTTCTCGCCCTGAATGGAGTTTAGTCACCGTGGGACGCTTCCAGCTGGAAATCGGGACTGTTCCAGGCCGCCGCTTCCCAGAAATTTGCGCAGGAGCCCGGTGCCAGCTCCCCCCTTCCTTCTCCCCCAGAAATAAACGCGGGCCCGGCTCTCCCTCCGCCCCGCGGGGAGGAGCAGCCTCGGGATCCGGGGAGGGAAGCTGGAAGGACGGGATGGCTGAGCCGGGCTGGAGCCGGGCCAGTCCCAGCCTGGAGAGAGCCCTCGGCGGAGCCTTTGGCGGCGGTGGAGCGGCTCGGGATCAGCCCCTTGGGATGGACAGGGGATTCCCCTTCGGAATGCTCACAGAGCTCCTCCAAAAATGTCACAGGATCCCTCCAAGGGTGTCACAGGATCCCCTCTTGGAATGGCCACAGGATCCCTCCAAAAATGTCACAGGATCCCTCCAAGGGTGTCACAGAAACACTTCTTGGAATGCCCGCAGAATCCCCTCTTGGGATGCTCACTGGACACAGGATCCCTCCAAAAAACCATCACAGGATCCCCACCTTGGAATGGCCACAGGATCCCTCAAAAAATGTCACAGGATCCCTCCAAGGGTGTCACAGGATCACCTCTTGGGATGCCCACAGGATCCCTCCAAAAATGTCACAGGATCCCTCCAAGGGTGTCACAGATCCCTGCAAGGGTGTCACAGGAGCCGGGACCAGGGAACTGGAGCAGACCAAGGCACTGGAACTGGTTTGCTCGGCCCTGGGAAGAGCCCGAGGCTCATCCCGCATTTCCAGAGGGCACAGCTGGGATAAAGCACGTGGGAAGAGCAGCCGGGCGCCGCGGAGCTGCGGGATCACTCCTGCAGGTGCCTGTGGCTCCGTGGCTCCTGTTTTCCGTGGGTTTGGGTCAGGTATGTTGTTCCATGTGATTGGGAACGCCCCAGCCCCGTCCGACCCAGGAGCCACCGGGAATCGAGGGAATGCGATCCCAAACCTTAGGAAAGGAGGGAAAAGCCATCCATGCCTTTTCCCCTCTCATCATTTCCTGTGCCAGCAGGACGGAGCGAGCTCAAGGACAGACGGAGCAGGATGGAGCCGGGACGAGCTCAGCTCCAAACCCGCCCCCTGCCAGTGCTGGAGAGTTCATTCCCAGCTCCCGGGCATCCCATGGATGGCTTGGAGCCACGGGATGGAAACCTCAGCCATCCCACATCCCACAGCAGGGCAGGGAAATCCCACAACAATCCCAAATCCCACAGCAGGCCAGGGAAATCCCACCACAGTGATCCCAAATCCCACAGCAGGTCAGGGAAATCCCACCACAGCAATCCCAAATCCCACAGCAGGCCGGGAATGATCCACCACAGCAATCCCACATCCCACATTGGCCAGGGAAACATCAGCACACCCACACTGTGCTGCCTAACAGGGGCTGGGGCACCTGACACTGGGATTTGGGGAGGAAGGGGCTTTTCCAGGCTCCAGGAAAACACTGGGAAGCATGACAGAACCCACAGGGAAGGGTCACTCTAAAAGAGCCTTTCCTAAAACATCCCTTTAAAGAGAGCAAAGCAGGAGACACAGTGGGGTCTCTCCCAGGTGATTTGAAGCAGCGCTTGCAGGAGATTTTAGCTGGAATCTCCAGGAGAATCTCAGCCAGCTCCCTCAGGGCTGCTCCCCCAAGCTTCAGGGATGGCCTGTGGGAGAGGGGGATCCCTTGAGCCGGGCAGGACCTCCCGAGCGGGGCAGGATCCCCTGAGCCGGGCAGGATCTCCCGAGCGGGGCAGGATCCTCTCCCACATCCCGGCTGGAAGTGGAGCCCTGTGCAGGCACCAGCCCTACCAGACTCCTCCAGCTGCCACACCTTCCCTGGAGCTCCGGAATTAACCCCTGGCAGAGCGCGGCCGTGCCCGCCGCGCCACCTGCCCGTGCTGGAAAAGCCTCTCCCCGTGTGACCTCCGGGGCTGCGTCCCCTCCCTGCGAGTTGCTCCAAACCCGGCCTTTGGCTCCCCCGGAGCAGCTCAAACCCCTCCAGCACCTCCATCCCTCGGAGTCTCCCTCCGTGCCGTTTTTAACCCCACCGCGGTCGGGCAGTGAGGACGGAACGCCCGCAGCCGCCCCAGTTACCTGCTCCAGGTGCTGCCGCGGGGAGGGCGGAGGGGCAGAGCCGAGGCGAGGAGCCCCGGGCTGGCGGGGAAGGGACGGGAAAAGCCTCGGTGGCCTCCGGGAGCCGCCACGTCCGAGCGCGGCGGGAACAGCCCGGCTGATAAGCGAGGGCTGAAATCTGAACCTGCAGCTTGGCTCCTTCCTATATAAACACCACGCACACCCCCGGCTGCGCTGCCTCTCACGCCACTCCCGCTGCTCCCGGCCACGCCAGGCGCTGCGACAGCGACAGCGACAGCGACAGCCACACTGCCCGAGCCCCTTGTCGCCAGTCCTGCCCTCCCCCGGGCTGGTGCCAGCCCCAGGTGGAGCCTCTCGCTGGTTTGGGGTGGTGCTTCAGGCGTGTTGGAGCTCCACGGAGCGCTCCGGGCGCTGCGAGCGGGGTTTGTGTTTTGGGAAGGGGACGGGACCCGCGTCCTCCCGGGCTGGGGGGAATAACCGGGTGGAAGAAGAAAATAACGTGGGGTTCCGCCTCAAAACAAACAGGTGGGAGGGGCTCAGCTGATGGGACACCTGCGGCCATGGAAAATGTCCCCTTCCCCAGCGGTGACACCACGGGGGACAAGGGCAGAGCTTGCCCCACCCTGGGGGGACCCTCGGCTCGCTGGGGATGCAGTGGCTGATGGCCAGGACCGGCCACACCGTGCCACCTCTGGACTTCCTTGTGCCACCACTGGACTCCTTTGTGCCACCACTGGACTCCTTTGTGCCACCACTGGACTTCCTTGTGCCACCACTGGACTTCCTTGTGTGGAAGGACATCCCGCCCTTCCTGCAGCAGGACAAAACCCTCCCGAGGACAAAACCCTGCCCTGTTTTTCCCAATTCTTCAGCCCCAAACTGGGACGGTCACATACCATGGGCGAGGCTGGGCTGGGAGCTGCTCCAGCCCATGGGGCGAGTGGGGCCAGGCGCTGTGTCCTGCTCAGGGACACGGGGATCATCCCGGGATTATCTGGGATAATCACACCTGAAGCGGTCCCGGCATAGGACAGGATTTTATTTACGCTGGGACCGTGGAAGGGGAGGATGAGCACGGCCAAGGACCGGCGAAGGGATGGGAACTCGGACAGGGGGGACCCCTGAGAGGAGCGAGGCCCAGGGCACACAGGGAGGTGTCGTGGGTGGGGTTTGAGGTGAAGGGGGTGTGAAGTGAGTGTGTGAGTGAGTGTGAGTGTGAGTGAGTGTGAGTGAGAGAGTGAGTGTGAGTGTGAGTGAGTGAGAGTGTGAGTGAGATAGTGAGAGTGAGTGTGAGTGTGAGAGTGTGAGAGTGAGTGAGGGTGAGTGTGAGTGAGAGTCTGAGTGTGAGAGTGTGAGTGTGAGTGTGGGAGTGTGAGTGTGTGAGTGTGAGTGAGTGTGGGAGTCTGAGTGTGAGAATGAGTGTGAGTGAGAGTCTGAGTGTGAGAGTGAGTGAGTGTGGGCGTGTGAGTGTGAGTGAGAGTGTGTGAGTGAGAGTGAGAGAGAGTGAGAGTGAGAGTGAGAGTGAGAGTGAGAGTGAGAGTGTGAGTGAGAGTCTGAGTATGAGTGTGAGAGTGAGTGTGAGTGAGTGTGGGAGTGTGAGTGTGAGAGTGAGAGTGAGTGTGTGAGAGTGAGAGTGAGTGTGAGTGAGAGTGAGAGTGTGTGAGCATGAGCAGGAGCGTGAATGAGTGTGAGGTGAGAGTGAGCGAGTGTGAGCGCAAGCATGAGCATGAGCGTGTGAGCGTGAGTGTGTGACTGTGAGCATGAGTGTGAGTGTGAGCATGAGTGTGAATGTGAGTGTGAGTGAGTGTGAGCGTGAGTGTGAGTGTGAGCGTGAGTGTGAGTGTGAGTGAGACAGGGGCAGCTCACACATCTCCCGAAGCGAGTGGGTTCCTCCCAGTACCGCGTTTCCTGACTCCCGTGAGGGGGCCGGTCGGGAACGGAGGGAAGCGACTGAGGTGGAGTGAGGGAACCCCCAGGGACCCCCAGGGACCCCCAGACTCCCGATTTAGAGACCACATCAGGGGATTTGTAGGGAGCACCTGACCTTACTCACACGGGCTCCCATCCCCCCAAAAGAAGCTCGCGAGGTGGGGTTGATCTTACCAAGAGCCCTCCCCGCCTGAGCCAGGAACCCCAAAAAGGGGGCTCGTAAGGGGAAGTCCCCTCTGAAATAGGAACCCAAATGGGGGGTTCGCAGGAGGGGACTGGGGGATCAAACTCCACCTGGGAGGGGCGTGATTCCCTGGAATAAATCAAAGGGAGGATTTGCTGTCCAGGGAATTCGGACCCCAAGTTAGGAACCCCAAGGGGAGGGGGTTTGTAGGGGGAAGGACCCCGAGATAGGAACCCCAAGGAGAGGGGGTTTGTAGGGGGCAAATCAGGTTGGTGGGGGTAACGAAGTCCACACCTCGCAGCGCGAGGAGACCTCAGGAAAAAGTGTCACCGGCTGTGAGAGGACACTGTGAGAGCCACTAGGACTAGGAGGAAGGGATCCATGGGAAAAGGGAATGCCAGGAGCGCTCTGCCAGCGGCGGGTGAAGCCTCTCCGTGGGGACATCTCCATCTGTGACAACTCTGTGCAGGGGAACTGAATTTTGGGAAGGGGCAGCTCATATTCCCTGAGCTCCCAAAGCTGGATTCCAGCCTGGAATTCTCCAGCCGGGGTGCGGGGAGCCCCGCGGAGCTCGGAGCCAGCTCCCCGCCCCGGTTGCACAAGCGGCCCTGGGGCGCAGCAGCAATCCCGGGCTGTTTACGAGCAGCAGCCACCTGCTGCTTCCCGAGCTCCGAGCTCCGATCCCGGCAGGAAGAGCTGCAGCTCCTGAGCCACCCTCTGCTGTCCGTCCCCGGATGGCTGGGCAGGGCCACCAGCTGTCCCCAGAGCCCCCAGGGACACGCCAGGGCGCCGGGACGCTCCCCAGGAGAGGTGGGTGCAGCGCCTTGAGCCGCAGCATCCACCAAAGGCATTTTGGAAAAGCAGATTTGGAGAGGCTGGATGGACGGGTATGAGGCTCGGGCAGGGATTTCCTCTCCAGGGCCACCCCGGGGATTTTGGCCCCTGGGGACAGCACCTGCCGCACCCCAGGTATGAAAATCCCACCTCTGCAGCTTCCTCAACAGCCAAAATCACCTTCCAGCAACCCCAAAATTGCTGGGGACGGAGCAGAGAACCTCCAGCATGGTCTGGAGCTCCTGCCAGCACAGAGAGAGATTTGGGGGAGATGGAGGAGAAATTGGGAGCCTCTCCTTGGGTGTTTTGAATTCAGAATCATCAAATTTGCCCCAAATAGGATTTTTTTTCTTCATTTTTGTTTTGTTTAAAGAGAAGAAGGGTCGGAGCCAAGCCCCCCACGCCTTTCCCAGCCTCAATTCCTGCCCCATCCACACAAGGAAAGGCGCAGCCTCCACTCGCCCACTCTGTGACCCCAACCCCACACCCAGCTTTTGGGGGGACCCCAAAACGGGGGGGTTCAGCCCCTCCAACACCTCCCTGCTGCACTGAGGATTTGGGGGATCCCAAAATTGGGGGTTCAGCCCCTCCAACACCTCCCTGCCACACCGAGCTTTTGGGGGATCCCAAAACCGGGGGTTCAGCCCTTCCAACACCTCCCTGCCTCTCACCCCGCCCCAGCAGCGGGACACGGAGCATCCCCCCCCTCCTCTGCTCCAGCAACCCGAGCCTGAACCCAAGGTCCCGCTTATCTGGAGCACAAGCATGTCTGCTGATAAGGCCGGGAGTGAGATAAGGCCGCGGCAGCCTCGGCGTAATCAGCAAGCCTTCCTCCAGCCCTGCGCCCCAAGGCTGAGGGGTTCAGCACCCCCAAAACATCTCCCCCATCAACCTCTGGCTTTGAAACTTCCATCCCGTTCCCCTCCGCTCATTGTTTCATGATCGGGCAAAGCGTTGATTCGGGGGAAAGGGGGGAAAAATTAAATTAAAGAGAATAAAAAGAAAACAAAACCCGACCGAAACAGCCCGAGCGAATAACAAATAAATCACAAAGCAGAGCAAATAATGTGTCAGGGTTCCCCTGAGAGCAACGGGGGGGCACGCCCAGCCCGGCCGCGTTAGGTGAGCCGCAAAAACTGGAATTGCAAATCATCGCTGCTCAGCCGAGCTGAAAGGAGAGCCGGGGAAAACAAACCCGCGGCAGAGAGCGGGGGGCACGAGGACCTCACCTGGGGCTGGCACACACCTGAACCTTCCTCCTCCTCCTCCTCCTCCTCCTCCTCACTGAGGCCACCACAGGCTGAGCATCCCCCGAGGGCTCCCCGGGAAAGAGGAGGGGAACCCAGCCCGGGGAGGGGGGATCGGACCCAGGGGTCACCCCAAAAGCTGCGCCAAGCCCCGCCGCCTGTCCCCTTCCCGCTGGGGCGGGCTGGCACCTTGGATGGCGTTCCCGGGATGTCCCCCCGGGACCCCCCGCGCCTGGGGACCCCCGGTGGAGCCAGCCTGGGGGTGCTGCAGGAGAATTCAAGGGGAGGAAAGGCCAGGCCGCCCCCTCGGGTGGCGTTTGCCTGCCAGCACCGGCGGCCGCGGCTCCGCTGGGGCGGGAGCGGGGGTGGCACCAGGGGACAAGAGTGGGGACCCGCTGGTGACATCGCTGGGCTGGCAGGGGGTGGCTTTTGCTCTGGGGCAGGGCGGGAGCGGGGCAGGGGGACAGGGGAAAGGGGACGGTGCCAGAGGGGTGACACTGGCAGAGGGGTGTGACACTGGCAGAGGAGTGTGACACTGCCAGCAGGGTGACACTGCTAGAGGGGTGACACTGGCACACTGGGGTGACACTGCCACAGAGTAGGGACACTGCCAGAGGGGTGACACTGGCAGAGGAGTGACACGGCCAGAGGGGTGTGACACTGCCAGGGGGTGACACTGCCACACCGAGGTGACACTGCCACAGCGGGGTGACTCTGGCAGAGTGGGGTGACACTGCCAGAGTGGGGTGACACTGCCACAGCTGGGTGACACTGCCACAGAGGGGTGACATTGCCACAGCGGGGTGACACTGGCAGAGTGGGGTGACACTGGCAGAGTGGGGTGACACTGCCACACCGAGGTGACACTGCCAGAGGGGTGTGACACTGCCAAGGGGGTGACACTGCCAGAGGGGTGTGACACTGCCAGAGTGGTGACACCACAGCGGGGTGGCACCGCCAGAGGGATGGCACCACCACCGGGGACAAACGGGGCCGAGGCCGAGGATGTCCCCAGAGCGCCCCGAAGGACGCGGGCGGTGCCAGCGCCCAGAGCAGCCGGCACGAGCTGCCAGGCTGGCACACGCCACCGCCGCTGTCCCCAGTGCCACCAAACCGCCCCTGTCTCCTGATATCCCAAAATCTCCTCGGGAGAGGCGCCAGGAGCCAGCGCAGCCCCCGCAACACCCGCGGGTGCCACCCCGGGGGCCCGGCCCGGGGCAGGGGAAGCGCTTTGGAGCGCGGGCCAGCCGCAGGACTGCTGCCTCATTAAAGAGCAATTACGGCTAATTACGTGGTGGCAACACTCGAACGCCATCGGGAAATGGGGCGGCTGGCTGCCGGCGGGTGCGCGCGTGCACGGGAGCACGCATCCCACCCCCCTCCTTTCCCAAAAAAAAAACCACCCAACAAAAGCTCGGGAGATCTCTGGAGCAGGGACGGGACACGCGGGGCCGCCGCCTCTAATTCCCGCTGGGTGGGTTCCGTGCCTCAGTTTCCCCGGTGAAGGGTGCGTGTCCTGCTCTCAGCCTCGCCCCTGAGGCATCAGACAGCCCCGGCGCCCCCCTCCCCGCACCCCAAAATCACCCGCGGTGCCTTCTGCCTCGGTGGGCAGCCCCCCAATCCCGCAGATCCCACCCTTCTCCAGCAGGGATGATCCCATGGGAATGGGGTTTGTGCTGTCCCTGCTGGGCCGGCTGCCAGCGGGGTTTGGTGGCACCTGGGACGGGGTGGCACTGCCACTGCAGCCCCGCTGGCGGCCACCCCCTGCTCCGGGAGGCTGCAGAGGGCAGGAGAACTTCAGCCCATAAATCACGTTCCTGCTCATCTGGGGTGTTCCTAGACCCGGAGGCCACCGAGGACACTGGAAAAGGGGAGTGGTCCCTCCAAACCCTCTTGGACCTCCAAAATCCTCCTGGGGATCCCTCCAAACCCTCTGGGGGTCTCTCCAAACCCTCCCAGACCTCCAAAACACTCCTGGGGGTCCTTCATGACCCTCCTGGGGTCCCTGCAGCCCGCCCTGTGCCCAGCCCGGGCTGTGGGTACGAGGCTGCTGTGGGGTCAGAGCCAGTGGGGTGGAATTTTCCAGCCGCTCCCCCCGGGCTGAGATGTTGTGCCAAGGCTCTGCCATGGGTGCAGCCCCTTCCCATCCTCACCTGTCCCCTCCCCACCTCACCTGTCCCATCCTCACCTGTCCCATCCCCATCCTCACCTGTCCCATCCTCACCTGTCCCATCCCCATCCTCACCTGTCCCATCCTCACCTGTCCCATCCCCATCCTCACCTGTCCCATCCTCACCTGTCCCCCACGCATCCGCACGTTCCCCGACCCCCCCCCGCCCCCACCCCCATCCCCCCCTGTCCCATCCTCACCTGTCCCATCCCCATCCTCACCTGTCCCATCCTCACCTGTCCCCCCATCCTCACCTGTCCCCTCCCCATCCTCACCTGTCCCATCTTCACGTGTCCCATCCTCACCTGTCCCCTCCCCCTCCTCACCTGTCCCCTCCTCACCTGTCCCCCAGGTGTGGGGCAGCTCCGGGAAGCGCTGCCGAGCTCGGGGCTCGTCCCCGCGGGACCGGCCCGGCAGGGCTGGGAGGCGCCCGGGGCGGCCGGACCGGTCCCGGCTGTTCCACCGGAGCCCGACCCACGGCTCAGCATCTCCAGAGCTCCGGGACAGCCCCACGGAGCCACCCCTGCCCTCGGAGGCTGCTCGGTGCTGGCTGTCCCCAGCCCTGTCCCCATGGGTCACTGGCACCTCATCCCCCAGCTCAGCGCCCACCACGAGCGCTCCTGGACCTTCAAAACCCTGCTGGGGGCCTCTCCAAACCCTCCCGGACCTCCAAAACCATCCTGAGGGTCTCTCCAAACCTCCTGGAACTCCAAAACCATCCTGAGGGTCTCTCCAAACCTCCTGGAACTCCAAAACCCTGCTGGGGGTCTCTCCAAACCCTCCCAGACCTCCAAAACTATCCTGGGGGTCTCTCCAAGCCCTCCTGGACCCTCAAATCCCTCACAGCGCTGCTCCCGCCCCGGCTGCGCGTGGAGAGGGATCTCCCGCCCTGTCCCAGGGAATTCCAGCAGCCGCATCCCTGGGGTTTTATCCAGCTGGATGCGACGTCCAGGCCTCGGTGTGGCCGAGCTGCCGGAGCGTTCTGGAGAGCTCTGGGAAGGGGAAAACGGCGGCTCCGCGTTCCCGGAGCTGCAGCAGCAGCGGGAGAGGAACGGCAGCAGCGGGAATCCGGGAAGCGGCGGGAGGATGCAGGAAGCGGCGGGAGGATGCGGGATGTTCACTCCGGCACCGTCAGGACAAGCCCCGGATCCCCCCAGGAGCGGGGACAGGCCGGGATGGTCCGTGGGATGCAGGTCCTGTCCCCGCCCCGGGAACAAAGGGATGCTCCGAGAGGCTCCGGAGGGATTTGGGAGCAGCTGCGCGGCCACGGCGGGGCGGGAGCTGCGCCGGGATTGTGACAAATCCCAGAGTCTGGAGAGGCCGGGGAGATGGGCTGGGGGGAAACGGCGTGGGGGGATCGCGGAGACGGCGCGGGGATTATGGATACGGCACGGGAATGATGGAAACAGCGTGGGGAAATCATGGACACGGCCCGGGGATCATGGACAAGTCGTTGGGGTTCTGGACACGGCCCAGGATCACCGAGACGGCACGGGAATGATGGATACAGCCCGGGAATGATGGACATGGAATGGGAATGATGGATACAGCCCGGGAATGATGGACATGGAATGGGAATGATGGATACAGCCCGGGAATGATGGATGCAGCACGGGAATTACGGGAGCAGCGTGGGGGGATCACGGACACGGCCCCTCCCCGGCCCGCGGGGTGTTCGGAGCACGGCGTCTGTCGCCGGCCTGCCAAACACATACAAAGGGCGTCTCATTATCCCCTAATTAGTGCCTTGCCAGCTCCTGCAATTAACACCCGTGCAGGCGGCTGATGTTGAGGTAAACAGAGGGTTTGAAGCGCCCTGGAGAGCCGGGGGTCCTGGCGGGGTGCGGACCACCCGTGGGCCGAGTCCAGAGGGTCCCGCTGAACTCCAGAGCCCCCCGGGAGAGCTGGGCACGGAGCAGGGACACCTCCCACTATCCCAGGCTGCTCCAAACCCCGTGATCCCGGCCCTGGACACTTCCAGGGATGGGAGAGCCGCTGCTGCTCTGGGAAAATCATACCAAGGCCTCCCCACCCTCACAGGGAGGAATTCCTTCCCAAAATCCCATCCCTCTGGCAGTGGGAAGCCATTCCCTGTGTCGTGTCCCTGCATCCCTTGTCCCAGGTCCATCTCCCGCTCTCCTGGAGCCTCTTCAGGCCTCTCTGAGCTTTCCCTGGAGTTTTCTCTCTCCTGGCCTGGCTCCAAGCAGAGATGCTCCAACCTTTGGAGCACCTCCGTGACCTCTGGACTCGCTCTAGCAGCTCCGCTTTCTCCCAAAACGAGTCCATGAGTCAGGAGCAGCCAGGATTGGGCTCGGGGCTCCGGCTCCTGCCCCGGAGGAGGCCGAGCCGCCCGTCCTCCTGCACAGCCGGCTGCTCATTCCCTGGAAACATCAAAGGAGGCACCCAGGTCTTAAATGGCCTTTCTCCGGCTGACCCAGAAACGCGGATCAAGAGCTGCCTCATCCCTTAATTGAGAAGTTGGTGACTTTGAGTCTTTATTAAAGAGCTTTAGTGAATTCGCAGATTAAGGGCACAACCGGCCGCTGCCTCCATCCAGCCTCATTCCCTGCCACCATCCAACCCGATCCCGGCATGCCGGAGCCACCTCGCCCCGCAGCCGCTGCTCCGGAGCCTTTTCCCTGCTCCAGCCTGGAGCTCTGGAGCTCTGGACAGGCCCTGGAAGGGCTCCCTGTGATGCTGCGCTGAGGAGAAATCGAAATCAAACCCAATCCGAGCTGAAAATCAGCGCTGCCCGCACAGAACAACCCAATCCCGGGGGATTTTCCAGCTTGGGATGGTGGAAGGAGGAGGCAGGGCTGGAAGGGGGGGCTCCACACGTGCCCCCTCCCTCCTTCCCTCCCTCCCTCCCTCCGCCTGCAGGTTTCCATCTGCCCGTGCCCCGTGCTCCTCAGCGCTGCCAGGAAAAACAGGGATGTTTTGGATCATCGCCTGCCCGCGGGGCGGTGGGAAGGGGCTGCCGGCGGGGCAGGACTTCCCTGGGTGGGCGTAGAGCTGCGAGCTCCGGGGAGGAAGGAGGCTGGAGAGGAGGCAGCGCGTTCCTCAAGGCGCCGTTCCTGCCTGCTGCTGCGGATTAGCGTGTTTTCCAGGGAAAACAGGGCTGGGGGATGCTACTACCGAATCCTGGGAGAGGCAGAGAGAGGAGCAGCGGCGGAGCAGGAGCTGCTCCCGCTTCCAGCCGAGCTTTGGGAGGAATCCCAGCCCGGCTGATTCCCGGGGGGGCACGGATGGAGCAGAAAATCACCCCTGGCCCTGCCTGCCTGGCTCAGGAGGCCTCGGGGGGATTAAAAACCCCTCGCTGGCCCAGCTGGGGTGGGTTTTGTGCCCGAGGCCGGGGCTGGCAGTGGCCCCACGACACGCGCACACACTCGTGGACACACCGGCGCACTCACCGGCGTCACGGTGACACACGGCCAGGGCCACGCTGCTGTCCCTTGTCCCTTCCCCAGCGGTCAGCGCTGCCCTCGTGGCGTCCCTGACACCGCGGCCTCACCCAGGAGGTGCCAGCCGTGTCCTTCACCCTCCTGCCCGTCCCTCCTCTGCCTCATCCTCTCCAGCCCGGCGGCTGCTCCCGCCTGTTTCTATGGGAACTCGGCAGGAAAACGCGGTTGGCAGCGCCAGCCCGCTGGATGTCACCCTGTCACCCTGTCACCTGCCTCTGCGCACCTGGGGCCCCTCGCCACAGCCCTGGGGGATGTCCCTGGCAGCCAGAAGGGCACCGGTGGCCCGGAGCAGCACGATGGGTCCCCATGGTGATCTGGGGGCCCCCCGAAAACACCGGCTGTCCATAAAGGCCGGGTTTTGTGCTTCCCGCGGGATTTTTATCGCAGGGATTTTAATTCCTCAGCCACCCCCTCTGTGGGAGCCCTAATCCCGGTTCTGTGTCCCCAGGGGGGTGGCCCGAGGTGGGCGCCAGGTGTCGCCGAGCCGCGGCTCTGCCAGGCCGAGGAGGGATGGAGCTGCCTTGGGAAGTGTTTCCCGGCCAAGGGGAGGGGACAAGAGGTGCGGGTCCGAGAGGGACAGGAGCTTCAGAGCCGGACAGGAGCTCTTCTTTCCCATGAGGAAACGCCAGCGGGACCCAGGGGAAGGATCTGGAGCAGCCACACGCACACACCGAGCCCGGTGTGGGCAGGGCTGAGAGTCCCGGGACGAGCTCAGCACCGGGGATGCAGAGTGGGATTCAAGGTGGGATTCATGGAGGGATTCATGGTGGGATTCACTAAGGGATCACGGCGGGATTCATGGAGGGATCACAGTGGGATCATAGTGGGATCACGGTGGGGTTCATGGAAAGATTCATGGAGGGATTTACTGAGGGATCACTGAGGGATCACGGCGGGATTCATGGGGGCATTCATGGGGGAATCACGGCGAGATTCATGGTGGGATTCATGGAGAGATTCATGGAGTGATCACAGTGGAATTCATGGAGGGATCACGGTGGGACTCATGGAGGGATCACAGTGGGGTTCATGGAGGGATCACAGCAGGATCATGGTGGGATTCATGGAGGGATCCATGGAGGGATCACAGTGGGATTCATGGAGGGGTTCATGGAGGGATCACAGCAGGATCATGGTGGGATTCATGGAGTGATTCATGGAGGGATCACAGTGGGATCACAGTGGGATTCATGGAGGGATCACAGCAGGATCACAGTGGGATTCATGGAGGGATCACAGCAGGATCACAGTGGGATTCACGGAGGGATCACAGTGGGATCACAGTGGGATTCATGGAGGGATCCCAGCAGGATCACAGTGGGATTCATGGAGGGATCACAGCAGGATCACAGTGGGATTCACGGAGGGATCACAGTGGGATTCACGGAGGGATCACAGCAGGATCGCGGCGGGCTGCAGGCTCTCCTGCAGACGCGCAGGAGTGGGAGCAAGCAGCGGGGTGCTGCCGATCCCCGGCTGCAGAGCCGCACGCAGCGCCGCAGCCAGCCTGGAGGGATGAATCCTGCAGCAAACGCCAGCCCCGGCTCGCTCCGTTCCCGGCCCTCCCCGCACCCCGCCGTGGCCACCGGCGCCCTCCCGCTGCCCTCCCCGCGGCGGGGATTAACGGAGCGGCTCCCGCGGCCATCTGGAGCGGGGGGCCGGCCCCCCTGCAGCCGAGGGACCGCGGCCGTGTCACCGGGGAGCGGCAGGGCCGGGTGGCGCGGAGCCCTCGGGGGCGGCCAAGAGCCCGCACGGAGGTGACGGAGTGACCGGACCCCCCCGGCCCGCGGTCAGCTGTGGGGTCTCCGGCGAGCCCCGAGGGGAGGCCGGTCCGGCCCCTTCCGCTGGGGTTTAATAGACTCGTGGCGTATTAACATCCCCATCATGTGATGAATCTGAGGCTGTTTCCCTCCGAGCTGCGAGCGGCTCAACAAAGCTGCGATTGAGGGCTCGGGGCAGCGGCGGCTGCGGCTCGAGCGTCTCCGGCACCGCCAGACTCCCCCCGGTGCAGGGGGGGCCCGGAGCGGCGGCGCTGCCCTTCCTCCCGGCCCAGGAGGAGGAGGAGGAGGAGGAGGAGAAGGAGGAGGATGGCTCTCCGCTTGCAGCAGGCAGCGAAAGGAGCCGCGGAGCCAAGGGAAGGTCTCGGCTTCCCTGGGAAGCGCCAGACGACATCTCCCAGTCCCATCCATCACAGCCCGGCCCCAGCGCAGCGCGGGGGCCAGCGCGGCTGGGGGTCCGGCCCTTCCGAGCCCCCCTTTCACCAGGATGGGCTTTGGGGGGGCTGAGCCAGCGATTAACGGGGCTCCCCCAAAGCCTGGGCGCTGCTCTGCCCCGGAGAGCCGGGGCCAAGCCCGGGAGGTCCAAACCCAGGGGGTCCCGGCCCGCAGCGTTTGGGGTTTTGGGGACACATAGCAGCCCACCGCCCGTAAACACACGGCGGGGACAGCTCGGGGGGGCTCACTCGTCACCCCGAGCTCGGCACGGGGGGCAGGGGGTGCAGGGGCAGCCCCTCGGGCAGCCGGGGGGTGCCGACCCCCACAGCGCGCCCTGCTCTGCCCATGAGGCCGGAGCGCAGCCCCCCCTCTTCCCTAAAAGAGCCCCCCAGCACCATGAGGGGATGCGCTGCCGCTCCGCGCCCCCCGCTCAGCGCCCGCGAGGAGGAGGAGGAGGAAGAGCG
>NW_005087610.1:1615619-1628410 GCF_000331425.1 Pseudopodoces humilis
CGGAGGCACTCACCGTGCGGGGCGGGCAGCGGCCGGTCCCCCCCCCGCTGCCTACGGGCGCAGCATCTTCCCTGCCATCCCCAGCCCGAGCCCGAGCCCGAGCCGGAGCGGGAGCCGCAGCCGGAGCTGGGCATGCTCGGGGGCCACCGAGCGGCACGTGACGCCGGGCTGGCACCGAGCGGGGCGGGGGGGCCGCACCGCCTCCACCGCCCCCCACCTCCGCAGCCCCCGGGGGGACCGCCCCGACCCCCTCTGTGCCGCAGCGAGGGGACCCGAGAGACTGCGAGGGGGCTGGAGAGCGCTGCCCACCCCGCACACACCCCCTGCATCCCGCGGGGAGCAGCCCGGATCGCGCTGCTCCCGCATCCCAGAGCACGGGAACAGCCTGGATCCGCATCCCAGAGCCCGGGGACAGCCTGGATCCGCATCCCAGAACCCGGGGACAGCCTGGATCCGCATCCCAGAGCACGGGAACAGCCTGGATCCGCATCCCAGAACCCGGGGACAGCCTGGATCCGGCATCCCAGAGCCCGGGGACAGCCTGGATCCGCATCCCAGAACCCGGGGACAGCCTGGATCCGGCATCCAAGAGCTCGGGGACAGCCTGGATCCTCATCCCAGAGCTCGGGGACAGCCTGGATCCGCATCCCAGAGCTCGGGGACAGCCTGGATCCGCATCCCAGAGCTCGGGGACAGCCTGGATCCGCATCCCAGAGCCCGGGGACAGCCTGGATCCGCATCCCAGAACCCGGGGACAGCCTGGATCCGCATCCCAGCAGCAGGGACCTGCTTCCCTGCAGGAACCGAACTTCCCTGCGCATCCCTGTGGCGGGGGACAGAGGGGATCCTGCTCCCTATCCTGCATCCCAAGATCCCTTTCCTGCATCCCAGCCTCGGACAATGCTCCCCGGGCATGTCAGCGCTGGGATGGCGGACGGAGAGGTCCCTGCATCCCCCCCTGGATGCCAGGACATCCCTCCGCATCCCTGGGACTGCGCATCCCGCGGGATCCTGCATCCCGCGGGGCAGGGCGGCCCCTTTGGAGCCAGCCAGGTGTGGAATCCTCAGGAACTGGGATCTGCACCCCGGCATTGCAGGACAGCTCAGCTGGTGCCCGGGGTGGCTTAGGCGGGGCTGGCAGGATCCTGCTCAGGCCCCCAGCCCGGCCCGAGCTGGGCACGGAGGCACTGCAGCCCTGCAGCCACGGCACCGTGCCCCGATCACTGCCCTCACTGTGCCTGTCCCAGCTGCCAGGACCCCGCTGGCACCTGCCCGCACCCAGCTCGGGCTCAGACCCCGCAGGGACCTTCCCTCCTGGGCCTGGGGACAGCCACGGGTGCTCCGGGAAGGGAAAACCAGCCCTTGATCCTATAATCCTCCCATTAGCCACGGGGCATTAGGGGCAGGGCAGCGGGGTGGCTTTCACTGGATCCCCACCCTCCCTCCCTGCCAGCCCACAGCAGGACCCAAAATTGCGCTTGTCCCCTCCCCAAAGCCACTGTCCCCTTGCTCTGAAGGCAGAGGGGATCCACAGCGGCTGGTCCACATCCCACTGCCCCCCTGCCTCCCGGGAGCCCCCCAAAAAGGGTCCAGAAAGCCCAGCAGAAACCGGGCAGCTCTTGGGGGAGCCCCTCAGCCTAACCAGACAGGCTGAGCACCCCAATTTGGTGTCCAGTCATTCCCTGTTCCCTTAACGGCGCAGCAGGAGCTGCTGGAGCAGCCCCCATCCCAAAGCCACGGACACAGCGGGGCCTTTCCTCCTGCAGGCAGAGCTGGGGGCAGGATTGGGATGAAAAAGTCCCATGGGAGCAGCAGGATAAGGCACTGGGTGCTGCCCGGCATCCCTCGGAGCTTCTCTTCTCCACAGCTGGCCTCGGTGCCACCCCTGGAGGACAACGGCCACCACTCGGTCCCCTGGGCCCCGGGTGGGGCTGGCAGGACCCTTGCCCAGCCCTGGCCTGGTGGCCATCACCTTCCAAACCCATTCCCTGCTCCGCTGTGACATTCCAGTGGAGCTCAGGGAAGGTGGTCCCTGTCCCCGAGGTCACAGTTCCAGCTCCACCTGGAGGCTCCCGGAGCAGCCCCGGCCCTTTCCCTGCTCTGCTGTGACATTCCCGGGTCCTGGGGTACACATGGAATGTGCTCCCCGACTCCAAGGACACAGCCCCGGCCCATTCCCCGGCATTCCCAGTCCTGGGACACGCAGAAAAGGTCCCAACCGAGGTCTCAACTCCAGCCGCACCCGGAGGCTCCCGGAGCAGCCCCAGCCCCACTCCCGGCCCCGTCTGGAGCTGCCTCAAGGACGCCTCGTCCGCGCTGCCCAGATCAGAGCGGCTGATCCCGGCGTTCTGCTCCAGCCCGCCGGGGGATCTTTGCTCTCTTTGCCGGGTTTTTATTGCTGTCTGGGCGCACAGGGAAAGCTCCGGGTGCCAGATAGGGACGGGCTCAAAGATCCCGTCTGGAACTGCCTCACCCGGCAGGACCCGGAGCCCCACGCGAGGCGAGGCACAGCCTGCAGCTCTCAGCCTGTCTAGACACCAAAATCGCCTCGCCACGGCCCCAGTCCCAGCACCGGAGGCAAGGAAGGGGCGAGAGGGAACGGGGAACAACGCGCTGGGATGAACCGGGAGCAGCGCCTGGGGCTGGAGCCTCCCCGGGCCGCGCTCCTGCTGCCTCAGCCCGGCCAGCACAGCCAACTGCGGGGCCCCGCAGGAATTCCCCGCTGGGCTCCGGGGGATGTTTCCCTGCGGGATGACGCGGAGCAGGGGGTGGCTGGCTCGTTCACCCCAGCCCGGAGCTCCTCGGAGCCTCCCAGGAGAATTTTGCATCGGGCGTTCGGCGCAGGAGCTGCAGGTGCCGAGCCCAGAGCTGGGGCCGGTCCTTCCCCATCCCAGGGAGCTGCAGCATCCCGGGATGCAAAAGCTTCTCCCCCCCGGCCCTTTCCCACTTACTTGATGAAGTAGAGGCCCCCGTGCATCGTGGTGTCCACCTCCCAGCCTCGGGGCAGCCCTGCGGGGACACGCCAGGAGCGGGGTCACCTCCCTGTCCCCCCCGGGAGTACCCCCTGGAGAAGGGCAGGATGCTGCGGGCGGGGATTCAGGGCTGACGGCGACGCTTTGCGCTCAAACTGCATTTTTGGAGAGGTTCGAGGCCCCTCCTCATCAGAGACCACAGGAGGGAAGGGAAAATCCACCAGGAATCTCTCCAAAAATAAAAACCCCAACCCACGCTGGGGAGAGACATCACCTCGTACAACCCCCCCCAGCCCTCCCCGGCTGCAGACAGCTCCTGCTGGCTCCGTTTTTGGGGGGTCTCCTTTGCATTCCCGGAAGATTTCAGTCCACATTTCCCATTTCCTGGCTTTCCCGAGCCTCACCTGCGCAGGAGAAGTGCCCGCTCTGGATGGAGTAGCCCGTGCCGGGGTGCACCCAGCTGGTGGATTTGGTGTCGTCGCTGTCAGGGACAAGGACAGAGGGGCTGTCAGCACCCCCGGGGGGGCTCAGCACCCCATTCCCACCTCTCAGCACCACGGGGGGGGACTTCTCCAGCCAAACGGGGGGAGTTTGGGTCAGAGGAGAACCGCGACAGCAGCGGCCCCAAGAAGGGAGAATCAGGAGGACAAGTAGAGCAGGAAGAAGCTCTCGTTTGCAGCCCAAAGCGAGCCCCCCGCCCTTTTTGCAGCCCCCCAAGAGCGTACTCGATGAAGAAGATCCGCCCGTCCCCGCAGACGCCGTAGGTCCACCTGCCCGGCAGGTCCAGCCAGTCGATGTCATCCCCCATGGGGGTGGCACGGAGGGCACGGAGCAGCCCGGGCACGGAACCCGGCCCGGAAAATGCCCCGCGAGTCCTCGGGAGCAAAGCTCAGCCCTTCCAGCCCGGCTCTGTGCGCTGCCAATAACCCGCGAGGGAGGGAAAAGGAAAGAAAAAAAAAAAAATTCCCCGACCAAACCCATGGAGTTTAACCCCTTCGGAGCCGGCAGGGCACCCTCCCCGTGACTCTCCAGGGCCAGCCCATCGCTGCGCTTCCTCCAGTGCCTACTCGCTGTAATTACCATCAATTAACTGGAGGTGAGTAATTATGGAGTTGTTACTTCCCTCTCCTGTTCGTTTGGAACAATGTGGGATTCTTCTGGCCCCGTCTGATGTGGCGGCCAAGCCGTATTTAGGGCACCCTGATGATTATCTGCGGCACTCCTGGGGCTGCCCAGCGGGGATTTGCTCTCGCAGCCCTCAATTAAAAATGTCTTTTAAGGCCAAAGGTGGGGTCTGGGAGGCTCCTGGGCCGCTGACTGAAGGAGCCAATTCGCCCTCCCTGCCTCAGCGGCGCCTTCCCAAAGCTGCTCGTGGCACCGGCAGGGAGATGCTGGCTCGGGAGAAGCCTCGGAGGTGGAAAAGAAGGGGGAAAAAAACACCCCAAAATTTCCTGGTTCCCAAAAGAATCCCTGGCTGTCAAAGCAGGGATTTTAGGATTAAGGTTGGAAGCGATTTCCAAGATCAAGGTGAATATTTGACCCAGCACCGTCACTGAAGCATTTCAGGGCTTTTCCTGCTCAGTCCCCACATCAGAGCAGCTCCCCGCCGGGATTTGGGGAAACCAGTTCCCCGAAAGCTTTTCCAGGAGTTCTTTGAACCACTGGATGAGAAAAACACGTCTGGTTGGTCCCTCTGGGAGAGCAGCCGATGGCACCTGGAACAGCTGCCACTGTCCTGGGCATGGCTTCACCTGGAAAAGCTCCATTCCCTGGGCATTGTTTTACCTGGAAAAGCCCCATTCCCTGGGCACTGTTTTACCTGGAAAAGCCCCATTCCCTGGGCATTGTTTCACCTGGAAAAGCCCCATTCCCTGGGCATGGCTTCACGTGGAAAAACTCTCCCATTCCCTGGGCAGTTTCACCTGGAAAAGCTCCCCCATTCCCTGGGCAGTTCCGCCTGGAAATCTCTGTTCATTCCATGGAGCCTGGGAATACCAGCAGGGGTTTTGGTTTCCATGGAATCCCGGACTGGTTTGGGTTGGGAGAGACCTTAAAGCTCATCCAGTGCCACGGGCAGGGAGATTTTCCGTATCTCAGATTAATCCAAGCCCTGTCCAGGCTGGCCCAGGACATTTCCAGGGATGGACATCCAGTGTTATCCACAGGGATCCATCCCCTCGGGTGACTTTGCCGTGATTCCCAGCACAAATCCCAAACTCCCACCCTCCCCATCCATCCGTGACTGTGCCTCAAATTCCTCATTTTTCCCCCCAAGGAGGAGCAAGATGGGGAAGTGGAGGGATCTGGGATTGAGGGAAATAAATCGGGAGCTCAGGCTGGAGCCGGTTCAGGGTTGTGGTGACTCCCAGGACGCCCAAATTCCATCCCCTGTCCAAGACAGGCGGATTCACTGCCTTTTCCTGGGATAACAAAAGGAAGAGGACAGCGGGATGAGAGGGAATGATCCCGCAGGAAGATCCCCGGCCTTGGACAGGGATGGCAGTTTGGGGACGAGGATTTTGCTCCCAACAACAGGAATTTCCTTCCCCTTCCCTTCCTTTTCTGGACTTTCTTCTCCTTGATTTTCCTGGATTTTCCTCCCAGCTCCAACATCCCCACGGAGAAGCCAGCAGCTGCCACCTCCTCCTCCATCCAGAGCATTGCCCGGCTGGGGATGTTTCCTGCGGGATCCCGTGGTGGCTCAGGCGCCAGGAATGTCACAGAACCGGGCGCGGCTGCGGCTCCCGGGGGTGGCACTTGGGGACAGCGGGTGGCGCTGCCTGCGAGTCCCGAGCGCTTCTGGCACCACCTCCTGGACAAAACATTCCCGGGAAAACAAGCAAAGCGGGAATACGAGGGATGCGTCCCCAGAGATGTCCCCTCCCTGACTGGAACCATGGAATGCTCGGGATGGGGAGGATTTAGGGATCATCCTTAGGGAATGAAGGGACAATTTCCATCGTCCCCATCCAACCTTGGACACTTCCAGGGATGGAGCAGCCACGGATTCTCTGGGAATTCTGTGCTGAGGTGTCCCTGGCACTCCTCCCCCTGCTCCAATCCAGCTGGATTCCAGGTTGGGAACACCACCGGCTCCCTCCTGGCATTCCCAGCTGGAGCACAAAAACCGGGAATTCCTCCCGTTCTTTTTTCTGGGTATAAACTCCTCTCCCTGGAATGCGGCAAAATTCCATCTTTGTGCCTTCTCCTGCTTCCCAGCCCCAGGAAAAACTGCAATTTTGGGATCAAAGCAGGAGTTCTTCTCCTCCAAGCGCAGCCTGGTGCTGATGGGATAAAGAATTCCCAGTGGGAATGAAGCAGGATGAAGCTTTCCCTGCACCCCAGCTGTGCCACTTCCAGCTTTTTCCCGGCAGGGAGAAATCCCAATTTTCATTTTAAAGCCAATTTTAGAGGCAGTAAATTATTCTGAATTTAAAAATCCGCTTTTAAAACCACTCCACATTCCTCGTATCTGTTTTTTTGTTTCTTTTTCAGGAATTCTGCAGGAAATTCCGTGTTTTTTCTTTATTCCAGCAGGTTTTTTTTTATCCTGATAATCAGGAAAATCAACCCTGGGGTGTTTTAGGGATGAACAAAGTGAAAAGAAAGAAAGGAAGACATGGATTGTGCTCCAAAGTGGGAATTCTGAGTTTATTCCTTTTTTTTTTTTAAGGAATAAACCTCCAGGAACATGGAATTTCTTCCCCAAACTCAGCATTCCAGAGATTCCCAGGGAATGACCACAAGTAGAGCAGAACCCTGGGGGTGACTGATTTTGGTTAAATCCCAAAAATCCTTCATCCCATTCCTCGGGAATCCCTGGAAAAATCCAGTTTGCTCCTCCTTCACCCCTAATTTTGGGATCATTTCCCAGCTCCTGCCAGGAATTCCAGCTTCACATTCCCTGGATGGAATTCCCAGCTCTCAAACTCACGGAATGACCAAAGCAGCTTCTCCCCACTGAGAAATCCTTGGATTTCACAGCGTTTTTTTTTCCCAAATTCTCCCGGATTTATCCTGCAAATCTCTTTATTCCAACGCACGGATTAGTCCCGAACAGTTTCTTATGTACAGAAATAGAATTTTTTAGGTAGAAAAAAAACCCAACCAAGGGGCCACAAATCAAGGAAAAAATCCATAGAAAGCCAAATCCAAACTTTTCCCCAAATGATACAAAAATAAAAATCTGCGGGACGGCAGTTTTGATTTAAATCCCGAGTTTTGCTTCCCACTTACTTCAAGGAATTTTCCCAGGGAAAAGGGGAACTCTGAGGCGTTCAGGGGTTTGGAGTTAATTCCGTTTCCCCACGGGAATAACTGGGAAAAAGGAGGTTGGAGAAGTGGGAAAAGCTCATCCAAGCATTGGGAATGCTGAGGAAAAAATTCCTTTTTTTTTTTTGTTTTTTTTTTTCCCCAAGGTTTTAACATTTTTTGGAAGCAGCTGGTCCTTATTTAATTCCCGTTTTTCCAAGCAGCTCTGGATTCCCAGCGTTCCCAAGGCTCTCCCGAGCACCAAGAAATCCGAGTTGTCCGTGAAAAAATGAAGCACCACATTCCCAAAGATCCCAGGGATTGGGAGATCCGTGGGAAAAACCGACTGGGAGATCCATGGAAAAACGGGCGCAGCGTGTTTCCCTCGGGGAAAAAAAATCCAAACATTTTTTTCCTCTTGGAATTCCACTTTTTTTTGTCGGGTTTTTTTCCCCCTGAATTCAAAAGCAGATCCAAATGTGAGCAAAATCTTCAAAAAATATTTTTTTTTTTTTTGAGGAAAAAAATCCAATTTTTTGGGATGAAAAGCAGCTGGAATTCCAATTAACTCTAATTGAATGAATCCCCCGGATTTTCTACTTGCACCACCAAAAGGGGATTTTTTTTTTTCCAACTCCAAGAAGCCACTTCCTGCAATAAAAATAAAGGACAAATCCAAAAATTCTGGGATTTTTCAAGTCAGGATAAAAGGGGATTAAATAATTTTCTTCCAAATTCAAAACTGAAGGAATTGAGGATAAACTTCAAAGTTTTTTTTCTTCCACAGAATGGAAAATATTCCGGCCAGCTGAACAAATAATTGATTTATTGATCCAACTTTGTGCAAACATTGGAATTTTTCCATTTTTATTCCCTGCTTGGAAAATTCCCACACCAACCTCCAGCTCCAAACCCCTTTTTCCATCCCCCTCAATGATTTTGATTAAAATAATTTAATGTTTTAAATTAAAAAAAAAATATATAAATAAGAGTTTTGTCCTCTCACTGAAATGTTTCTGGTGAGCCCAGTGCAGACACAAGGAGTTAATACTGATTTTTTGGGAAAGAAAACAGGGAATTTTTGCCTTTCAATTTCTTTAAACCCAAGATAATTTCCTTAAATCCCAGAAAATTATCAGGATAAGCAGATTGGATCTAAAAATTCACTTCAATCCCTCTCCCAAAGCAGAATTACAGCAAAGATTAATTAAATAATTAAGGAGTTTTCCTCCCTAAATTCAAGCATCATCCACAGCCTCATTAAGTTTTAATTATTAATTGGGATGAGGAATTTCCTTGCCATAAAAAAAAAACCCAAGGAATTTGTTGGGACAAGCAGCCAAAAAAAATCTCTGGAATAATCCTGGAAAAGGGAATTATTTCAAATCAATCAAAACAAAGCTTGGCTGGAATATTCAAACCTCAAAAAAGCCCCAAAAACACTCAAAAGGTTTGGATAATTCCAGGAAAAAAAGAAAAAAAAAAAGGGAAAAAAATTCCTTAAAGGAAGGGATTTTTAAAAATGAGGCTTTTGGAAAAGATGGAAAAACATTAAAAACAAAAAACCCCAAAACACACCAGCACACCCCTCAGGGAATTTGAAATCAAAACTGCAATTCCAAGGAATGAATCCCATAAATATTTCCTTCAAAATAGGGGGTTTTTTTGTTGGTTTTTTTGTTGGTTTTTTTTTTTTTCCAAAGGCAAAAAAATTCCAACGGAACGGTCCCCCCTTCCCAAAAAAAAAAAAAAAAAGTGATTTTTGGGAATGGATGGAACCCCGAGCAGTCCAGTTGTGTCAAGTGCTAATTAACAGGAATGCAATTAGAGCACCCTCAGCATTCCAGGGAGCTCCAGGGATTTTATCTGGATATGCAAATTAAATTATTCCATATCAAATGAGGGTGGGGGGGGGGGGGGGGAAAAAAAGGGGAAAAAAAAATAAAAATCCCATTTTTTTTCCTCCCCGTTTCAGCACACTCAGCTGCCATTTCCGGGTGGGATTTCATTAATTTAAAGGGTGGGATAAAATTCCAAAGAGTTTTAAGGTGCTAGAAGGGGTCAGTCCTTTGGGAATGGAATTGTTGGAGCCTATGGAATACCCTCAGTCTGTGCTCTGTGCTCAGGCAGTATCCAATGGCTTCCTCAGTTTCCTGGATCCGCCTCTGGAATCTGCATCCATCTCGAGCCAGCTCCTCCCAGGGTCCTTTCCGGTCCTCCTCGCTGCTTATGTAATACTCCGTCACTTTTTCTAGGAATGTCACCTGGAAAAAAAGAAGGATTTCCATCAGGAATTCCGGCTGAATGGAATTTAATTTGATTTGCTATTGTTGATTTAATTGATTTAAATCGGAGGGGGTTTTTGGGGAAGTTTGGTTTAGAAGGGGTGAAAGGGGTTGGGGGTTTTTAGATGAGGGTGAGGAATTCCTGAGTGGGATGGGATTCCCAGAGGAGTTGGGGTTGTTTTGTACCTGAAGTGCTCGAGGTTAGGCTGGATAGTGGATAAAATGTGGATAGAATATGGATTAAAATATGGATTAAATAAGGGTAAAAATAAGGGTAAAAATAAAGGTAAAAATAAAGGTAAAAATAAGGGTAAAAATAAGGGTAAAAATAAGGGTAAAAATAAGGGTAAAAATAAGGGTAAAAATAAGGGTAAAAATAAGGGTAAAAAATGGATAAGAACATGGATAAGAACATGGATAAGAACATGGATAAAATGCAGCCTGGGATGGTGGGAGGTGTCCCCACCCATGGGATTGGATGATCCCTTCCAACCCAAACCATTCCAGGATTCCCTGTGCTGGTTTGGGTGGGATATTGGGAATAAATCCTTCCCTGGAGGGGCTGGGATGGAATTCCCAGAGAATCCGTGGCTGCTCCATCCCTGGGAGCGTCCCAGGCCAGGCTGGAGCAGCCTGGGATGGGGAAATGTCCCTGCCCATGGAATGGGATTGAAGATCCTCTCAAATCAAAGCAGTCTGGAATTCCGTAATTCCATGACCTGCTCCTCAATCCTACCCAAAACATTTCACTTTCAGCTTTAAAAACCACCCAGCGCTGACTTGCCTGGCCCAAAATACTCCAGACTTACTCCAGAGGGCTCTGAGCTCATTCCCTGTGTTGTAACCGTGCCAGGCTGGGAATGTGCTCCAGGAAAAGGCCTGGGATTGTGGGAACAATCCCAAAAAACCCAAACCAAAGCAGGCAGAAGGGTTGTGGTGAGTCAAGAGCCCCGTGAGTCACCACGGGGTGAGGAAGGAACATGGAACACTCATCCCCACGTGAGCGGAACAATCCTTCCTGGAATTCCAGGGGGCGGAGTTCAGCTAAGGAAATTAAAAATATACACACAAAAACTGTCACTTTTTGGTACTTTTTAACAGCTATTCAGTTATTTTAAGCAAATAAAGGAATTTATAGGCTCGGGATCTGCACTTGGCAGTGTTTAGACTAAGATTAGAGTAAGGATTTAAGTCTGAGTTAAACCCAGCTTATTTCAGGCTCCTGCTGGAGCATTCAGCTATAAAAAGGCACCAGCTGAACTGTCAGCACCTCCAAAAGCAGGATTGATTCCTCAAAACACTGGCATTCCAGAAAAAAACTGGAAATGGACCAAAAAACCCCCACGTGTTGCTCCTTTGCCAGGGTTTATCAGCACAACGAGGAAGGTGTTTGTAACCAGGAAAATATGGAATTCCAGAAGGGTTTGGCTCATCCCATTCCATCAGGAACGCCTCCCGCTGTCCCAGGTGGGATGAGGAGAGGATGAAGAGGCAATTCCCAAGAATCAGCAGTTGAGGATCCAGAATCCCTGATCCCAAAGATCCGTGGGAGCAGCAGGTGCCTCCTGCCCTCCCAGCACATCCACCCAAAACGCTCCCGGTTTTTACGGCTTCAGGATTCCAAGGGGGAAGAATCCCAAGAATTCCTGGGAATAGCTCAGGAAGAGCTTTAGGAGCTGTTACATCAGCCCCACCTTGCAGCCTTTTTACATCAGTCGCAGCCAGCCCGGGCCGCAATTCCCGAGGCTCTGACGTCATTTGGGATATTGCAGCCAGCTCATCCCTTCTTTCAGCACGGCTCGGGATCACTGGGCCAAAAAATTCCCGCTGGAATCGCAGCCCTGAGACCCGGGAGCGCTCTTAATTAATTATTGATCTAAATGAAGGGAGAAAATAAATTGATCTGCTGGAAAAATATTGAAGAATTAGAAATATTCTCTGTTTTGAGTGACTTGCTCAAGCATTGGATTGCTCAGAGATTTGGAGCTCAAGTTCTAAAATAATATAGATTAAGTTAATAGATTTATTAATTATTAATAAATAATCATCAATAATTAATATAGTTATATATATTTATATATTATATATAATTTATATATTATATTATAAATAACATATAACATATGCGTATATATTATATATAATTTATATATAATAATTATATAATACAATTAATAGTTATTAATAAATAAATTAATTCCATTAAACACATTATATTAAATAAATTAAATAAATTAATTAAATAATATAGACCCCAAAAATGGATCAAAAATGGGATTAAAAAATTGGGTAGTCATTCCTCATCCAGATGTTTGAGGTACCTTGAACATCTGCAGCACCACAGAATTTAGGATAAGTTCCTGTTCACCTGCATCTTAGCACGGGTATTATTAATGCCCAAATTCCTCAGAAAAATCAAATTACTCTGCCTGTTTGGGCTCAAAAGTCCAGTTTTTGATTACAGTCCTTCTGTAATCAAAAAAATGTGTGGATAAAAATATTCCTTCTATATAAATAGCTATTCTATAAATAACTACTCTATAAATAACTATAAATAGTTATGTTATACATACTTATATAACTATACCTACTATACTAACTTATATAACTAATATAACATGTATCTAATATGTAACTCTATTAGATATGCTTATAATTTAAACATTATATTTATAAACAATATGATTTATTGTTGTAACACTTACTAATATCTTAAACGGAAATGAGAATATCGAGGTAATTAATATGGGAACTTTAGTTTACCCCAGAAGACTTAATAAGTCTTTTTTAAGAAGAAAGAATTTAATAATTTATTATAATAAGAATTTAATAAGAATTTCTTTAAAAAGAAAAAATTCTTTTGGTTTCAGGTTCTAACTAAATTCCTTTTAAGAGAAACAAAAAGGGAAACTTCCAGGGAAACTCCTTAAAGCTCTGCAGTTTCTCAGGGAAAAATTTACACCCCAGCCTTGGGAGTTTCTCTGCTGTGGAAACCACAACAAAAATTACAACTCAAAACGGAAACCCAGCTCGGAATCTCCAGAAGAAATTCCCTTCTGCTTCTCAGCGAGGCTCAAAATTTCCCATCACGTGGCTCGGATGAGGCGCAGCATTCCAGGGAAATTATCAGCACATATGGAAGCACGATCTGCAACGCTGACCTCACTCCTACTTGGCACGATGGTTGGTTTTTTTTTTAACAATCCCCAAACACAAAAATATCAATAAAACCTGTACCTTTTTCCGCTTGGCCTGGGCAGTTTTCTCCCCGTTTTGCCCCAAA
>NW_005087610.1:1645035-1688328 GCF_000331425.1 Pseudopodoces humilis
AAAATCCCGCCTGGAGTCCCCCAAAATCCCACCTGGAGTGCCCCAAAATCCTGCCTGGAGTGCCCCAAAATCCTGCCTGGAGTGCCCCAAAATCCTGCCTGGAGTGTTCCATCCCAAAACCCCGCCTGGAGTGCCCCAAAATCCTGCCTGGAGTGTTCCATCCCAAAATCCCCCCTGGAGTGCCCCAAAATCCCGCCTGGAGTGCCCCATCCCAAAATCCCGCCTGGAGTGCCCCAAAATCCCGCCTGGAGTGCCCCAAAATCCCACCTGGAGTGCCCCAAAATCCCACCTGGAGTGCCCCAAAATCCCACCTGGAGTGCCCCATCCCAAAATCCCAGCCAGGCCTTGGCTGGGCCCAGGGCGGCCCTGCCTGCACAGGGACTTTGTGGCAGCAGGAAACCCAGAGAATGAGGAATTGTTTTCCCTCCTTCCCCTCCGGAGCCGGGCCCAGCCTGCCAGGACCTGCCCAGGGATCCTCGGGAAGCAGGGCACGGATCCGAGCGGCTGGAGGGGGCTCTGAGAGCGGGATTGGGGTGAATCTTGGAGCTGGGAATGACAGGGAGAACCCTGGAGCTGGGAATGCCATCCTGATTCCCCCATCCAGACCCCCCTGGACCCCTCCAGCCGCAGGTCCCTCGCTGGCCTGGATCAATCCCACGGGAATGCCGTGCCAGCGGCTCAGGATGCCGGGCAGAGCTCCGGGGTTTTGGCACTTCCAGCATCTCCTTGGCCATGGGAAGATGTGGGAAGAAAAGATCGGCCACAAAAGGGGCTTTGTGCTCCCAGAGGAGCCAGGAAATGTCCTTTGGGGTCTGCTCCCTGCAGGAAAAGGGGATCATTCCTTCGGGAATGGCTGGATGGATCCGGCCCAGGCAGCTCCGAGATCCCCAGGGCTGCTGCGGAGACCTGGGCACATCTGGGCACACCTGGGCACATCTGGACAGGGCTGTTTGGAGCCACAAGGGCTCGGCACCCAAGGAACAGCCCCTTTGGTGGCCCTGAATCCCTTTTGGTGGCCCCAAATCCCCTTTGGTGGCCCCGAATCCCCTTTGGTGGCCCCAAATCCCCTGTGGTGGCCCTGAATCCCCTTTGGTGGCCCCAAATCCCTTTTGGTGGCCCTGCAGCCCCTCGGAGCCTCTCCTGGTCCCAAGCATTCCCAGCCGTCCCTTTAGATCCCAAACCGGCGGCTCCCGTGGCTCAGCTCCCACGGAATTCCCGCGGCCGGGGCATCTCTCCAGCAGCAGGAGCTGGCTCCAGCCCCGGGAAAGGCCGGGAATGCCGTGGCTGCTGCTTCTCCCTCTGCAGAGAGCTCTCCCAAACCCCCTGGAAAAACAGAATTCCTCCAGGAAAGGCAGTGAGGGGATGAGGGACGGCTCTTCCCTGACATTCCTGAGCCCCCCAGATCCCTGTCCCACCTTCTCCCGGGATTTAGGGAGAAGCCGGGCTCCGCTCCCTGACACGGCTTTTACGGAATTCTCCTCCAAAAACGCATTTTTGGCAGCTCCAGGCCTCCCAGCTGGTTTTCCAGGCGCCTGGGGGTCAGCCTGACGGATACCACCGGGAACGACATTCCCAACATGCTGCTCTTGGCGGGAGCAGCTCCAGAGGCAGGAAAAGGAACGGAGAAGCTCCTGCTGTGCTCACCGACATCAAACCTGGGTGTTCATCACACCCTGGAGTACCTGGGATGGATTTTCCCTGGTTTTTCCCAGTTTTTCCTGTTTTCTCTCTGTTTTTCCTTTGATTTTTCTGTTTTTTCCCTGTTTTTCCGTGTGTTTTTTTCCCTGTTTTTCCCATTTTACCCTGTGTTTTTCCCCCCATTTTTCCCTGTTTTCCCCCCATTTTTCCCTGTGTTTTTCCTTGTGTTTTTCCCTGTTCTGTCCTGCTTTTTCCCTGTTTTTCCCATTTTTCTTGTTTTTTCCGTTTCCTTCCCCCTTTTTTTCTGTTTTTTTCCCTGTTTTTCCCCCGTTTTTTCCCTGGTTTCCCCCCGCTTTTCCCCATTTTTATCCCAGTTTTTCCCACGGCCCCTCACTTCTGCAGGAATTCCTCCAGGCCGCAGATTTTGAGCAGGAAATCCTCGACGTCCACGGCGTGCAGCTCGTCGTGGGTGTAGCACAGGGCCTGGTAAATCAGCAGGTCCACGGTGGAGGAGCCTGCGGGGACAGGAATCCTGAATTCCCGAACCCTCGGGAACGGCGGGAATGGCGGGAGCGGGTGGAAACGGTGGGGGTGGTGGGAATGGCGGGATTGGGGGAACGGCGGGAATGACGGGAATGCTGGGAATGGCAGGAGTGGTGGGAACAGCGGGAATGGCAGGAATTGGCAGGAATGATGGGAATGCTGGGAATTGCAGGATTGGTGGGAACAGTGGGAGGAATGGCGGGAGTATGGGGAATGGGAGGAATGGTGGGAGTGGTAGGAACGGTGGGAATACTGGGAATGCTGGGAATGCTGGGAACTGTGGGAATGGTGGGAACACCAGGAGCAGTGGGAATGCTGGGAATGGCGGGAATGGCAGGAATGGTAGGAATGACAGGAATGGTGGGATTGGTGGGAACAGCAGGAATGGTGGGAATGTAGGAATGGCGGCAATGCTGGGAACAGTGGGAATGGCGGGATTAGCGGGAATGGTGGGAACTGTGGAATTGGCGGGAAAAAGCAGGAATGGTGGGAACAGCAGGAATGGCGGGATTGGTGGGAACCAGTTGTGGGATTGGTGGGAATGGCGGGAACAACGGGAATGGAGGGAACAGTGGGAAGAGCGGGAACAGCAGGATTGGCGGGAATGAGGGAATTCCGGCTGTTCCCGAGGCTGGCGGCCCTCACAGTCGCAGGTGAAGGTCAGCGGCTCCCTCAGGCTGTCGCACACCACCGTCACCTTCAGGCTGACGCCGGCGCCCGGCTGCTCCGCGCTCAGGTTCACGGCGTTCCACACCAGCCCCGTCCCGGAATAATCCTTGGTGCCGGAGCTGGAGCGCAGCCTGGGGGAGCAGGGACGGCTCAGGGATCCTGATGGATTTGGGGGAGTCCCCCCGGCCCAAAAATCACCTGGGTGGCCTTGAACCCCCTTTTGGCACCACAAGGGCTCGGCAACCTTGGGAACAGCCCCTGTTGGTGGCCCTGAAGCCCCTTTTGGTGACCCTGAAACCCCTTTTGGTGGCCCTGACGCCCCTTTTGGTGGCCCTGAAACCCCTTTTGGTGGCCCTGAAACCCCTTTTGGTGGCCCTACAGCCTCTTTTGGTGGCCCTGAAGCCCCTTTTGGTGGCCCTACAGCCTCTTTTGGTGGCCCTGAATCCCCTTTTGGTGGCCCTGAAACCCCTTTTGGTGGCCCTGACGCCCCTTTTGGTGGCCCTGAAACCCCTTTTGGTGGCCCTGAAACCCCTTTTGGTGGCCCTACAGCCTCTTTTGGTGGCCCTGAAGCCCCTTTTGGTGGCCCTACAGCCTCTTTTGGTGGCCCTGAATCCCCTTTTGGTGGCCCTGAAACCCCTTTTGGTGGCCCTGAAACCCCTTTTGGTGGCCCTGCGGCCCGTTTGGGTTGTCCTGCGGGTATTTTTGGGTACTCACACATCCAGCATGTGACAGAACGCCGCCACCTCCTCGTCCCGCTCCTCGGACACCTCAAAGAGCTCATAGCCGTTGGCCAAGGAGTGCGGCCGGGGGGCCACCTGTGGGGCAGGGCACAGGCCTGTCACCTGGGGGCCACCACCGGGGCCACCCCGCCATGGGGACCACCAGCCCCGCTGGAGCACCTGTGCCATGCCAGGGCCACCGCGGTGGGGACAGAGGTGGCCCTGCAGCCCTGCGGGGGCCAGCACAGGGGGATTTGCTGTGCCCACAGCTGGGAGACCCTCAGAGCCCCCCAAAATTGGCCGTTCCCAGGGATATCCCACAGGGAAGAGCAGCAGGATGGGCAGGGACTGTCCCCAGGGGCGGGGGGACACTGCCCACCGCTGTCCCCGCCAGGACAGGTGGCACCACCGTGCCAGGAGGAACAAAGGCGCCGCTGCCCCGGCAATTAACCCGGGAAGCAACTCTGGGAATCTCTGGGAGCTGGGAATGCCGCGGCCGCTCCATTTGAATTTTCCTAATGAGGCTGTGGCGCTCAGAGAGCTCTGAATTCCCAGCTCCATCCCCGCTCCAACTCCAATTCCAGCAGCGGGAAGCCTCTCACCGGCTCCACGGAGATCCTGCGGTTCCTGTTGGGTGCCAGGTTCTTCCTGTTGCCCGCGCGGGGTCCGTAGGTGCGCGGGGGCACCTGGGGGGGCATGGTCTTGCTCCGTGCCACCGGCTTCCCGCTGGATTCCTTCTCCAGGATGCTCCTGCCCTCCTTCCAGCCCCGGGAAGCTTCCCTCAGCACCTCGGACTCGTAGGTGGACTTGAGGTTGAGGCAGGTGATGGCGTCCATGCCGTAGGGATCCTCCTGGGAGATGCGGCGCCCCAAAAGCTTGTCCTGAGCCACCGAGAACATGTTGATGTCCCTGGGCTGGCCCTGGCCCTTGGGGGACAGCGGGGACGCCTTCCCCGAGTGCTGGCCGCCCTCGGGACAGCCCCACAGCGGGTGCCGCGGCGGCAGCGGTGGCGGGGAGAGCTTTTTGGGGGAACCGCCGCCGTTGTGGGGCTCGGAGCCATTGAGGGGCTCCCCAAGGAAATCCCGCTGCGAGCCCTCGAAGATGAACAGGTAATCCCCGCTCAGGGGGCCCTTCCGCCACGGCTGCGGCTCCGGCCGGGCCGGGCCGGGCCCGGGTGGCACTTGGGGACCCTCGGGGACAGCGGGGACGTTGTAGCTGAGCGTGGGGTCGGAGCCCGAGAGCCCCCGCGCCGCTTTGATGCCGGCGCAGCCGTTCCTGTCCACGGGGTCATCCCAGGAGATGAGGGAACGCTCCCGGAGCTGCTCCTTCCTGGCCCGGCTCTCCTCCTTGTCCTGGCGGAGCCGGGATAAGGCGTCATATTCCATCTGCAGCGCCTCGGCCAGCGCCAGCTCCTTGCGGCTCAGCCCCACCGACTCCAGCGCCGGCCACTGCTCGCCGGGGCCGCGTGGGCCCGACATCCTGCCGGGATCGGGGTCAGGAGAACGGCATCCTGCTGCTCCGGCCTCCTGGGAACGGGAAAGGCATGGGGTTAACAGATGGGCACCCGCGGATGGCTGGGAATGGGGGAAGAGAGGGACTGATGGATGGGTGCCACTGGAATCTGGGAATGGGGGAAGAGAGGGATTAATGGATGGGCAGCCATGGATATTGGGAATGGGGAAAGTGAGGGATTAATGGATGGGTGCCCATGGATTCTGGGAATGGGGGAAGTGAGGGATTAATGGATGGGCAGCCATGGATTCTGGGAATGGGGGAAGTGAGGGATTAATGGATGGGTGCCCATGGATTCTGGGAATGGGGGAAGTGAGGGATTAATGGATGGGCAGCCATGGATATTGGGAATGGGGAAAGTGAGGGATTAATGGATGGGTGCCCATGGAATCTGGGAATGGGGGAAGTGAGGGATTAATGGATGGGTGCCCATGGATTCTGGGAATGGGGAAATGGAAATGCTGCAGGGATGGGATGGAGTATCCCAAAGTCCTTTCCCACCCATCTGGAATCTCCCAGATAAGGAAGGCCGGGCTGGCGCTGCTGGCTCAGCCCTTCCTCTGTGCCTGGAAAAAGGGAAACGCGCGGGGGCCCAGCAGGGCCAGGGGTAAAAATAAAGACGTGGCTGCAGCTGCTGCTGCTTCCCCTTCCTCGGGAGCCCACGGACACCAGGCAGGGCAGGGGCCGAGCTGGAATCCCTGATTTTTTTCCCCAAGGATAAAATCAGCCCCGGATTTGGGGAGGGCAGCAGGATCAGCACCTGCAGCTGAGGCTGAGCCACCCCAAACCCCACAAGTCTGCCCCAGCACGGTGATTTTAGAAAAATTATCAGTGATTTGAGGGAAAAAAAACCAGCCCCTGCCGGCAAATCCAGGGATTTTTAAGGCAGAATGGAAGAGATGGGAAAGGAAGGGATGAGGGGGGCAGCTCCAAGCTTTATTTCAGGAGAGGGAACCGGGAATGGCCTGGGACAGACGGGAAATTTCTGGATCTCACGGATATTCCCCAGCACCCACCCCAGGGACTGCTCAGCTCTAAAAATCACCTCCAGTTTTTTGGGATTTTGGGCAGGTTTGGCTCACGGGAGCTCCCATTTTTGGGGTTCAGACCAGGTCTGGCTCCAGTGCCCCCCCAGGCTCTCCTCTGCCCCACACAGGGCTCTGTTGATGCCCCAATTTAGGGTAAAAAAGGGACCACTCCCCCTTCCCAGTAATGACAAAAATTTTACTGGGAGCGCTGGGCACCACCGTGCCCATTTTGGGGAAAGCAGGAAAATCCTAAATCCCAAAACATCCCAGGCAGGAGAGGCCTGGGACCTCCCCCAGCCCCACAAGTGGCCCCCACACCCCACCCCAGTGACCAGTGACCACCTCCCTCCATTCCAGGCCGGTCCTGGGGGGTTTTTGTCACCCCCTGGACATGTTTGGATGGGATATCGGGAATAAATCCCAATCCCAAGGGCCCCCCTGACCCCGAGCTCTGCAGGACCAGATGGTTCCTAACGAGCTCCGCAATTCCCGCAGGATTTGTCCCTTCCCAAGTCCCTCTTGGCCCCCCAGCACCAGCTCATCCAGGGATTTTGGTGCTTTCCAGCTGGAAAAACTGGCTCCAGGGGGTGTTGAGAGGTTGGGAATGTTCCCTTCCCTGGCATTTCAGGCCCTGCTGGCAGCTGCGGCTTTTTCCTGGAAAAGCAGAAATCCCAAAAGCTGGAAGCCGAACAGAGGAAAATCTGCTTTTAACCCAAAAGCAATAAACTCGATTTTGTGGCTGACAAAGCCACAGCTCCGTGCTGGTCTCCAAGACAAACATCTGCATCCCGCTGGAGCTCGGAGCCGCGTGTGGGGCTGGAATTGCCACGAGAATGGGGTGGGAATGGGGTGGGAATGGCCACGGGAATGGGAATGGGGTGGGAATGGGGCAGAAATGGGGTGGGAATGGGGTGGGAAAGGCCACTGGAATGGGGCAGGAATGGAGTGGGAATGGGGCGGGAATGGGGCAGAAATGGGGTGGGAATGGAGCAGGAATGGGGTGGGAATGGCCATGGGAATGGGGTGGAAATGGGGCAGAAATGGGGCAGGAATGAGGTGGGAATAGCCACGGGAATGGGGTGGGAATGGGGTGGGAATGGGGTGGGAAAGGCGTTCTACCCCATGGAGGAAAGCCTGGCTGAGGGGTCTGACAGCCACCAGGGGATGTCACCTGTGTTGGGGACACCGTGAGCCGGTGGCTCAGCCCCTTCCCATCCCAGAAGGAGCAAGGATTTGGATAATCCCAAGGGAAAGCCCCAGAATTTCCCTCCAAGTGCCGGTCCAGGAGCAGGAAGCGATGCTGGGTCAGAGCCTCCCGCTCCATGGGAATTCCAAGGGAATTTTCACGGTGCCATCGTTAAAGGGACCCACCCTGATCCCGGGAAACCTGGCAGGATCCCTTGGGATTCCATGGCAGATCCCTGGCTCCCCCTGAGCTGGGATGGGATCCCAGTGGCTCCTGAAGCATCCCCATCCCTCCCTTCCCCTCCTCAGGATCCTACAGCATCCCATGGCAGATCCCTGGATCCCCCAAATTCCAGATTCCCTCTGGAAGCAAAAGAGGCCGGATTTCCCCCAAATCCCATCCCAGCAGCCTTTTCCAGGCATCTCCCTTCCCGTTCCCCACTCTGTGGACAAAAAGCTGAATCCCAGAATCCCGGGGGTTGCACTCCCAGCTTTCCAGAGGGGGTTTGGAGCTGGATCCCCACGCCAGGAGCTGCCAGCAGGATTTTTCAGGAGAGCAGCAGGAAAGGCCTGGATTTTATCCCAAAGATCCAGCCCCGCTTCCGACCTGTTTTGGAGGATTTTCCTGCTCCTCCAGCTGATTTTTCTCCTATGGACAGCCCAGCCCAGCCCGGTCCCAGCTCTCCGGAGGAGGCAGGATGTGGAGCTGGACGGTGCCAAAGGCTTTTCCATCATTTTCCACGGATTTCCACCCACAGGAGGAAATCCTGCCCTGGAAAGGTTTGGGATGAGAGAATCCCAAATCCCCCGAGCCAAAAAAAGAGGGAGAACCTGAGCAAGGGACAGCAGAGGGGACAGCAGGACCAGGCTGGGATTTGGGGTGGTGACAGATCCCCCTTTTCCAAGAGAGCTGTGGCACCCCACGGTGTCCCCACGGTGTCCCCAGCCTGACCGGAGCTCGGAGCCGCCTCCTGTCCCTGTCCCCGTGTCACTCCCACGCCCGGACTTTCGGAATCTCTCAGCCCGTCCCCGGTGCCACCGGCCGTGTCCCCCGCGCTTCCTCCCCGCCACCCCAGGGAGCGCAGCGGGGACAGCAGGGGTTGGAGCCCTAAAAACACCCCGAAAACACAGAAAAAAACACCCCAAAACCACCAGGAAAAACGTCCCAAAACCACCCCATAAAACACCTCAAAACTGCCCCAAAAACACCCCATAAAACACCCCATAGAAACCCCCATAAAACACCCCCAAAACAACCACAGAAAACACCCCCACACCGCCCCCAAAACACCTCCAAAACGCCCCATAAAACACCCCAAAAACCACCTCAAAAACACCACATAAAACACCCCCAAAATGACGCAAAAACACTCAAAAAATGCCCCCAAAACCTCCTCAAAACCGCCCCAAAAACATCCTAAAAAACACCCCAAAACGCCTCAAACCCACCCCAAATCGCCCTAAAATCACCCCAAATCCTCCCCCGAGAGCTGATCCATGTGGAGCACAGCTCGGGAAGCATCCCGGGATGCTCTGGGAAGCAGCAGCAGGATTTGGGATGGATTTGGGATCCCCCGCGCTGCCCATCCCTCATCCCGGCGCTCCAGGGCGGCCCCGGGGGATGGATCCCGCTGCTGTATCCATGGAAAACGCTCCAACCCCTTCCCTGTTGCCATGGGGCGCCTCTCCCGGAGCCAGCTGCTCCCACAGGCCAAGTGCCGGGATGCAGGGAGCACATGGATCATCCTGGGATTCAAGGGAAACTCAGAATTCCCGTCCCAGTTTGGAATTGGAAATCCCAAAAATGAGCCCGGTCTCGAAAATCATGGAATAAAATAAAACCACCCTGAGAGGGTTTCATTTCTAGAGCCACAAATGCATCCATCAACCTCAAATCCAGCAAATCCAAACCTCTGGAAGCAAAGAAAGGATTCAGGGAGGACAGGGATCATCCCAGGGATGCAGGAAAAACTGAGATCGTCATCCTGGGGATTCAGGAAGGATCAGGATCATCCTCAACCCTTTTAGGGCCCCATAATCCTCACCAGATCCATCCCAGCCTGGAATGGGAAGCAGCTCCTGGGGCTGCTCATCCTGCAGGATTCCCATGCCAAGGACACAGGCACGGAAAACCGGGATGGGATTGGGAATGCTCCTGGAGGGATCCCTGAGCCTTTCCAGTCCCTGGCCTTGCACAGCCCTTCCCATCCCGGGGTATCCCTGTGCTCTGGCTGTCACATCCCGGTGAATCTCGGTGAATCTCGGTGAATCCCGGTGAATCCCGGTGAATCCCAGTGAATCCCGGTGAATTCCGGTGAATCCCGGTGAATCCCGGCAACACTCCCACACGGAGCACCTGCTCCCACTGCAGCAGGCAGGGAATGCCCGGCAGCAGGCTGGGAAGGGCCGATCCTCTGGATCCTCTGGATCCTCTCCCCAGCCTCCCTCTGGAATTTGGGAGGCCAGGAGGTGGGGCAGGTGCCTGGAGGTGGGGCGGTTATCCCGAGAAATCCGGGATAGGCAGGTTCCCCCAGCCCACAGCTCGCTGTTATCCCAATCCCTCCCGCTCTGGGAAGGAAGGATTGATTTTCCTGGGAGATCCGGGCTCCAGGCAGGTTTCCCCATCCCACAGCTCCCTGCTATCCCGCGCCTCCCGCTCTGGGAAGGAAGGATTGATTTTCCTGGTCACGCTGGTGCTCGCTGAGCCGGGCCCGGATCCCGGGAACAATCCCAGCCGTGCTCGGCCTCGCACACACAGGCAGGGAATCCATGGAGCTCCCTCTCCCGAGGGGAGCAGCTCCCAAACCTCTGGAATTTGTTATCCAGGAGCATTCCCGCAGGTTCGGGATCCGCAGGAGCGCAGGGATCCTCACAAGAGCCTCCTGCCCCTAAAACCGTGGGGTTTAGGGATGGGATGGAGCTGAACCTCACACCACGGCTGTCCCTGTCCCTGTTCCTGTCCCTGTCCCTGTCCCTGTCCCTGTCCTGTCCCCCAGACCGATCCCAAGGGTGCCATCCCTCCCCAGGCCAGGCGGGTGGGGAGCAGAGGCTCCAAAACCAAAAACCAAGACCAGAACCATTCCAGGATTCCGTGATCCCCATCCCTTCCCTATTTCTATCCCCCCCGTCCCCTTTGCCCAACTCCTCGGGCACCATTTCATTGTTCCGCTCATCCAAACCCCCCAAATTCTCTCTGCCCGGGGACATTCCGAGCCCCCCATCCCTGGCGAGGGGCAGCCCCGCATCCCCCCCGCCGCTTTTGGGGATCCCGCTGCTCCGGGAGCAGCACCAGGATGGAGCCGCAGCTTTCGGGAAGCCAGCGGGACCCTCATCTCCCCCCCGGGAGGGGAAATTACGGGCAAACAAACCCACATTGAAACAGAAAATATAATTTTTCAGCGGGGCGAGCCGAGCGGAGCCCCTCGCTCCCTCCGCTCCCCGGCGCGGCCCTACCTGCTCCGAGCGGCGGCGGCGGCGGGGCCGGGGATGCGGGAGGAGCCGGAGGGATGCGGGAGGAGCCGGAGGGATGCGGGAGGAGCCGGAGGGATGCGGGAGGAGCCGGAGGGAGGCGGGAACATCGCGGCGGAGGCGGCGGACAATGGCGGGCGCAGCGCGGGGCGGTGCGGGGCCATCTCCCGGCCGCGCTCCGCATTGCACAGAGCCCCGGCCGGTGTCCCTCGGTGTCCCCCTGAATGTCCCCGGGGTGTCCGGCATTGCACAGAGCCCCGGCCGGTGTCCCCCGGTGTCCCCCTGAATGTCCCCGGGGTGTCCGGCATTGCACAGAGCCCCGGCCGGTGTCCCCCGGTGTCCCCCTGAATGTCCCCGGGGTGTCCGGCATTGCACAGAGCCCCGGCCGGTGTCCCCCGGTGTCCCCCTGAATGTCCCCGGGGTGTCCGGCATTGCACAGAGCCCCGGCCGGTGTCCCTCGGTGTCCCCATGAATGTCCCCGGGGTGTCCGGCATTGCACAGAGCCCCGGCCGGTGTCCCCCGGTGTCCCCCTGAATGTCCCCGGGGTGTCCGGCATTGCACAGAGCCCCGGCCGGTGTCCCCCGGTGTCCCCCTGAATGTCCCCGGGGTGTCCGGCATTGCACAGAGTCCCGGCCGGTGTCCCCTGAATGTCCCCGGGGTGTCCCAGGTCTCCCTCCGCATCGCACGGAGCCCGGGCTGATCCTCCCGCTGTGTCCCCCGGTGTCCCCAGGTGTCCCCCGCTGTCCCGGGCACGCTCCGGGGTGCTGCTCCCGCATTCCCGCATCCTCTTGCCCTGTCCCCGCATCCCTCTCCTGTCCCCGCGCTGTCCCCGGGCTGCCCCCGGCTCTCCCCATGGAATCCCGGCGGTTCCCTCCTCGTGTCCCCGCATCTCCCCCGTGGGATGGCCTCGCCCTTGTCCCCATCCTCGGGGACATCTCTGCGATTCCCCACTGGGGATAAGGGAATGTGGGAGCTGCTTTGGGACCGGGGTGCCGGTCCCCAGAGCCCCCCGGACACTTTGTCACCGCAGCAGCCCCGGGCTCAGGGGACAGGGGGACACCCCGAGCCGTGGCAGAGGTGCCGGGATGGGTTTTCCCTGGCAGACAGGGATTACGGCATTCCATCCCTGGAATTCCGCTCACCCCGAGACCCCGGGGGTCGCAGAAATTATCCCGGTGTTACGAATCCCAGAGTGTTATCCCGGCCTTCCTCAAGATTCCCCTGGAGGGAGGGTGGAGGTTTCTTGGGATTCACCAGGAGAGCTGGGGGTCCCCGGGTGTGACCCCATGTCCCAGCAGGCCCCAGCCAGCCTCGTGTCCAGGGACACCGAATCATTCCTGGTCCTGGAATGGATCATTCCCGGTCCTGGCACGGATCATTCCCGGTCCTTCTCTTGCCCTTTTAACCCCCAGACTCTTCTCCGGCGCACCTCACTTTGCTAAAGGGAGAAGAGACCGGGGGACCCCCAGAACCGGCAGTGGGGACACCCCCGTTCTCCCAGCCCGTGGGGAGAGGAATGTGCGGGATCAGTGGAATGTGCGGGATGAGCCTGGCGCTGGATTCTTGGGATCCGCGGCCGTGGGGCTGGTGGCTGCGGGGGGCAGACAGGGGGATCAATCAGGGAGGATCAATCAGGGGTGATCAATCAGGGGGGATCAATCAGGGGTACAGGCAGGGGGATCAATCAGGGGGTGCAGACAGCTGGGTGCAAACGGGGGTACAGGCAGAGAGGGTTCAGTCAGGGGCAGGCAGGGAAGGTGCAGACCCCAGAACTGTGGGGTTCAGGTGGAGGGGATCAATCAGGGGGTACGGGGGGGGGTACAGACTCTGGGGCGCAGATTTGGGGTTCAGGTGGAGGGGTCACTTAGGGGGTGCAGGAGAGGAGGCGCAGGTTTGGGTGCAGCCAGGAAAGCACAGCCCGGCACAGGGTGATATTCGGCAGCGCCGCCCTTTGCAGCAGAGCCCGGATAGCTCAGTCGGTAGAGCATCAGACTTTTAATCTGAGGGTCCAGGGTTCAAGTCCCTGTTCGGGCGACTCTCCCTTTTTCACTATTCTTTTAATTTTATTGCCCCATTATTATTTTTTTCCCCCAAAATCTCTTTTCCACACGCGCGCCACGGCCGGCGCTGCCCGCCGGAGGGTCCCGGCTGTGCCTGCGGCGAGTCCCGACAGGAAATAAAAAAAAAAATAGAACGAATATATGGAAAAAGGACATTCGCCCGAACAGGGACTTGAACCCTGGACCCTCAGATTAAAAGTCTGATGCTCTACCGACTGAGCTATCCGGGCTCTGGACGTCGTGGGCTCGAAATGCTCTTATCAGCACACAGCAGGACGATCGCTCCTGGTTTTTTTGCAGGAATTCTGTTCCCTCCCCCCGGGTCCAAACACATAATTAGATAAACTATTCTAATTATTTCTGCGGCAGCCGTGCAGTCGGCCACAAACCCAGAGCATGGCGGAGGGTTGTGCCGTTGGCACCCAGCGGTTCCGCTCCGGTCGCTTCCCAAGAGCTGCGCCCGTGCCGGGATTAGCTGGGAATTTTCCAGACGTGTGGATCCCAGCTTGGAAGGGAGCTCTGGAAAGAATTCAGTCCACCCCTGCGACAAGGCAGGGTGACCTGGAGCAATGACACGGGAAAGTGTGGGTTTTATAATGAATGTAGCTGGATATTCTAATATCCAGGTGGGTATTCCAGGGAATATCCAAATATCCAGGTGGGAATTAAAATAAACATAGCTCAGCTCTAGGACACAGGGACCTTGAATATTTTGCCAGCTCAGGGATGTCTACATAGACACACATCGACATTTTGATTTATTCCATCCTTAAGGTTGGATAATTCCAGGGTGTCCTTGAGTCAGGGATGTTCGTGCTGCCTGTTCTGCTGATTTAACCTGAAAATATATAAAGATCTCGCATCAAAGAACATCCTGACTTGAGATAAAATTTTATTTTTCCAGGCATTCCTTATTATTTTCATTCATATTTATCACTAATTATTATTATCAATTTTTATTTATTGAAATATGTTATATTGCATAAAATATTATAGCAGGCAAAATATTCATTGCGTATTACGTATTATGTATTATGTGTTATGTATTATGTATTATGCATTATGTATTATGTATTATGTATTATGTATTTATTATTTATGTCTTTATTATCAGTATTATTTTATGTATTTTCTGTTATTATTTTATATAATAATAATTTTAAATCATAATAATAATTTAACAATTAAACTTTAAAATTAATACCATTTTGCACCGAGGCGGAGGGCGCACCGCCGGGGTCCTCCAAGCCGCTGGGGGGCGCCACACACTCAGGGCGGCACCGCGTCCCTTCTAGCAGCACACCCCCCTCCCTCTCTGTGGCCCCGCCGCCATGTTGGCCGTGAGGGGAAGCGGAGGCCCGGACCCCGCTAAAATGGAGGCGCAGAGCCCTCAGGGGGTGTAGGGGTTCCTTCCCCTCCCCGACCCCCGGCCCGGAGCCCATGGAGCGGCTGTAGGGTGAGCACGGAGCCGAGGGGAACGCGGGGGTCCCGGGGGGCGTAGGGCTGAGGGGGCGGTGAGGAGCAGGAGGGGGGGCAGGAGGCGGTGCCGGCGGGAGGGGCCTGGGGCGGCGGGAGCGAAGATGAATTTTATCTCTTCCCAGGAATCTCTGGGACAATTGGGATTGTCCCGCCTGGAGAAGGGAAGCTTCGGGATGTTTTAATTGTGGCCTGGAGGGAGGCGGCGAGAAAGATGGATGGGGAATGTTTCCAAAGGCTCGGAGCGCCAGGAGGAGGGGGAAGGCTCCAGCCTCACACAAGGCAGGGATAGGTGGGATTTTGGGAATAAATCCTTCCCTAGGAGGGGGAATGGATGGAATTCCCAGAGAAACCGTGGCTTCTCCATCCCTGGAAATGTCCCAGGCCAGCTCGGAGCACCGTGGGATTGTGGAAAACATCTCTGCCCGTGGAATTGGATGGATTTTAAGGCCTTTTCCAACCCAAGCCTCTCTAATTCCAGGATTTCACCTCACAAACCCCATCCCACACAACACCAGTTTTGTTTATTTAAGGCCAATTCTTTTTTCCACTTCAAATAGAGATAAATCCAAATCGGCACCTTCAGGAAGCGTTTCCTTATCCCAAATTCCTGGAGGGATTTCGGGAAGATTTGCAGAGCAATTGGCTCTTTGTGACTTTCATTGAGCACTTTTGGTTTTCCTCCCCCTTTCACAACCAAAAGGAACACTTGCAAAACATTTTTGATGTGTTATCTTTTATTTAGCCAAGCTTTGGGTGGCATTTTTTTGGGGGAAAAACCCAAAATTCCTGTCAGATGCATCGTGCCAGCCGCAAAATTCATCTCAGGTACAAAATCTGAATTTTAAAAGTAATTTTTTTTTCATTAAAAAGGCTAAATTTGAGGCGTGAAACCCCTCTGAAAAGGACAAACTTAATTATCAGTGGCTTCATGATCGCATCAGTGCCTGTTTAAAGCCTTCCCTTCAGGGTTGTTTTACCTAAAATTACCAAAAATCCCAATTTTATTTTCAATATTTTACTTTTTTTATTTTGAAAGCTGAAAAAATTACTCTCACCTGAACCCAACTCCTGCTGTGTTTCTACTTTAAACGGAGTTTAAAAACTTAATTTTAACTCGACTTCTCCACTTGAGATTTTAGTTCAAAAAAAAAAAGCTGCGGTTTCATGGGGGTTTTTGGTGGCTCCAAGAAGAATTTTTAGTCGTAAAAAAGAGGCAATTTTTGGTCATAAAAGAGGCAATTTTTAGTCATAAAAAGAGGCAAATTTCACTTCCCGTGGCGGGGGTGAAATTTTAGAGTGGAAAATTTGCTCAGTTCATGACTCGGGTGTGATTCACGATTTCCTCTGCTCCTGGGACATTTTGAGCACCTCAAATCCCCCCCGGAGTTCCATTCCAAGCTGGGAATTTAGAGGTGAAATTTAGGATTGGAAATATCCCAAATTTCTGGGCTGGCCGAGCACGAAATTCCCTTTTTTTTTTTTTTTTTTAAGGAATTTCCACCACGTGGGAGCTTTTCATGTCGGTTATATCTTTAAATTTTATGATTATTTTATTTTTTTCCTGCCTGGAAATATTTTTAAAAGTCGTGAAAAAAAACCCCTTAATTAACAGCGAGATGAATTTCTAATGGAATGGGAATATTAATGAGCGGCAAGCTGCCAGGAAAAAATATAAAAAATAATTTCTGTGGAAAACTCGGGAGATTTTGGGTGCTGAAAAGGTTAAAACTCCTCTCCCTCAGCCCTCGGGCAGCAAAATCCTTTTCCAGGAAAGGGGAGGGAGAGGAAATCCAAATTTTTTCTCCTTTTTAAAGCTGATTTTCACCCCAGCCCGGCCGTTATCGCTTTCGGTCCCTCCCTCCCTCGGGCGAGGTTTGAAAAAAGCGATTTTTAGCCAAACCTTCAGCATCCTCAGGACGTGGCAGAGGAATTATCCCACGGCAAAATCCCGGGATAAAAATCCCAGGATATTCCTGCCGGGCAGAGAAAGTCAAGGTCGGTAAATCCAGTTCATTTTAAGGGTGTTTGTGTTCAATATTTGGGTTTTTTTTCCATCAGAAATCGGTTAAAATTTAAGGAAAAATTAACCGGGAAGGGATTAAAGTGTTGTAATTTGAATTATTTCAGGTTGCTGTCGCTGCTCCTCACAAATATAAATATTTGATGTGCTCATTTTGAGAGGTTTAAGGGCATTTCATGTTCAATATTTCATTTTCTTCCATCAGAAATTGGTTAAAATTTAGGGAACTGTTATCTGGGAAGGGCTTGAAGCTGTTATAATTTGAATTATTATTTAGAAATTCGAATGTTTGATGTTCTTGAATCAACCCTTCCCAAATATTTAGGGATGCTGGATTTTCGGGAATGATTTTTTTTTTCCCCATGGAATTTCCATTTGATTCCATAGAAATGCTGTAAAACCCCTCAGAATTCTCTCCCAAAATCCCAAAAAATTCCTTTTAACACCTGGGGCAGGGATTGAAGTTCCCAGAGCTCCAAATTGGTGCTGAAATTCTGATTTTTGTGATGTTTTGAGCTTCCTTGTTTTGTCTACAGCTGCATTCCTGAGGCAGGAGTTTGATTATTTCCAAAATATTAATTTCAAACTCATCACGTGCCTGAAATTCCTGATAATTGCAGTGGGAATAAATCCATTTATCCGGGAAAATTCCCTGAAAAACCATTCCAATTTCACCTTGCAAATGTCGAGGCTTTGCATTTTCAAAAGTCATCTCTTTTATTACTAATTAAATTCTTTTAAATGAAATAAAAATTTATTCATCTCATTTATCATTATAACCAAAATTCAACTAATCCACAAATTAAAAATCCCAATGAAAACATCCCCAAAATTCCAGCTGCCAGACAACTCCAGGAGTCAATTTTGGGAATTCTTTTCCTGCTTTAACCTAAATATTTTATTTTTGTATTTGGTTATAAATAAAAACCTAGTTTATAAATAATCCAGTTTATTTGCAACCAAATCCTTACAAAACTGAGATTTTAATCTCAATTTCTGCTCTGGGCAGACACAAATTTTGCCACAAGGTCAAGACTTTGAGCCAATTAAAGTTGCTTTTTCCCCACTATTTAATTGACAAATAATTCCTGGTTTTTCCAACTTTTCCAGCCCTTTTTAGGGAAGGATTTAAGTGGATTTGAGGGGTGATTGTTGAGGTGAAGCTGATTTTTGTGAGCTGTGAAAAATTGCGATTTTTTTTTCGGATTTTCCCTGGTGTTCCTTCCAGGAAAGGCTCTGGCACCTGCTCTTCCAGGAATGCCAGGAATTCATTTATTCCCTGATTGCAGACGGGCTTTTTTGGGAATTTTTTAGGAAATCAGGGAGGAGCTGATTGTGGCTTCTCCTTTGGGAATGAATGGGAGCTGCTGGAATGGGGGGGAATTCCTTTGGGATGTGACTCAGCTTCTCCTTCCCCAGCTCTGAGTCAGGAATTTCACACTCTGGAATGTTTTCCCTGATTGAATCATTCCCTGCTGGAATTCCAGGATCACCCAGCTCCACCTTTGTGTTCCAGAGACATTTCCCCATCCCAGGCTGCTCCAGCCTGGCCTGGGACGCTCCCAGGGATGGAGCAGCCACGGATTCTCTGGGAATTCCATCCCAGCCCCTCCAGGGAAGGATTTATTCCCAATATCCCACCCAAACCAGCACAGGGAATCCTGGAATGGTTTGGGTTGGAAAGGATCATCCAATCCCACCTCCCGCTATCCCAGGCTGCATTTTATCCACTTTTTATTCATATTTTATCCATTATTTTATCCCTTTTATCCACCATCCAGCCCAGCCTGGTTGGGAAAGACTTTTTGGGATCAGAAAATCCAACCCAGCTGGGAATCCTGGAATGTTTAGGGTTGGAAAAGATCTTTGGGATCAGCAAATCCAACCCTGATTGGGACTCGTGGAATGTTTAGGGAATCCTGGAATGTTTAGGGTTGGGAAAAACCTTTGGGATCAACAAATCCCACCCAGCCGTGTCCCCAAGTGGGATTTTTGAGCCCATCCAGGGATTTTTGAGCCCACCCTGAGCAGCCCATCCCAGTTTTTTCCAGGATTATTTTTTCCCGTTGTTTTTTCCAACCCCCCGCCCCCGGAGGGGCCCGGGCCAGGATTCCAGATGGGATTTCCAGGTGGATTTTAATCCCAAATCCCATTTCCAGGTGGATTTTAATCCCAAATCCCATTTCCAGGTGGATTTTAATCCCAAATCCCATTTCCAGGTCGGTGCTTGAGCAGCTCCTCACTGCCAGGATGAGCTTCCCAAATCCCACCCAACATCCAGGAGCTGGGAATTCCTGCAGGATCACCCTTGGACAAGCCAATCAGGTAATTGACAGCTAATTAGTAGCTAATTACCCCTCCTTGCCATCATTTCCTCCTCAGAGCAGCGATTTTTTAATGAAATCCGAAATATCTTTAAATCCGGAGAATTTATCCTAAAAAAGAATTGAGATTTATCCCAATTTGTTCTCTTTCCATGATTTAGGAATATTTTCAAGGGTGCAAAAAACTGATTAATTTAATTTATTTAATTTTTAATTAAATTACTAAAGAACATCAAACCATGGAATTATGGATATTATTCTACTGGATTTTTTTTTTCTTGGAGCTAGATTCCAAATATTGGAGATTTTTCTACATATCAGGATTGAATTAAATTTATAATGTTTATAATTTTATTGAGTTTTCTTTAGTAATTCATCCCCAGGGCTTTTTTTTGAGGTAGTTTAGGGAGTATTTGGACTCAGAATATTCCTGTTATCCAAAATTCCTGGAGTTTTCCTGGAATAAAAAGCCATCAAGAGCGGAAAAATTCACAAACAATAAAAATCAGCTGGAAAAAAAAAAATTAAAAAATCAGAAATTCCACCTCCCAAGAGCCAATTCCTTGGGAGAAAAATTCCAATAGCAGGGAATGTGCTGGGAGTGGGAATAAATTTGGATTTTCCATTTGAGGAAAATTGAAGAGCTTGGAACCGGAGCCAAATCCGGAAAAAAAAAAAATGGAATGAGTAAATAAATAAAATTTATAGTGCTCAATGAAAGTGAATAAATAAATAAAAATATATAGAGGAAAAAAATTAAATAAATAGAAATTAATAAATAAATCTGAGCAAAATAAATGCTCAAAACATCCAAACGGGGAGGGGTAAAATCCAAATTCCTCGGGATTTTTTGGGATTATTCCGGGTTTGATTCCCGGAATTCCAACCGAACCTTGCTGTGTTTTTCCAGGTGATTCCCAAAGTTCCCCTCCTGAGGATTCTGCAGGCTGCGGGCGCCCAGGGCGACACCTTCACGCTCAAGGAGGTGGGGCCGCGTTCCCGGCCTTATCCCGGGGTTTTTGGGAAGTGCCGTGGGATTCCCACTGGGATTCCCGGTGTTTCAACCCCTCCTGGAAAATGTTCCCTTTTTACTGAAGGGGCACCTTGGGGACACTTTGGGGACACTTCAGGATCAATTTGGGAACACTTTTGGGGCACTTCAGGATCACTTTTTGGGAACATTTTCAGGGCACTTCAAGATCACTTTGGGGTCACTTTTTGGGTCACTTTGGGGTCACTTTGGGGCTCTTCAGCATCAATTTGTGGTTACTTTTTTGGGAACACTTGGGGCACTTCAGAATCACTTTTGGGTCACTTTGGGGCACTTCAGGATCACTTTTGGGTCACTTTTTTGGGAACACTTTTGGGGCACTTCAGGATCACTTTTGGGTCATTTTTTGGGTCACTTTGGGGCACTTCAGGATCACTTTGGGGGCACTTCAGGATCTATTTGGTGTCACTTTTTTGGGAACACTTTTGGGGCACTTCAGGATCACTTTTGGGTCATTTTTTGGGTCACTTTGGGGCACTTCAGGATCACTTTGGGGGCACTTCAGGATCTATTTGGTGTCACTTTTTTGGGAACACTTTTGGGGCACTTCAGGATCACTTTTGGGTCATTTTTTGGGTCACTTTGGGGCACTTCAGGGTCACTTTTGGGACACTTCAGGATCACTTTTTGAGGACACTTTGGGGTCACTTTTAGGGCACTTTGGGATCACTTTGGGGTCACTTTTTTGGGAGCACTTTTGGGTCACTTCAGGATCACTTTGAGGACACTTTGGGGCACTTCAGCATCACTTTGGGGTCACTTTTTGGGGTCACTTTTTTGGGAGCACTTTTGAGGCACTTCAGGATCACTTTAAGGACACTTTAGGAGTACTTTTTGGGGACTTTGGGGTCACTTTTGGGGCACTTCAGGATCACTTTGGGGTCACTTTTTGGGGTCACTTTTGGGTCACTTTGGGATCACTTTGGAGTCACTTTTTGGCAACACTTTTGGGTCACTTTGGGATCACTTTGGGGTCACTTTATGGGAACACCTTTGGGGCACTTCAGGACCACTTTGGTGTCACTTTTTGTGGACTTTTTGTGGTCCCTTTGGGGGCACCTTTGGTTCCCCTCCATCCCTGGCAGTTCCCCTCCATCCCAGGGCTCCATGCCAGGGAATTCCCGGGTCTGTGGGGCTGAGGGAAGGCGCTGTGTCCCTGCAGGTGATGCATTTCCTGGGTCAGTACATCCTGGGCCGGCAGCTCTACGACAAGAGGCAGCAGCACCTGGTTCACTGCGGGGGAGACCAGCTGGGAGAGCTGCTGGGCCTGCAGAGCTTCTCCCTGCGGGATCCCAGGTGAGGGGAAATTCCCCTTTTCCTGTGGGAATTCGGGGGGAAATCTCATCAAAATCTCATTTTTGGTCAGGTGGCACCGGTGGGATGAAAGGGCAGCTCTGGGGTTCTGGGTCTTGGGGTTCTGGGTTTGGGGTTCTAGGTCTTGGGTCTGGATTTGGGGTTCTAGGTCTTGGTTCTGGTTTGGGGTTCTGGGTCTTGCTTTGGGGTACTGGGTTCTGGTTTGGGGTTCCAGGTTTGGGTTTCTTGGTTTTGGGGTTCTGGGTTCTGGTTTGGGGTTCCAGGTTTGGGTTCCAGGTTCGGGTTCTAGGTCTTTGGTCTGGATTTGGGGGTTCTAGGTCTTGGTTTAGGGTTCTGGGTTTTTGGTTTTAAGGCTTGGTTTTGGATTCGGGGTTCTAGGTCTCAATTTTTGGGGTTCTGGTTTGGGGTTCTAGGTCTAGGGCTTTGGGGTTCTGGGTCTAGATTTGGGTTTCTATGTCTTGGTTTGGGGTTCTGGGTTCTGGTTTGGGGTTCCAGGTCTTGGTTTTGGGGTTCTGGGTTTTCTAGGTCTTGTTTTTTGGGGTTCTGGGTCTTGGTTTTGGGGTACTGGGTTCTGGTTTGGGGTTCCAGGTTTGGGTTCTAGGTCTTGGGTCTGGATTTGGGGGTTCTAGGTCTTGGCTTGGGGTTCTGGGTTTTTGGTTTTAAGGCTTGGTTTTGGATTTGGGGTTCTAGGTCTTGATTTTTGGGGTTCTAGGTCTAGGGTTTTGGGGTTCTGGGTCTTGGTTTTGGGGTTCTGGGTCTTGGTTTTGGGGTTCTGGGTCTTGGTTTGGGGTTCTGGGTCTTGGTTTGGGGTTCTGGGTCTTGGTTTGGGGTTCTGGGTTTTCTAGGTCTTGTTTTTTGGGGTTCTAGGTCTTGGTTTTGGGGTTCTGGGTCATGGTTTTGGGGTTCTATGTATTGGTTTGGGATTTTGGTTCTAGGTTTTGGTTCGAGGTTCTGGGTTTGGGGTTCTGGGTTTTGGTTCTGGATTTTCTCCAAGTCTGGGTGGTGAATTTCAGTTGAAATCAGAGTTGTGTGCTGAGGGTTGTGATGAGAAATGTAAAACCAAAAACCCAGAACCCCAAACCCAGAATGGGTTAATTAATTGGGGGTTTTGGGGTTTTTCTAGGGATAAGTTCAGTGTGGGTTTTAGGATCTCTAGGGAAAAAACACCTCAGTGGTTTCTGGTAGAAAACCCCACTGGTGTTTTGAGATCACTCCAGAGGAAAAACCTCTGTGATTTTTGGGATCTGTAGGAAAATGTATTCCCTGATCGTTTTTAGAGATAAATGTATAAAAAATGAGTGGGTTTGTGGTTCCTGGGCTCTCTCTAAAAGGGATCTTCCTGTTCCTCCCCAGCCCCGTGTACGAGATGCTGAAGAGGAACCTCAGCCCTGCTGCACTCCCAGGTAGGTTGCTCCCGTTCCATAAATGTTGCTCTGTGCTGGTAAGTACCCAAATCCAGGAAAATCCCAAATCCTGTGGCTGCAGGAGGAATAAAACTTCTCTCAGAAGCTTTTCCAAGCAAATCTCTCGGAGTTTGTGTCTTTTCTGTGTGCCAGGAGCTGTTTGAGTGATGCCAAAAACCCCCAAATTTGGGCCAAAGCTAAATCCAGGAATCCTAAAATCCAGGAATCCTAAAATCCAGATATCCTAAAATCCTGAAATCCATCCTTGATTGAAACCAATCTTCCATCTATCAAAATCAATCTTTTATTAATTTCTCAATATTTTTTCAGCTTTAGAACTGCAAATTCTTGCTCTCACTCATATTTTGATCAATATCAAAAATTCTAAGTTTTCAAAGCCTGAAAAGAAAAAAAAAAAAAAAACCCCACTCTAAATTCTCTCTAATTTCTTTCATAAAAGAAATAAATCTCTAATTTATTTAAATTATCTCTAAATTAAAACTCCAAATCCTAAAAGCCCTGCAAGGCTTTAATCTTGAACCTTGCAGCTTCCCCAGCTCGTGGGAGAAATCAAATCCAACTCCATCAGAAGAGGAAAATTTATCCTTAAATTAACCTGAGCTTGGGGGGGCTTCTTTAAAACCGGTTCCTGTTGTAGGACTGGGAAAAATAAACTCCACTGGCAGAGCTGTGGAATTTTGTGCTGCATTTCTCATTTTTTTCAGGAGATAAAACAGATTTTAAACCTTTAGGAGGGCTCAGGCCCGTGTGGAGAAATTAAAAAATCCAATTAAAATTCAAAACTTGGCCCTCGAGGCTTCAGCACTTTCTGCCTTGGATTTTTTTTTCCAGAAGATTCTTTTCAAGGATATTTCGATTTCTTTTCTAGAAGAATCTTTGGAATTCTCTTTGGACTCTTTTTACCTGTAGGAAAATTGTGTGAGTGCCGTTCCCCGAGCAAAGCCGTGTGTGTGGAGCTCAGCATTCCCAGCCAATCTCTGGCCTTTTCCTTGGATTGTGGCAGTTCCTGGGCCAGCCCTGGCCTCCCTTTAGGCCTGGCTCAGGAAAGCCCTTCCTGGGGCACAGTTAGGCCTGGCTGTGTGTGAGTGTGGCCCAAACCAACCACGCTTGGCAGAGCAACCTTGGAGTGCACAGGGATTGTTTCCTTCCCTTTTCCATCCATTTTCCTTCCTTTTCTGTCCATTTTCCTTCCTTTTCCATCCATTTTCCCTCCTTTTCTGGCTTCTTTCCTTCCCTTTCCATCCATTTTCCTTCCTTTTCCATCCATTTTCCTTCCTTTTCCATCCATTTTCCTTCCTTTTCCATCCATTTTCCTTCCTTTTCCATCCATTTTCCTTCCTTTTCCATCCATTTTCCTTCCTTTTCCATCCATTTTCCTTCCTTTTCCATCCATTCTCCTTCCTTTTCTGGACGTTTTCTTTCCTTTTCTGGCTTCTTTCCTTCCCTTTCTATCCATTTTCCGTCCCTTTCCAATCCATTCTCCCTCCTTTTCCATCCGTTTTCCTTTTCCATCCATTCTCCTTCCTTTTCCATCCATTTTCCTTCCCTTTTCCCTCCTTCTCCTTCCTTTTCCATCCGTTCTCCTTCCTTTTCTGGCTGTTTTCCTTCCTTTTCTGGCTTCTTTCCTTCCCTTTCCATCAATTTTCCTTCCTTTTCCATCCGTTCTCTTTCCTTTTCCATCCATTCTCCCTCCTTTTCCGGCCATTTTCCTTCCTTTTCTGTCCATTCTCCTTCCTTTTCTGGCTTCTTTCCTTCCCTTTCCATCCATTTTTCATCCCTTTCCAATCCACTCTCCCTCCTTTTCCATCAGTTTTCCTTTTCCCTCATTCTCCGTCCTTTTCCATCCATTCTCCTTCCTTTTCTGTCCATTTTCCTTCCTTTTCCATCTGTTCTCCTTCCTTTTCCGTCCATTCTCCTTCCTTTTCTGGCCATTTTCATTCCTTTTCTGGCTTCTTTCCTTCCCTTTCCATCCATTTTCCATCCCTTTCCAATCCATTCTCCCTCCTTTTCCATCCGTTTCCCCTCCTTTTCCAGCTCTTGGCTTTCCTTCAGCCCAGCACAGGAATGGCTGCATTTGGCTCCTTTTCCCTCCTTTCCTTGTTTCATTTCTCCCTTCCTTCCTAATTTCCCTCCTTGTCTCATTTCCCCCCTTTCTTGTCAATTTTTTCCCCCTTTCTTGACTAATTTTCCCCCTTTTCTAATTTTCCCATTTGTCTTTATCCCTCTTGTCCAATTTCCCCCTTTCCTTGCCTAATTTTCCCCCATATTTTGTCTAATTTTTCCCTTCCCTTGTCTGATTTTTCCCTTTTCTAATTTTTCCCCCTTTCCTTTTCTAATTTTCCCCTTTTTCTAATTTTTCCCCCCTTTCCTTGTCTAATTCCCCCCTTTCCTTGGCCAATTTCCCCCTTCCTTTCCCACCTTTCCCAAGCCTGCCTCCCCCAGTTTAGGAATCCCTCACCTTCAGGCTGCTTTTTATGGAATATTCCAGCTCCTGAAAGGAACTTTCCAACACCTGGAGTATTTTTACTCCCTGAAAAATCAGATTTTTGGAAGGCTGAGTCTCCCAGCAGTGATGGATGAGCCTGGCTCCTGTTTTCCATCAGGGATTAAAATCCTGGAAGGCGATGGAAGCAGGAAAAAAAACCCCCAGGAATTGCTGATAGATCCCTGCCAATTTTGATCCTGGAATTTTGCTCCATTTAAAGGAATTCTCTGCCAGTTCTCCGATCTTCCCTATCCGTGTGTGATCCCTGCTGGGGATCAGCCTCATCTAGCAGGGAATTTTCCTGTTAAATTGAAAGGGAAGCCACTGGCCAGGAGGATTCCTGTTAATTGGATTCTCGTTAATTTAGCTCAGCCTTTTAATGAACTTCTGGGAGCAGCATCATCAGCTGGACCCAGCGTTGTACATGGAATTTTCCTTCCTTTTCTCTTTATTCCTCGTGCCCAAACCCTTCAGGAAGAGCAGGAATCCTCAGGAATCCCAAAAAAAAGGTAGGATTCCCTCTGGAATTCTGGTCGAGGAATGGGTTTGCAGGCAAACCAAGCAGGGAACTGAACAAAAATGAGATTTTAATTTTTTTTGTTGGTGGATCTGTCATATTTTGACATTTCTCCCAATGCAATTTTCCTGCTTTTCCACTTTTTCTTTGATATCAAAGAACCTCAGTTGGAAAAGCAGGGAAATCAGGGGGGAAATTAGAATTTCCCAGCTGGGATGGGATTGGTGGAAATTCCATGGATGTACAAAAGAGCCTTGGCTGCTGTGCCTTGGGAATTCCAGGGAAAATTCCACAAGGCCCTGGTGGCTTTTAGACAACCTCAGGAGCAATTCCCAATCCAGGAGTAACAGATCCATGGATATTCAGAGAACCAGGAATTCTTGTGGAAAAGGCCTGGAGCTTGGAGTGGCTGTTAGGAAAATGAATAATTTTTCACTTTGGGAAGAATAATCTGAATTCTGTAAGGAAAAATACAGGAAAAAATACATGAAAAAAATCAATTTTTCCATTTGGGATGGCTGTAAGGAAAAGAATAATTTTTCCCTTTGGGAATATAGGAATAATTTTTCCTTTTGGGAATATAAGACTAATTTTTCCATTTGGGAATATAAGACTAATTTTTCCATTTGGGAATATAAGACTCATATTTCCTTTTAGGGAAGAATATTCTGAATTCTGTAAGGAAAAATACAGGAAAAAATACATGAAAAAAATTCATTTTTCCTTTTGGGACTATAAGACTTACTTTTCCATTTGGGAAGAATATTCTGAATTCTGTAAGGAAAAATACAGGAAAAAATACATGAAAAAAAAAAATTTTTCCATTTGGGATGGCTGTAAGGAAAAGAATAATTTTTCCCTTTGGGAATATAAGAATTTTTCCCTTTGGGAATATAGGAATAATTTTTCCTTTTGGGAATATAAGACTCATTTTTCCTTTTGGGAATATAAGACTAATTTTTCCCTTTGGGAATATAAGACTAATTTTTCCTTTTGGGGAAGAATATTCTGAATTCTGTAAGGAAAAATACAGGAAAAAATACATGAAAAAAATCAATTTTTCCATTTGGGATGGCTGTAAGGAAAAGAATAATTTTTCCTTTTGGGACTATAAGAATCATTTTTCCCTTTGGGAATATAAGACTCATTTTTCCATTTGGGAAGAATATTCTGAATTCTGTAAGGAAAAATCATGAAAAAAATTCATTTTTCCATTTGGGATGGCTATAGGGGAATTAATAATTTTTCCCTTTGGGAATATAAGAATAATTTTTCCTTTTGGGAATATAAGAATAATTTTTCCTTTTGGGGAAGAATATTCTGAATTCTTTAAGGAAAAATACAGGAAGAAAATACATGGAAAAAAAAAGAATTTTTCCATTTGGGATGGCTGTAAGGAAAAGAATAATTTTTCCTTTTGGGGAAGAATATTCTGAATTCTTTAAGGAAAAATACAGGGAAAAATACATGAAAAAAAAAGTATTTTTCCATTTTTCCCTTTGGGAATATAAGAATAATTTTTCCTTCTGTGAATATAAGAACCATTTTTCCTTTTGGGACTATAGGACTTATTTTTCCCTTTGGGAATATAAGACTCATTTTTCCTTTTAGGGAAGAATATTCTGAATTCTCTAAGGAAAAATACAGGAAAAAATACATGAAAAAAATCTCAAATTTTCCATTTAATACGACTGTAAGGAAAAACACAGTAAAACCAGAGGAACAAGAATAATTTTCCCCTTTAACCCAAACACTCTGAGCTTTCACCCAGCTGCTTCTCCCCAAAACCCCTCCATCCCCTCTCTGTGGGAGCTCTCCAGGGACTCCCCGAGCTCTGCCAAGCCTGGCTGGTGTCTCCAGGCTGGGGCTGTGTGCGGTGTGCGAGCGGGGGATTCCCGGGAAGGATTTTCCTTGTGTTTTACCTGCCATCTGCAGATGCTGCACAGACTCTCCCAAAGGAGCAGAGCGTCGCTAAGCCCAGCCCAGACCAGCCGCAGGTAAACCCCACTGCCCGGTGGGTTCTTTTCTCGTACAGAGCCGCCCCTTCTCTGTACCCCTGCATGGTGGACTGCCAGAACTTGGTTTTCTTGTTGGTTGTGCTGCTCCTCACCTGCCCGAGAGAAAAACGAACCAAAATTCCCCTAAAATTGAGAAGTTCTCGGGAGTCCACAGAGCAGGGACAGAGCCTCCCTTCTCTGTTCTCCTCGTGTCAGAGTGCCAGTCTCTGAGCGCGTTTTTCTGGGGTGCAGCACTTCCAGGCCTCAGCTTCTCCAGCCGTGTTTTCCTGCTTTTTTTTCCCCTCCCTCTTTTTATCCCATCTTTTTTTTTTTTTCCCAGTAGGAATTGCCAAATAATTCACTGTGCTTAGTTAGGATTTGTTTCCAGCGGCTTTGCAGGTAGAGGTGAAAAGCGAGGAAAAATCTTCCGAAGTTTTTTCCAGGTGTGGTTTGGAGTGAGGGTTGGGAGTTGTCAGTCACAAAATCACTTGGACTGCAGGGATTTTTGCCAAGCTTGAAGATGTTTCCTCGTTTTTTTGTACTGATTCCAGAGGCTTTAACGAGAAATAGTCAGTAGTTGTTTTTATTCTGAATTATTTCCTCTTCCTACCTGCTCGGTCCCGTCCTGCAGCTGGTGCCTGGGGATGGAAGTGCTGCATCCCCTTGTCCCTGCAAGCTCTGCTGGGCTAATTCCTGTTTTTTCCTTCCTGCAGCACAGCCAGGAGGAAGGATCTGACTCTGGGATCCTGGAGAGTGACAGCAAAACCTCTGCTCCGGCTACCTCAGAGCCCAAATGTGACACTTGTGAAGGTGAGGGACAGATTTCTGCACCATCACAGCATTTCCAAACCTCCTGAGAGGGACACACGGCAGCAAATGCTGGAAGAGGGAGCTGGGAGACTCCAAAAAAAGCCTTGGGTTGGGATAGAATCCTTAAAAACCTTGGTGTTAAAAGCTGAGAAGTTGCAAAGTTCACCACAGATGTTTTCTTATTTTCTATCTCATAAACAAATGCTCTGAATGCAGTGGCAGGCTAAGCCCTAAAATCCAATCTGTCACCGAGCAATGCCATGAAAAAAAATCCTCCAGACTTTGCTGGAGGGTGTTTTAAAAGCTGGAATAATCCTTGGATCCATCCCCTTTCCCAAGGGAGGCTCCAGAGCACACGGAGCTCAGCTTGGGCTGGCTGCAGTCATTCCCTGCAAACCAAGCAGAGAACTGAACAAAAATGAGGATTTTTTTTTGGTGGATCTATTGTATTTTAACGTTTCCCCCCTGGGATTTTTTTGCTGGGTCACTCGTGGAGATTTCAGGAATAATTTTCTTGTTTTTCCACTTTTTATTCTCTCGTGTGAGGGAAGCTCAGTGGTAAAAGCAGCTCCTTGTTTCCAGCTCAAATGGGAGAGCTGGAAATTCCCTGGATTTACAGAGCAGCCTTGGCTGTGCCTTGGGGAAACTCCAGGCACTGGAGGGAGGGAGATCCAAAGTGGTCCTGGAATCCAGAGTGATTGGTTTGGGATGGATCCCCACTTCTTGGGAATTCAGGAGCTGCAAATTGCTGAATTCCAATAATTTCTGCGTTTAAAATCACTCAAGAAATCCGCTCAGGCTGGGGAATTGTTTGTGTTTCTGTGGTGAAACCTGAAATTAAACTCAACCTGTCCCAGTAAAAGGGCTCTGAGAACACTGGGATGTTCCCTGGCTCGTGCAGGAATTTTTTCCACATGGGCTATCCAAACCCCAGAGCTCTCATGCTGATGCAAAAAAGTAAAAAAAATTCAGATTTGAGCCCAATTTTTCTCAGCTGGTCTCTTACCCAATGACTCGGACTCTGCTTGGCTCTTGTAGACAAAGACTTGATAGAAAACCTCTCCAAAAGCAAAAAGCCCAAGCTGGATCTGGTTTTTGAGGAATGGGATGTGGCCGGGCTGCCGTGGTGGTTTTTAGGGAATCTCAGAAGCAATTACAAATCCAGGAGTAACGGATCCACGGATATTCAGACTAACCAGGTGTGTAACCACTTGAAAGAGGAGCCTTGTGTCCTCTTCCTCCCCTCTTTTGGGTTCCAAAGAAATTAAATATTCCCCTTTTTTTTTCTCTCTTTCCACTTCCCACTCCGCATTTTCCCAGTGTGGGCCCGTCCAAGCCTTTCCCAAAAATTTTGGTGACTTTTAGTGGTTTTGAATCAACCAAACTCTTCCCTGAAGGGCCTCAGATGTGCCTGGAATTTGGGAATTGCCCTTTTTTATTGGGATGAACATTGGAGGGTGATGGGCGAGCTGGAAAGGGGAGCTGGAAGTTTGGAAAAAGGGGAGACCGTGAGGTGGAAATTGGGAAAAGGGGGATTTGTGAGGGGGAAGTTGGAAAAAAGTTGGGAAAAGGGGAACTGGTGAGGGAGAAATTGGAAAAAGGGGAGCCCATGAGGTGGAAATTGGGAAAAGGGGAATCTGTGAAGTGAAAATTGGGGAACTTTTGAGGTGGAAATTGGAAAAAAGGGGATCTGTGAGGTGAAAATTTTAAAAAGGGGAGTCTGTGAGGTGGTAATTGGGGAAAACTGAGTCAGTGTGAGGGGAAATTGGGAAAAGAGGGAACTTTTGAGGTGGAAATTGGGGAAAAAAGGGAATCTGTGAGGTGAAAATATTAAAAAGGGGAGCCTGTGAAGTGGAAGTTGGGAAAAACTGAGTTGGTGAGGAGGAAAAATGGGAAAAGAGGGAACTTGTGAGGTGGAAATTGGGAAAAACTGAGTCAGTGTGAGGGGAAATTGGGAAAAGAGGGAACTTTTGAGGTGGAAATTGGGAAAAACTGAGTCAGTGTGAGGGGAAATTGGGAAAAGAGGGAACTTTTGAGGTGGAAATTGGGAAAAGGAATCTGTGAGGTGAAAATATTAAAAAGGGGAGCCTGTGAAGTGTAAGTTGGGAAAAACTGAGTTGGTGAGGGGGAAAAATGGGAAAAGAGGGAACTTTTGAGGTGGAAATATGGGAAATGTTGGGAAAAGGGGATCCTGTGAGGTAGAAATTTTCAGGAGCAGGTTCTGAGGGCGGTGAGGGCTTTGGATGTTGGTGGAGATGAAAACGGGGCAGCGCTGGATGTGGAGCTGCTCCTAAATGGATTTTCCTGGATTTTTTTCCCCCTCAGGACATCGACACTGCCGTAGTTTCAGACACCACGGATGACCTGTGGTTCCTCAACGAGTGTCCCCTGGAGCAGGGCGGTGCTGGGCTCAAGGTGGAGGTGCTGGACTGTGAGGAGGTCCCAGAAGGTGACACCAAGGTACCTCTGCCATGTTTTCCCTGTTTTAATTCATCCCACGGTGCCCTTGGAAAGGCTGGATCTGTTCCCATCCAGAGGTTAAATCCTGGTTAGGAAAGGCTGTCGCCATTCCTCGTGTGTTTGATGGTTTTCCTGCGTGGGTTTTGGTTGAAATTCGTATTTTCAAGGCATAAAATTGTTTTAGAAAGGAATTAAAACTTCTTGCAGAAACTTGAGTGGGTTTCTAACCGATACCTGCAAGAGTTGTAAGTCAAAAATCGTGGAATTAAGTTTGGAAAAGGCTTTTAATGATCGAGTCCAACTAAAGACTCAAAGAGAAAAATCTGATCATGGTAATCCAGCAAAATTTACCAACATTCTGCAAAATAACCACTGCAAAAATGGCTTTTTATTCACTTCTAGAAGTGATTTAATGAGGAGGGTGATGATAGGATCCTTTAATTGGGGTGTGCAGCGCCAGGCGAGCCATAAATACGGAATATTCCAACATTCCCACACTCTGATGATTTCCTGGAATTCCAGGTGCCTGAGGACGTGTGCTTGGATGAGCTGGAGGATTCCCAGTGCCTGAGTGATGACACGGATACAGAGGCTGCTGCTGAGGTGGGAATTCCTTGGGATCAGCATTACCTGGGGCTGGAAGGACTCATCCCACATCTGCTCCTGGTTTTGGGGTGGAAAAGCTGATTTTCATGTGGTTTTCCAAAAAAAAACCAGTGGCTGGATGACATTGTATTGATACCCAGGCATGTTTTAATAAGGTTTTAATAAGGCTTTAATTATATTTTAATTCCATGTTGTCCTGTGGATGGAAATCTGGAGGATTAATCCTTGGAAGGGGCCTGGAAATTTCAAGTAGCACTTTAGAATTACTCAAAAAACCCCAGAATTTTAGTGGGTTTTAGCAGAATATTAATAATTCTAGCAGAATTTTACTGGTTTTAGCAGTATTTAATAATTTTAGCAGAATTTTTATGATTTTAACAGAATTTTCTAGGCTGGAATAAATGGGGATGTCCCTGGCTTTGGACAGCTGAGTCCTGGCTCTGCACTTGGGCAGCTCCTGCCCTTTATCTGTGAGATAATTAATTAATAAATCCATTAATTATGCAGATTCAACAGCTGGTAAGTGATGGGTGAGCCTGAAAAACAAATTCCTGCCATATCCCAGGAGCTCTCCCCTTGAATTTTGAGCAAAAGGTTGAAAATTCTACTGGAATTAAATAAAAATAAACTGCCCCAGCTTGGATTCTTCCAGAGGGCTGTGGGAGAGGAAGGAGAGGAATTCATGAGGGACAGATTTGGGATAAATCAATCCCAAGCCACAAAATGTTGATTTGCCAGCTTATAAATCCCTCCTAAATACAAATTTTTTAACGAGGCTTCCTTGCTGCTTTTCCCACATGGCTAAAACGAGGAATATCCAAAAATAAATGGGATTTTTTTTTTTTTTTCCTGGATTTTTTTTTTTTTTTTTTTGCCTTAAATCCCTCAGGATTGCTGGCAATGCTCCAAGTGCAGGAAATTCAACTCTCCGGGGAAAAGGTACTGCTACCGCTGCTGGGCCCTGCGCAAGGACTGGTACCGGGACTGCCCCAAACTGCCCCATTCCCTGTCCCTTTCCAACATCAATTCCATGGAAAACCAGGAGCAGGATAGAGGGGTGGACGTCCCAGACTGTAGGAGGACGATTTCAGCCCCGGCTGGCCAAGCCAAGCACCTTTTCCTGGGAGAAAACAAACCCCGCGTGGATCCCGGCAGCTCCATCGAGTCCTTGGATTTGGCGCGGGATGGGAAAAACCGGGATTTCGCCAAGCTGAAAAAAGAGGAGGAGGTGGAATCTTTGGAGAGCATCAAAACCCTGCTGAGTCCCTGCTTCCTGTGCCAGCACAGGCCTCGGGATGGGAATATTGTCCATGGAAGGACTGCTCACCTGGTGGCCTGCTTCAGGTGTGCCAGGATGCTAAAGAAGAAGAGATCGCCGTGCCCGGTGTGCAGGAAGGAGATCAAGATGGTCATCAGGACCTTCATGGGCTAGCAGGATCTTCTGCTCCTAAAATCACCCCCAAAATAGTTCTTTTTTTGCACTCAAATCCCAATTTCAGTGTGTGCAGGAAGGAGATCAGGATGGTCATCAGGATCTTCATGGGCTAGCAGGATCTTCTGCTCCTAAAATAACCCCCAAAATGAGGATTTTTTGCACAAAAACCCCCAATTCCAGAGCTTGGTCTGCAGGATCAAGGTGGTCATCAGGATCTTTATGGGATAGCAGGACCTTCTGCCCCTAAAATAACCCCAAAATGAGGATTTTTGCACTCAAACCCCAATTCCAGAGCTCAGCCAGTGAAACCAAAGAAAACCAAGATTTAAATCCCACCAAGAATCCTCTGCAGGATCCACTTTTCCATGGAAATCACCTTGAGATCAAAACCCCAAAATTTTGGAAATTTTCGCAATTCCCCAACTTCAGCCTGGTTTTATCCTTTGGGATTCTTTCTCCTGACCAAGAGCAGAAGATTTGGGAAAAATCGTGACTTTTGGGATATTTTTTTTTCCATAAATCCCAACTTGTGCAATTCCTTTGGAGCTGAGGGATAAAAATAGAAATAAATATTTATGGTGGGAGGGAAGGGGATTTGTTTTGGAGAGAAGAAAAAGAACTTTATTCCTGATTTTTTTTATTGTTTAAGGTCAGCAGGTTGAAGAATTCCTTGCTCCCAAATGGGAAATAAATCCAAGTTTTAAATCCACACCTCTCAGGTCACAAATCAGACGGAAAAAATAATAATAATGTTATATTTTGCTTTCTTTTTGGGCTTTTTAGTTTCTATTTCATCTTTTATTTTAAATATATTTAAATTTATTCTGCATCGTCTCTGTCCAGCAGGATTCAATTCCAGCAGCCTTGGGATATTTTGGGATGTTCCATCGGTCCTCGCTTACCATTTAGGATAAAAATTCCTCATTTTTGAGTGAAAAGTGGCTTTAAAAACAAAACACAAACTTTTGAGGAATAAAATAATTCCTTTAAAGCTCCATTTCCACCCTTTTCAGGCACAATTTCCCCCTTTTCTGGCAGATTTTTTTCCATTTCCAGGCAAATTTTTTCCCATGTCCTGGCAATTTTTGCCCCCTTTTCGGGCAGATTTTCCCCTCAGTTTTTTTCCCCCATTTCCAGACAGACTTTTCCTTCTTTTTAGGAAAATTTTTCCCCTTTCCAGGCAGATTTTTCCCCTTCCAATGTCTGCAAAATCCCCTGGGAATGGCAGCAGCAAAGCCTCTGGATTTGGACCTTTGTTCTCCAGCCCATTCCAAATCCCAATCCCATCTCCTCTGACATTCCCGTGGGATCACCCGCCACATCCCAGTGACAATTCCAAGCGGAATTTTCCTCCCTTTTCCAGCTGTTTTTTTGGGATCGGCACTCCTGGAGCTCACTAGAGGGCACCCACACCCAGCTCCTGCCGCTCTCCTTCCTTCCAGGATCCACATTCCCGGCTGGAAAGTTGGACACAAATCCCATGGCTGGGGATTTGTTTTTTTCTGATTTCCCAAACCCACAAATCCAAGTTTTCCCCCCATTCCCAAATCCCAGCGATGCCCCTTGGACCCCTCCAGGTGCATCCCAACATTCCCAGGTTTTTTTCCTTGTTTTTTTTTCGCAAACCCACAACTTCCTCCCCTCTTTTCTTCCTGTTATTTACTTTTTTTTTTTTTTTAGGTTTTGGGGGTTTTTTTTAAGGTTTTTTTTTCACCTTTTATCCACAAAAGTTCTGGGATCTTGTGGGATCCCGGATCCATCCAGCCCCACAGGGAAGTGTCACCATCAGCATTTCCTGGGGTTTTTTTTTTAATCCCAAATCCCTTCCTGCTTCCCCTCCAGGTGACAGCAGTGACAAAGCAGGGGGTGACACTTGATGATCACAATGCTCCAAAGACCACCCCCAAAAATAACCCCAAACCCCACACACATCCCAAAGGAAAAAAAAAAAAAAAAAAATTATTTTTCGGGTTTTTTTAGGTTTTTCTTGTATTTCCAAAGCAGGGACTGTCCAGCGAGGGAGGTGACACTGGGGGTGCTTTGTTTGATGATCCCAACGCTCCAAAAAACCCCAGAGAAGAAACCCCAGACCCCACACAGATCCCAAAGGAAGGAACTTCTTTGTTTTTAGGGGTTTTTTTAGGTTTTTTTTTGTATTTCCAAAGGAGGGACTGTCCAGTGAGGGAGGTGACACCTCTGGGGTGTCCCTGCTGCCAGGGGGACGCAGGTTTGGGGTTCCTCTTTATGGCTCTTCACCCACTCGGGGCATCGTCCCCGCGGCATTCCCGGTCCCCTCCCATCTTCCCAGCAGGGTTTATTTGGGATCCATGGCCAAATCTAGCCCCTCCACACGGATCCAGAGGCTCCTCAAGGTCATGTCCATGAAATCCCGTTTTATCCCACACCTGTCGTGTTTTGGTAAAAAAACCCTTTCCCCCCTTCCCCGCCCACCCCAAAATCCCGCTGAATCCCCCCAAAATCCATCCTCCCTCAGCACTCCAGGGGCGCTGCCTGCACCTCCACGGCCAGGAGGTGTCCCCGGGGCCGCACGGGATAAACCACGCGCACGGCCCCGGCGCCGTGGAGCGATTCCCGCCGGGATCCGGCGCGCGCCGCCATCCCCAGGAGCAGCAGGCACAGCAGCAGCGCCGTCACCAGCGTCCCCTGTCCCCACGGCATCCCCTGGCTGGCCTCTTTAGTCCTGGCGGTGACACACGCCACCCTGACCGGCGATGCCACCAAGGTGACGCGCAGACACGCCCGGTACTCGGTGTCGGGGCGCAGCCGGGTGACGTTGAAGCTGTGGGTGCCCGCCGGGATCCGCGCCGCGCCCAGCCGGGAGCCCGGCGCCGAGCTGGCCCAGGTGAGGTTGGAGGAGACGGCGTTGAGGCGCGGCCGCCAGGCCAGCAGGACGTGGTAGGGTTGGACGTCCACCACCAGCAGCTCCAGCTCGGCCCTGCCCAGCGGGAAGGAGCGGTTGACCAGCACGCGGACGCCGCGGGTGTCGGCGCCCAGCAGGTTGTGAGCCACGCACGTGTAGAGCCCGGCCTCGCGCGCCGCGATCCCGCGGATCTCCAGCGTCCCCTCGGAGTGCACCTTGAACTTTCCATCGTCCCCGAACGGCAGCAGCTTCACCCCGGCCGGCGTCACCCAGTAAATCTCCGGCTCCGGCTCCGCCAGCGCCCGGCAGTGCAGGGCCACGTTGTCGCCCACCTCAGCCTCCAGGCGCGCCGGGATGCTGCGGGCGGAGATGAGCGGCAGGCACTGCTCCGTCATCTCCTGGAAGGGGACGTCGCGGATGTGGCGGCGCTGGAGGTCGGGCGGCTCGGCGCAGAGCGTGGACTGGGGCTCGATGAAGCGCACGCGGGGCCGGGTGCTGTTGACCCAGCGGATGACGCAGTCGCAGCGCAGGGGGTTGCCGTGGATGCTGATCTCCTGCAGGTTGGGCAGCGACTCCACCGTCTGCCGGTGCAAGGCACTTAGGGCGTTGTTGTTGAGCATCAGCGTCTCCAGCTGCGGAAGGTGCTGGAAGGCCTTGGGGTGGATGAAGGACAGCTTGGGGTTGTTGGTGACGTCCAGCTTGGTCAGCTCGGGGAGGTTGATGAGGGCGAACTGGTCGATGGACACCAGCTCGTCCATGTTGTTGAGGCCCAGCTCCTTGAGGTGCAGCATGTTGGTGAAGTCGCTCTGCTTGACCCTCTGCAGCGGGTTCTTGTTCAGATCCAGGAATTTCAGGCCGGGCACCTGCTGCAGAGCCCTCTTGGGGACATCTGCCAGCTTGTTGTCGTAGAAGGAGAGGCTCTCCAGGCTCCTCAACCCTTCCAGGGCGTAATCCGAGATCTCCCGCAGCTGCATCCCGGCCAGCACCAAACTCCGCAGGTTGCTCAGGGGCCGGAAATTCATGTCCAGGATGGCGTCCACCTTGTTCCCCCCGACCATGAGGATCTCCAGGCTGGGCAGCATCTGGAACCAGCGGCTGTCCAGCGTCCTCAGCAGGTTGGAGTTGAGGTGGAGCCGCAGGAGGCTGCCCAGGCCGGCGAAGGCACGGGGGGCGATGCGGCGGAGCCGGTTGTGGTTCAGGTAGAGCTCCTGAAGGTTCCCCAAGCCCGGGAAGCTGCCGTCGGGCAGCTCGGAGAGCTGGTTCTCCTCCAGGTGCAGGCTGAGCAGCTGGGGCATGTTCCTGAGCCCGAAATCCCAGACGTCGGAGAAGCTGTTCTGCGACAGATCCAGCTCCGACAGGTTCCGCAGGTAGCCCAGCTCGCCCTGCTCCAGCCTGGCGATGTTGTTGCTCTGCAGCAGCAGGGTCTGGGTGCCCTCGGGCAGCTCTGGTGGCACCGAGGTGATGAAGAGGTCGTTGCAATCCACCGTGGCCGCCTCGCGGTAGGCGGAGCGGGGCGTGTACCAGGGCCGGATCTGGCAGACGCAGCGCGGGGGACACGCCACCCGCCAGGGCACCGTGGGCATGGCGCCGGCGGCCACCACGCACAGCAGGAGGCAGCTGGCCTGGAGGCCTCTCATTTTGGGCTGGAGAAGGTCACAGGGAGCATCCAGAGCTGGCCACGGGGTGACGGCGAGGTGGGGACGGCGCCCGTGGGGGGAGATGCTCCATGCGAGCCCCTGGAAGCGTCGGCCCCTGCCCGGCGCCCCCGAAATGGGAGCTCAAAGCACTGGGGGCGCCTCAGTCAGAGCTGGGACTCTTCTTCCTCCCCAAAGGAGTCGTTGCCGGGCTCGGCTGCATCTTCCGGGCTCCTCCTCGAGGTCATTCCTGGAGAAACAGGGAAATTGGATAAGAGGAGCTGCTGGGGAACAAGGGGCAGGGACAAGGAGCAGATTGGAGAGGTAAAAACCTGAGCACGGCACCCCCAGGACCCCCAGTGCCCTCAAAACTGCCCAGCAAATCCATGAATTCCATTTTTTTATCCATGGCATTCACTCTGCCCTCGTATCCCAGAGAATCTGGGTGGAATTATCCCATGGAATCTGCCTAGGACCCCCAACACCCTCAGAACAAATCCATGAATTCCACTTTATATCCAGAATTAACTGTGTCCTCCCATCCCACGGGATCTGGGCGGAATTATCCCGTGTAATCTGCCAAGGAACCTCAGAACAAATCCATGAATTCCACTTTATACCCATGGCATTTTCTGTTCCCTCTCATCCCAGAAAATCCAGGTGGGATTATCCCATGGAATCTGCCCGGGACCCCCAGCAGTCCCTGGATCTGTGGCTGAGCAGAGCCAGAGCTGCAGGCGTTGGGAATAATTATCCATGGGGATAATTATCCGTGGGGATAATTATCCATGGGGATAATCATCCTGCGGGCTCTGCTCGCTGCTCCTCATCCTCCCCAGCTCCAAATTCCCCCACCGGGGAGCTCCAGCCCCACTTGCAGCCCTCCAATGGGATATTCCTTAGGGAAAAACCTCCCCCAAACACCGGGAATGCTCAGGCTGGGATGGGTTTGAACCCCCCGGCACCTCCTGCCCCTCTCCCAGTCCAGCCGAAGCGGGAATGGAATTTCATTCCAAGATTTCCTCCGGCTCTCCTGCCCCATGCTGACCCAAATTCAACCTTTTCTTCCCTTAAAAGCCTCTCATCCAGCAAGGAAAAAAAAAAAACCCCAAACATTAAAAAAGCGGGAAAAGCAAAGTTTCTGTTTTATCCCCTGGAAAGGGCTCCCGAGCCGCGTTTATTCCTCATCGACTCCTCCCGGATCAATCCCGCTCTTTCCCTCCTTTCCTGCTGCTTTTAAAGCAGCTCCCGGAGAACCAGCATGAAAGGAAAGGATGGATCTATCGATTCCTGCTTCCCTCTGATGGATCCACACCTTTCCTTTTAAGTGCTCCGGCATTTTCGGGTCTATAAAAGTCTCCAACTGTTCAAATATCTCGGGAATTTTTTCTCCTTAAATAAAATATATTATGGAGGGATTTGGGGGGTGTTATTTGTTTTCTTCAAGCTGTGCAGGAAAGTCTGGAAAAGGCACCTGGTTCCAGCCCTGGTTTTCCAGGGAAAAGCCCGCCAGCTCTGCTGGTTCTGCCCATAATTGGATTTTATCCCGATTTTCCCAGCACAGGACAGGGTTTCTGCATGGATAGCTGGGAAAATTCCTGGATACGGGATAATTCAGGGCTTTGTGTGAGTCACGGGATAGGAACTTGTGGAAATATGATGGATTTGGGAAAACTTGCGACTAAAATCCATGGAAAGGAGCAAACTGGGAGGAAAGGAAGGGCTTTGGCAGTGAGGGGTCCCTGCTGAGGGGGAAAAATCCCGGGAAATGATGGGGCTGATCCCGCTCTGCCTGGGAAGCAGCTCCCGGAATTCCTGCTGCCGGTCCCGCGGCTCCGCTCCGAGTGCGACATTCCCGAGGGATGGCTGCTCCCAGGGAAAATCTTGGAGCGAGCTGAGCTCGGGGCTGCTCTCCGACTTCACCAGCTTTCCTGGCTTCTCCAGCTTCTCCATCTTCTCTGGATTCCCCAGCTTCTCCATCTTCTCCATCTTTTCCAGCTTCTCCAGCTCCTCTGGATCCAGCACACACCAGGCGTGGGCAGATGGGAAGTGTGCTGTGGGAAAATCCTTCCCTCACCCATTCCTGGTTTTCCACCTCCATCCAGCCCCTGGGGAAAGTTGGGATGCTGGGAGCGGGGATCCTGCCTGGGGCAGGAGGGATTTCTCATGGAATGATGGAATCCTGGAATGGAATCCTCAAATCCCATCCAGTGCTGTGGGCAGGGACATTCCCACTATCCCAGAGTGCTCCAGCCTGGCCTGGGACACTTCCAGGGATGGGGCAGCCACGGATTCTCTGGGAATTTCCAATCTGGGAATGAGTCAGGATTCCTGAAACTGGAATTTTTTATAGGATTGTGGAATGGTTTGGGTTGGAGGATCTTAAGGATCATCCCAGTCGTGCCCCTGCCATGGGCAGGAGCTTCCAATATCCCAGGATGCTCCAGCCTGTCCTGGGACACTTCCAGGGCTGAGGCAGCCATGGATTCTCCGGGAATTCCATCTCAGCTCCTCCCAGGGAGGGATTTCATCCCAAAATCCCACCTAACCCCACCCTGGCCAGGAAACCGGGACCCTCCAGCATCTCCCAACTCCGAGCAAACCTCGGCGCCTCTTCCGGAGCGAATCTCCCGGCTCAGCCGGGATAACGAACGGAGAAACGACGGGACAAAGGAGGAAGAAATAAAGGGGAAAAGGAGAAAAAGAGGGGAAAAGGAGGAAGAAATAAAGGGACAAAGGGCTCCGAATGTCGCCGGCACCGTGGCAACCGCCCCCCCTCGCCGCTCATCTGTATTCCCGGGCTGAGCCCCGCGGCCGCCGCAGCTTCCATGGAAACCTTGAGCTCCCGGAACGCGGCGCTGGAGACGGGAGATGGGATCCAGGAGCCGCCACAGGGAAAACTTTGTGTCTTTGAGGGCGTTCTCAGAAATCCCGGTGGGTTTTGGTGCTCGGAAGTTGGGCGGGTGGGTGTTCCCGAGGTGGATGTTGCCAGGAGGGGAATTCCTGGGATACGAGGCTGACCCTGGGATGGGAGAGTTTTCCTGGGATATGAGGCTTTTCCTGGGATACGAGGCCGTTCCCACCCCCCTTTCCTTCACCCCTCAAAGCCAGCAGCACCCCGAGGGTGACAGCGATGTCCCCACACGTGTCCCCATGTGCCACCCCCTGTCCCTCACAGCAGCCTCCAGCTGCCATTTCGGGATGTTATTCCCTAAAAATGAACATTTCCACGGGAAATCTGGAGAACATTTCCACGGGGAAACCTGGCAAAGTCCCTGCCGAGGTTTGAGCCGGGATTTTTTGCTCAGGAAAAGCGGCTTTGGAAGCGTTTGCTTGGAGCTATTCCCAGCGGGAGGAGGGTGGGTTTAGATGGGATTTGGGGAAGAAATCGGCACCACTTTTCCCACCCCTGAAGGTGTCCAAAGCCAGGCTGGAGCCACCAGGATCGGGAGAATCCTCTCCAAACCCGCCAGCACCGCGATGCTGCTTTTCCAGCGATTTCTCCCCTGCCTCAATCCTTGTTTTGTGCACAGGGATGAGATTTTTTATTTTTTTTTTAATTTAAAATTCCCGTATTTCCCCATCCTCCTGCATCTCCGTGGGCAGGGAGGGCGATAACGTGATTCCCGTTATTCCTGTTTGTCTGGGAAGCAGCCAGGAGCTAAAAACGCAGCCGGGGGTAGCAGAGAGCTCGGCTCGGGCGCCCGGGGGCTGCAGCCGCCTCTTCTCTCTTATCCCGGTGCTTCTCTGCCTCTCTCCGGCTGGATTTTAATGAGGAGGGCTGGGAAATCAGCCTGGTGTGCTCATCCTGCCGCTTCCAGGCCCTGGAATTGCTGTCTCGCCTTTGGAATTGTTGTTTTGCCTCTGGGATCGTTGTTTTGCTTGTGGTTTCCCCCCCCACACTTCAAAACGCTCCCACGAGGTTCCTGTGGTTTCCCTGATCCAGGCTCAACCTCCAGCCTGGAAAAAAGGTGGAATTTGGCCCTCTCGGCACATTCCAGAGGTGTTTGGATCCAGCCGTCATTCCCTAGGGATGGCACATCCCATCCCGCGGGAGCGTCGGAGGTTGAGGAGATGCTCCGGTGGCTGGATCCCATCTCCAAAACTCAGCCCAGCACCTCCCGTGGGGTTCTGAATGTTCATTCCTGTCGGGATAAATCCCCAGGGATTTTCCCGGCCTTTCTCCCTCCTCCAGTTGGAAAAATCGGGAGCGAGAGCTCAGCAGGGAGCAGGGCCGGGGAGAGCGGGACGCTCCCGGGGACAGCGACAGCTCCTGGGGTGGCTTCCAGCTCTTCCTGGGACATCCCGGACCATGGCCAGGATCAGGAGAGGATCCAGGAGTCAAATCCGGGCTGTGGGAAGCCTCAAATCCATCATTTTTATCCAGGAAGTCTCAAATCCATCATTTTTAGCCTTGGGGCCGTCTCATTTTATCCCTGAGCCTCAGGGCATGGCGTTAACTGGAACATTTGGAATTGTCCAAATTCCATGGGGGAAAAAGCTGGCTGAGCTCTGCCCCTGGAGAAATCCGGGACAGGGAGATGGAATTTTGGCTGGATTGTCCTTCCCTCTGGGAAATTCAGGTTTTTAACCCCCCCCCGAGCTGCACTGGGCTGCAGCTCTCTGCATTTTTGGGAGCAGCTCCAGCGCCTGGCAGCGGCTCCGGGCTGCAGCAAGAGCTGAACTCCGGCTGTTCCCAAATCCCACGCTTCCAATGGCAAATCGAGAACATTCCTGGCAGAAAGGGGATGGGGAAGGAGGAAAAAGCTGTTTTTGGGGTATTTATCTCCCTGACACCTCTTTCTGTTGTGATTTGCAGAGCCTCGGCTCGTTTTTCCTCCCGCACAGGGCCGTGATTCCCTGGAATTTCCCAATCCAGTCTTTTCCCATCCAGGCAGGAGAGGTCAGAGCTGCATTCCCAGAATATCCCGAATATTCCCCTCCTGCCACACGCCCTTCCCGCCTGTGGCTGCCGAGTTTTTCCAGAGCCGTCCCCAGGATCTCCTTCCTCAGGGATCATTTAGAGCCCTTCCCATCGCTGAGGATTCCTGGGAATGCGCAGGATCCGCATCCCACTGGAAAATCCCTCTCTGGGAGCCCAGGCAAGGGCTCAACCCCCCAGAATTCCATGGAATGTTCTGCTCCATTCAGGGCCACTCCAGGGACGCTGCTGTGTCATTCCCAGCGCCCTTCCCGGCAGGAATGATCGATAATTAATTCCTCATTAACATTTACAGAGCAGCTCCCTCCAAACCTCCCCCCCTTCCCCTTCTCCAAGGGCAGCGGGATGGGGACGGGACGCTCCCGGGAATGTCAAAGGATTCGAGCTCCCAAATCCACCTGGTTTTCCATGAATTTGTGGCATCCAAAGGCCAAGGAGGCCTGCGGAGCGCATCCCAACCAATCCGCTCCCACTGGAAACGCTGGAGGAGGCGGCTCCCGGCATTCCAGGATCCCGGATTGGGTGGAAAAACCTCCCAGCCCTCAAATCCAAAGGTTGGGAATGGCCGGGGGCTGCTCCAGCGCGGCCCCTCGGGGTATTTTGGGAAGAAATATTCCTCCAGCGCGGCGTTGGTGTGGGATTCCCTCCGGAGGGATAAATCCAGGCTCCATAAACCTCCCCCAGGCAGGGCGGGAGGGGAAATCCAGGTTATTCAAAGTGGGGAAAAAAAACCGGGAATGATTCCCTGGCTGCGATTAAAACCGAACCCGTGGTGGGAGCGCTCCTGTTATTTCTCCAGAGGTTCCTGTGGTTGGGAAAAATATTCCTGTGGTTGGGAAAAATATTCCCGCTGCAAGCGGGAATGATGCACAGGGAGGCTGGAGAGGGCTGGAGAACCGGGAATTTCACTGGAGAACCGGGAATTTCACTGGAGAACCGGGAATTTCACTGGAGAACCGGGAATTTTGCTCTGGTGTGGATGCTCCACCGGGCTCTTCCCACTTCCAGCCTTTTTGTCTCTCCATCCATGGATGAAACTGCTCCTCCCGGAGGAAAGGGAGGCAGGGATGGGGCAGAGATTCCAGGGAATTC
>NW_005087610.1:1688338-1784089 GCF_000331425.1 Pseudopodoces humilis
CACTGGAGAACCGGGAATTTCACTGGAGAACCGGGAATTTCACTGGAGAACCGGGAATTTTGCTCTGGTGTGGATGCTCCACCGGGCTCTTCCCACTTCCAGCCTTTTTGTCTCTCCATCCATGGATGAAACTGCTCCTCCCGGAGGAAAGGGAGGCAGGGATGGGGCAGAGATTCCAGGGAATTCCAGCCTCGGGAATGGGCGCTGGGATGGGGTCACAAAGAGTGGGGCTGTTCCCGGCCCCAGGGCTGTTCCCACGGAATTCCAGCTCAGGATGGCACCTGTGGAAGCGCCGTGGGATCAGAGCCATTCCCAATCCCAGGGAAGCCTCTCCCTGTTTTTCCCTGGAGCATTCCAACCTCTGTGGATGCCGTAAAGGCTGGGAATGACCAAACCCATCCCGACCCCATGGAATCACATCCCAACCGTGCCCACCGATCCCGTCCTGTGGATCCCCGGATCCCGCAGCTGCCGCTCCGTGGCCGGGAATGCCTCTGGAATTCCACAAGGACACGAGGTCCTGCCGGCAGGGCCCGGCTCCCAATTCCTGACAAATTCCAAGTCTGGAATCTCTGGCCGCAGGTCAGGGTGAAAAGGAGGGAAGCTCCAGCAATAAAAAAAAACCAAAAAACTGGGAAAAGATCAAATCCAGGTTTTCCAAGCGGATCCAGCCCCGCCTAGGAAGGGGAACAACCTCCAGCATCCCAAAAAAAAGCCGTGGATCGACGCGGATGCCAAGGAATCATTAGGAATCCTAAGGAAAATGTACGGTTGCCATGGCAACTGCCAGGCAGGGCTCCGGGGCTGCCTCGCCCCCTCCCCAGGCACGGAGCGGATCTGTGGGATGGAGAAAAATCCCTCTGGAAGCGCCGGGAAAGGCTCGGGGAGTTGGGGTTTCTCTGGAATTTTGGGGGTTGAGCCTCTCCCGGCGCTCCCGGAGTGGGATTTTCCAGCGGGATGTGGATCCTACGCATCCTCCCCGGTGCCCACCGGCTGGAAAAACCCTCCCCGATTCCCGGTAAATTCCACTTCCAGCTCCTCTGGAATCAAATCATCCCACTGAGCTCTGGGAGAGGAGGGAAAAGGGAATTAATCCATGGAGAAAAAACTGGGATGAGCCAGGGTGAGATGGCCACGGGCACCGCTGGGAATGGCCCTGGGGCAGGAAGGAAAAGCTTCAGAGATCCAAGGAATATCCCAGCTGCTCATCCCCCTCATTCCCATGGAAAAACCCCTCCGTTCCCAGGGATTCTGCAGCAGGAAAACCTGGAAAATGCAGCAGGAAAAGCTGATCCCTGTCCCCATAGACCTTGAGGGCTCCTGATGGATCCAAATCCATTTCCCAAATCCGTTTCCCAATCCCACCACGAGTGTGGACACAGCAGGAGAAATTCCTGCTTTCCCATCTTTTCAGCATCTTGGGAATTCCAGGAAAACTGAGAAAATCCTGGGCCAAGCCAGGGAGCCAAAGGAAGCAGCACTTCCCAAGAGGATTTTACTGGGGAAAAAGGGAGCCAAGGAATTATTAAAGAGCCATAAAAACAGCTGGAAAATGTCCCTGAAATCCCCCCTTTTTTTAAACAAGAATTCCATGAAAAGGGAATTTCAGCGTGGATGGAAATTCAGGGACTTGGAATTCTGAAGGACTGACCCAGATCCTTCCCCTCGCTGCTTCCAAAGGGAAGAATCCCGCTGAACTCCGGGAATTCGGGAATGCGGGAGCTTCCCAGAGCCAGGATCGGGACAACCCATCCCTGGAGCTGGTGGGAGTTGCGAAAAGTGACTCAGGAATGGGACCGAGCTCAGAATTTTCCATGGGAATCCAAACATTCCTGGGAAAAGTGCAGCTCCGCAGCAATTTGCAAATTGCCCGTCGCCCTTTTTCCTTTTTTTCCTTGTTTTTTTGGGAATTTCAAGGCGAGGGAGAGGCTTTGATGAGGCGTCAAACGCCGCTTGGAGCGGCCAAAATATTCCTTGGAATTTAAGGATCGTCCTGGAAAGGGAGACAACCACACGATGGAAAAGCTTTGGAAAAGCTTCTCCTGGCACAGACGGAATCAGTGCATTTTTAATGGATCATAAATAGGAAAAATCCCTTTTATTTTCTCTTTTCCAGATAGCCAGGATTTGTATTTTTAATCCTTTTTTTTTCCTCCTCTTTATTCCCAAAGGTCCTGCTGGGAATCAGGGAAGCAAAGCTGCTTTTTTTTCCTTCCTAAAAAAAGATCTGGAGCCGGCTCCTCTGATCCTTCGGGAAAAGCTGGTTAAGATGCAAAACCCCTTTTCCTGCTGATTCCAAATTCCTCATTTAAAATTCCTTAATAAAGCTTCTCTCTTCCCGAAAAAACCAATTCCATTCCCAGCCTGGATTCTCCTCATTTTGTCCACTGGGAAGGACAAAGCCCCAAATTCACCTGGGATTGATTATTTATTTTTTTAGGATCATTCCAAATTCCATTAGAAATGGGATTTTAACAGAGATTTGGGGATTCTGGAGCCTGGAGAGGGTCAGGAAGATCCAGGATCATTCCTGGAGGGAAAACCCAGCCTTAATTCCAAGCAGCTCTGGTGAATAATTTATCCCAAATCATTTATCCCGAATAATTTATCCCGGATAATTTACCCCGAATAATTTATGGATCAAGTCTGGGTGAGAAGAGCCCCAGACTTCAGTCCCAATTAAGGCCTTTGTGAATTGTCTGGGAACGGATCCCAATTTTTCCCATATTTATTTGTTCTCTGGGATCGCGCTCCAAACAGAGCCGCCACGTAATTCCTGCTTTTCCCGAGTGTTTGCAAACAGCTCCCACTGCCAGGATTTGGAGCAGGGCCGGGGTTTTCCAGCTCCTATCCCACCTTGGAATCTCTGGGAATTTTCCATGGGAAAATCCTGGCTGGATGGAGAAGGGACAGCAAAGAATCCCGGGGCAGTTTTCCCAAAAAATCCTAAAACTGAGCCACTGGATCCACTTTTTCCAAAGCCTTCCATAAGTAAATGGATGTCCTGGAATGCTGGCGGGTTCTGGATAAATGGATGCTGGAAGCAGCCAGGTTTATCCAGATTTATCCAGGTTTATCCCCTGACTCCGGAGCAGCGATCCTGATCCCAAAATTCCACCCCAAAATCCCAGTGTGGGGCTTTTCCTGCAGGGAACGCCCCCAAATTTCAGGAGTTTTAAACTCATCCCATTTTCCTGCTTATCCCGGTGCCCTGGCGGGAAGCATTGGGATTGGAATTCTCTTTGCCCAGCTGAACTGGGAATTATTCCCTTGGGAATAATCCCATAAAACCAAAGTCACGAGGGAGAGAGATCCCAGCCCTCATTCCAGGGGCTGGAATCTTGGGATTGGGAACAGCGGGAACAGCTCCTTCACGTCCTGGAAAAGGGATTTGAGAGCAGAAGGGGGGTGGGGGCAAATTTTTGTGTCCTGGACTGGCTCTTTGGGAAAATCGGGAATGTTATCCCATGGAATCTCACAGGGTAGGGAAGAGGCGTTAATGACCAGGGTGATCCAGGAGAAAATCTGGGAATAAAGGGGCAGAGGCGTGTGTTTGGGATTCACCTGGACAGGCGGCATTCCCAGCTTTTCCCACGCCAGCTCTGGACATTCCCGGCATCCCCCCAATCCCTGTCCCAGCCCGGAAATCCAGGATCACATCCCGAAACGGCAGGGAAGTGTTTTTCCAGCTAAAAGCAGGAGCAGGGTTGATCCCTCGGCTGCCTCTGGAATCAGAATTCCATGGGAATCCGAGCTTCCATGGGAATGGGAGCAGCTCCTCTGAACCCTCCAGGGGGCAATTCCAGCTCAACGCCCGCGGTTTTGGGAAAAGCGGAATTCCTGCAGCTCCACAGCCCCGCTGAGGCAGGATGGGGTCGGGATGGGCTTGGATCGGGGTCCTGCAGAATTCCCGGCCCTTTTCCCTGTGCCAGAGGGATCCCGCAGGCTCTGCCAGGGCTCCGCTCCCGGTTTTCCGCTGCGGATGAGAAGAGAGATCCCAAGGAAAGGGAAAGGTTGGGAACGGGGAGGGAGATCCCAGAAAAAAGAGAAAGGTTGGGAATGGGAAGGGAGATCCCAAGGAAAGGGAAGGGTTGGGAATGGGAAGGGAGATCCCAGCCAAGGGGAAGGGTTGGGAATGGCGGAGGAGAGGAGGCCGAGCCCGGCTCAGATCCCGATCCCGCTCTGCCACTTCCAGCGGTGGCAGCAGGTGACAAAGCCGCTCCTACTGCCCGCAGAGGGGACACAGAGAGCCGGGAATGCCAGGAAAAGCCTCAGCAGGTCAGGATCGGGATCCTCTGGCACAGGGAGCCAGGGCTGGAGCCGGGAGACGCTGCCCCATGTCCCCGGCGCCACCCGAGGGACATCCCAGGACAATCCCAGGACAGGGAATCTTGTCCTGAGCCAGCTCCCGTCACCGCAGCCTCGGGATGAGCGGGCCGGGGATGAGCCATTCCCATCGCAGCTTTTCCAGGGGCTCTGCCCGCATCCAGGCTGCGGGATCAGGGCTCCAGGGAGGGCAGGGCTGGCTCCTGGCTCGGCACCAGCGCCACGTCCCGAGGAGGGGACAGGGAGGAGACACAGAGGGGACACAGGAGGGGACAGAGGTGGCTCCGGAGCTGCCGGCACATCCAGCCTGGAGGAAGCGCATCCCGGTGCCCAGGAGCGATGGCAGCACCCACCTGCAGCTCCCAGCCAGCATCCCTGGAAACGCCGCTCCAAGGGGCTTTTCCCGGCGCCCAGCACACCCCGCTGCCCTCCGGGCTCTCACCGGGACCAGCCCTGCGCCTCCAGAGGCTTCTCCCGCTCCTCCTGACTGCCTCCAAGCCCTTTTCCCAGGCTCTGGGAGAAGCCAGGGGAGGCGGCCAGGGCCGGGCTGAGCACCGGGAGAGGCGAGGGCAGCGCTCGGGGTCCCTGCCAGCCCCGAGCCCGTTCCCGGAGCGGCTCCCGGGATGATCCCGGGGCTCTCCCGGCCGGCAGGGAGCAGCCCCGGGCAGGGCTGGGCGCTGGCACGGGGAGCCGGGCACTGCGGGCGGGTGCAGCCGCGGCGGGGAGGGGCAGCGGGGGGAGGTAAATACGGCACCGGCCCAGAAAGCAGGAAAATGACATTAAAATGACACCGAAATGACAGCGCGGCTGCTCCCGACGTGTCCTTTGCCATCACCTTTGCTGTCCCCCCCTCCTCTGCTGGCTGTCCCCTCCCTGGCGTGGCCGAGCGGGTGATGGAGGGCTGGGCAGGAGCCCCAAGGACCGCAATGTTTATGAATTCCACACCGAATGTCCCTCCCGTCACATTTTCCGCGTCGCTCGGGCACCGAGGGGTTAATGCCCGGGAAGCGCCGCTCCCGCCTGGATCGCATCCTGCCAGCATCCCTGGATTCCGGCCCCGCCGGCGGCTCCGTGACCAGCGCATCCCCCCCAGCTCCACCGCCGGCACCCCCCATTCTCACCCGAGCCGGGCTGAGGATCCGCTGGATCCCAGAGGAGTTTCCAGGAGCGGGAATGCGGCTCCCCGCACCTGGGAACCATCCCTGGCTGCCTCCCGTAGCCTTCACCTCCTCCCGGAGCACCGCTCGCTGTCCATTCCCTATTTTTTTTTCCCCACCCCTTTTATTTCCAAAGGCACAATTTCTCCTCAAATCCACCACTGAGCAGGGAAAGCGAAGCTCTGGAATGGGGAAAAAACCAAACCCCTGCAGAGCGTAGGAGCCCCCCCAGAGTCACCCCCGGCCGAAACCCCAAACCACGACGGTGGCCCCCGACTCACCCTCGGAGTCTGTCCCCGTCTCCCGGCGCCGCTGTCACCGCCTGCCACCCCCCGCCACAGCTGCCCGCACATCTGGCTCGGCTGGCAGACAAAAGGCCGGGTGGCTCTGGGGCTGTCACCGCTGGCGGGGCCCGTCCTTGTCGCTTAGGACGGGGACAGGGCCAGCAGGAGCCTCCGGCCACGCTGACCCTCGGGGCTGGAGGCGGCGGGGAGAACCCTTCACCCTTCGCTCGCCCGGCGCCTTTGCAGCCGCTCAGTCCCCGCTCCCCTCCTCCTCCTCCTCCTCCTCCTTCTCCTCCTCCTCCTCCCTCCCCAATCCTCCTCCTCCTCCCCAATCCTCCTCCTCCTCACTCCAGCCTTGTCTCCACGACGTGCCACCCACCCGAGGCAGCTCCTGCCGGCTGCGCCTTAACCCCTGCGGCTCCGGCAGCAGCCGCGGCCTCTCCCGGGGGATGTTCCCGAGGGATGAAGCCGTTCCCGGGAATGCTGAGCCGGCCCTGGGGATCCGCAGTGCTCCCGCTGCGCCACCGCCGTCCCCTCCCCGCAGGCGGGGGTCGCCGAGCCCGGGGGCTGCGGGGGTGGTTGGGAAGGGAGCGGGACGCTCGGCGGATTTGGGATTTGTGTCCCGAATTTCTTTCTGCCCACAGGGATTTCTTGGCATTTCCAGAGATCCGGCCGAGCGTGGCCTCGCCAGCCGCTTGTCCCTCCCTCCCCAAGGGGACAGCTCAGACACCCCGCGCGGTTCCCAGCTCGCTCCCCAAGCAGGACGCGCTGCCAGCTGCTGGTTTTCCCCAAAAGTGAATGTTCAGGGACTCTTAACCTCGGGAAAAAAACTGGGAAGAGTCTGCCTTTTGCTCAGGAGAGAGCTGGCGTCGCAGCTGTGTCACCCAGGGCACTGTGGAGACCCCCAGCCACGGTGACACCCAGCGTGACATGGGGACAGGGACCTGTCAGCCGCAGCTGTGGGGCTCGGACAAGGGCAGGGTTTGGGGTGGGGGCAGCAGAGCACCCCCAGCTTTGTTTTGCACCCCAGAAAAGCCTTTCCCAGAGCCCGGGAATGCCAGAGGGCCCCGGGGAGGGGAGCGGTGACAGCGGCCATCGAGTCCCCATCTCGCACTCGGCTTGGCGAGCTGAGCCGGGGGCTTGGCTCCTTCCCAGAGCCATCGCCCGGGGCTGGAACTGGAGAGGGGCTGGGGCTGGAGGGGGACCGGAGCGGGGCTGGAGCGGGACTGATCAGGGCTGGAGTGGGGCTGGAGCTGGAGAGGGGCTGGAGCTGGAGCTGGAGAGGGGCTGGAGAGGGGCTGGAATGGGGATGGAGTGGGGCTGGAGCGGGACTGGAGCTGGGCTGAGCTGGGCTGGAGCTCAGGGCTGATCAGGGCTGGATCTCAGGGCTGGAGCGGGGCCGCGCACACGCCGAGGAGAGCTCGGAGCTCGATGTCGGAGTGACCTGATTTAATTGGCAGCACTTCAATGGCACCGAGTCCCTGCCCCCTCAGCAGAGCGCTCCTGCAGGCACCGAGCGGCGGCCGGGCCCGGCTCAGCGGCAGTGCCGGGCTTGGCAGCGCCTCCCCGGGCTCGGGGGGGGCTCAGCTGCTCCGGCCCCTCCAGGATCTTCCAACAGCAAAAGGAAAAATAGGAGGTTTCAGCCAGCATCGGGTCATACAAGAAAATAACCATTTATTTTTCCTCAAATCCCAACAGCATCCTGTGGAAAGCCCTGGGAAAGCCCTTCCAGGTGGATTTGGTGTCCGTGCCCGCTGCCAGGGCTGGGGGCACCTGGGGCAGGGCTTGGTTTGCAGCCCCCCCCCGAGCTGTGGGGCCAGCAGGGAGAACCCCTGGCACCTCCCTTCTCTGATCCCTTCCCCCCAAAGCATTCCATGCCCATTCCCGGTGCTTCCCATGGAGCGGGAGGCGGCTCCTTCCCATTCCCGAGGGGGATCTCTCATCACTCGGAGCCCTCTGCCCCAGAGTTCATCCTCATGGCACAACCGCGTGCCAGGGCCAGGGATGGCACAGGGACAGGGACAGGGACAGGGACAGATTTTCCTGCTGGATGCTCCTGCTCCTGGCTGGGAGCAGCCTGGAGCTGTCGGGGGGTGTTTTTGGGGCGCCCATGGCCCCTAAAGGTGCCCCGCAGGCTCTGGGGTGGCAGCAGCTCCGTCCCCAGCAGGGTGGGGACAGCGCTGTCACCCCCGTGCTCCAGACGTTCCCTGGGAGAAGGAAGGAGCTGGAATCCGGCATTCCCAGTGCCCCTAACATTCCCTGGGGGATGGACGGAGCTGGAATCCGGCATTCCCACTGCTCCAGACATTCCCTGGGGGATGGAAGGAGCTGGAATCTGGCATTCCCACTGCTCCAGACATTCCCTGGGGGATGGAAGGAGCTGGAATCTGGCATTCCCACTGCTCCAGACATTCCCTGGGGGATGGAAGGAGCTGGAATCCGGCATTCCCGCTGCCCCTAACATTCCCTGGGGGATGCAAGAGCCGCTCCCAGGTGTCCCTGAGCCCTGTCCATGTCTCGCTCCTGGCTGAGTAATTCCCGTGGCTCCCGAGATGCTCCTCAGGCAGCCGAGTACATCCCGATCCAGGTTTTAATTGCGTGGGATTGCAGCCGAGATGGCTCTGATTTATCCTCCCTGCTGCGCCAGCACTTCTTCCCGGCCAGGATCCACCTGGAGAACATTCCCTGGGAAAGGGTTAAAAATTTCCCTTGGAAAAAGGAATTAAAATAAACCCCAACCCTGGAGCCTGGAGTGGGTTTTTCCCCTCTCGCACTTGCGGTGTCGTGAGGAGATTCCCGGTTTTTTTATCCCTTAGGACACGACGCGATCTCCTCCGGGAGCTGCCCTGAGGAATTTTCCCGGAGAACCGGGGGGATTTGGAGGGTTAAGCCGGGCTCAGCCAAGCTCAGCTCTACCAGACCTGGATGAACAAAGGGCTCCAGCTCCTTTCATTCCCTTCTGGATCAGGAAAACCTCATGGATGGAGGAACGCTGCAGCCATCCCAAACCCCATTTTTATCTCTGCTCCCCCATCCCAAATTAAAGCAAATTCCCATAAATTTGGAGCGAGCCAAGGTCCCTCCTGTGGCCTGGATGGGACTGGGATTCCCAAGTCAGAGGCGAATTCCCAAATCCAGAATCTGTCCCTCCCCCTTCCCACATTCCAAGAATTCCCCACCTTTTCACCCCTTCAAGGTGGGGTTCCCAAATCCCATCTTCAACCCCGATCCCAAATCACAGCAGCCTCCCCAAATTCCCACCTCCTGTTTGTTCCCATGGAATCCTCCGGAATCCTCCGGAGAGCCTTTCCCAAGATCCAGGGATGGGAAATATTCCTCGGCTTCCTTTATTCCCTGCCTTGGGGCTGCTTTACGGCCGCCATAAAATCTTCCCATAAATCAGGGCTGATCCCATAAAAACCAGGAATAACCGGAATTAGAGCCCAAATGGGACCGGCTCCCTCCACCAGTGCCGGGAATGCGCCGGGATTTATCCTTTCCTCATTCCCAGATATCTTCACACCCACCTTGGGAAGCAATTCCAGGGGTGAACGCACCTGGTGGAGTCTCCCTGTTTATGGAGATTTTATGGATAATGTGGGATTTTTTTATGGATAATGTGGGGTTTTTTATGGATAACATGGGGATTTTTTTATGGATAACATGGGGTTCTTTATGGATAACATGGGGTTCTTTATGGATAACATTGGGATTTTTTAATGGATAACATGGGGGTTTTATGGATAATGTGGGGATTTTTGTGGATAACGTTTTTTAATGGATAACAAGTATTTTTTGTGGATAACTTGGATTATGTTGGACTTTTATGGATAACTTGGGGTTTTTTTTATGGATAACATGGGTTTTTTATGGATAATAAGGGTTTTTTTATGGATAATAAAGGGGTTTTGTTATGGATAATAAGGTGTTTTTTTATGGATAACATGGGGCTTTTTATGGATACCTTGGGTTTTTTATGGATAATGTGGGGGAATTTTTAATGGATAACATGGAGTATTTTTAACGGATCATGTGGAGCGTCACTGTCACTGCTCTTGGAGTTCTTCCCATGCTGCTGTTCCCAGCTCCTGGGAGGGTCCCTGCAGCCGTGACAGGAGCTGCGTTCCCTGGCAGCTTTCCACAGCTCCTTTAGAGGGAAAATAAACCAGGAGCCCTTTGTAATCACTGGGAATGATTCATCCATGAGCAGCCCTCGTCCTCATCCTCGTCCTTGTCTTCATCCTCATCCTCGTCCTTGTCCTCGTCCTCATCCTCACCCTTGTCTTCATCCTCATCCTCGTCCTTGTCCTCGTCCTCATCCTCATCCTCATCCTCATCCTTGTCCTCATCCTCATCCTCGTCCTTGTCTTCATCCTCATCCTCATCCTTGTCCTCGTCCTCATCCTCACCCTTGTCTTCCTCCTCATCCTCATCTTCATCCTCATCCTCATCCTCATCCTCATCCTCATCCTCATCCTCATCCTCATCCTCATCCTCATCCTCATCCTCATCCTCATCCTCATCCTCATCCTCATCCTCATCCTCATCCTCATCCTCATCCTCATCCTCATCCTCATCCTCATCCTCATCCTCATCCTCATCCTCATCCTCATCCTCATCCTCATCCTCATCCTCATCCTCATCCTCATCCTCATCCTCATCCTCATCCTCATCCTCATCCTCATCCTCATCCTCATCCTCATCCTCATCCTCTTTCTCATCTTCATCCTTGTCCTCATCCTTGTCCTTTTTCCTTGCTCCTCATCCCCGTCCTTGTTCCTTGTCCTTGTCCCCCGTTAGTTCCATGCCAAGGGACCCCCCCAGCCCCCAGCAATGGGATTTCCATCCCTTGGAGAGGTTTTGGAGCAGCTTTTCCCGGTGGGAATGACGCCACAGCAGGCTCGGCCCCTCCTGATCCCGCTCCGGCTCCTCCTGAGCCCAGGCATGGCCGTGGATTCCTGGGATCATTCCCTCCCCCTGGATGGTTTTGAGCTCAGTTCCCACAAACCCAGTGGATTTTCCAGGGCTCCAATCCCGGTCCCTGCCTGTTGGAATCAGCCTGCTGTGCTGAGAGGCAAAACCCATCGGGATGGAGAGGATGGAGCAGGGACAATAATCCACAGGAACTGGAAAAATGGGAGAAAACCTCTGGAATCTTTTTGGGGGGGGGGGCTCTGAAACGTTTTCCTGAAGGGGTTTTGCTCCCAGTTTGTCCCAGTTCCCGGCAATGGAGCCCTGGAAAGGCGGTGGGAGATCGGGAATGCTCCCGGCTGGAGGAGGAGGAGGAAGAGGAGGAGGAGGCCTGCAGGGTTGCCATGGCGATGGAGCATCTCCAAATCCTCGGATTATTTATCCCTGGGTTTGTTTAGGCTGAGGGAAAGCCTTGAGGGTGGGAAGAGGGTTGGGATATGAGGAAGCTGAGTGTGGGAGCCCAGGAATTCTGATCCTAGAGGAAAAATCCTAAAATTGGAGCTCTGGGGCTCGGCTCCACCTTTGGGGGAGTTTGGGATGGTTTATGGGGAATTTGTCCTCTCAGGGATCCTGTGATCCCAAACCTGCCCTGGATTTCCACGGTGGGATCTGGCCCATGGAATCCAGGCTTAATTGGAATTAATTTGGGTGTCTGGATGGATTTGGATCAGGCTCTGGTGCTGTCTGTGGAGCCAGCTGGATGCTGGGAATGCTTCCCAAAGCCATTTCCCAGATTCCAGAGGAGCTTGATTGAGCCATCCTCCGATTTCTGGGATTAAACGCCACCTCCCTCAGTCCCTTCCTGGAGCACTGGAGCATCCCATGCGCTTCCAGACGTATCCAAATTCCCTCGGGAAGAACCACCCTGTGTCCCCTCCTCCTTGGGGCTCAGCCCCCTGTGCCGGGTCAGCGACATTCCAGGAATTCTTCCAGGAATTCAGGATGCTCCTCCCAGCTGTATCCCTACACATCTGCTGCCACTCCCCAGGAAAACCGGGATACCTGGGCGTGTTTGGAGCTGGAATTTATGGATAAAACAGAACAAGCGGCACCGAGAGCGCCGGGAACATCCCGGTGTTTGCCACGTCCCCCCTTCCCGCTCCCTCTTTTCCATGGGATCTGTAATTGCTCCTAAACCTCATTTCCAATTCCTTTTGATGCCTCCAGTGTCCCCATTATGTAAATCCCAGCGTGGGAATGCCGTGGATTTTATGGATGCGGAGTTTGCACAGCTGAGGGGACACCTTGGATTGTCACATCAAAGAAGGAGGAAAATAAAACTCCGGGAAATCGGGAGCCCTGTGGATAAATTGATTCCGTTTGATTTTGCCAACAGAGGTCAGCGGGAAGCGTGGAGGAGGCTGGAATTGGGGAAAGAAATCCCATTATTCTGGGAATGTTTTCAGAGGAGGAAGGGAGGGAAAAAGGAAAAGGGAATAGGGAACAAAAGGGGAAAAAGTGGGGGGGGAAAAGTGGGGGGGGGGAAAGGGGAAAAAATTGGGAAAAAAGGGGAAAAATGGGAAAAAGGCAAAAGCAGAAAAGGGAAAAAGGGAAGGGAATTCCTTTCCCAACCCTTGGACAATGGATTCTCCTGCTTCCACCTCCTTTCCAGAGGGCTTTCCTGCCCTTCCTTTATTTCTTGGAGTGGGTTTTGTTTTCCCTGGGCATTCCCGGGCTCCAGGTGGTGCCGGGCTCAGCCATTCCAGGCCCTCAGCTCCCGCTGTCCCCGGATCCAGCTGGGATCGGAGCCCGCCATCTGCCCGAGGCCCCTTTGGAGTTTTCTGCTGCTTTTCCACAGCTCTGACCGGGAATTCTTTGGAGAAACTCGACATGAAGGAATAAACGGAGCTGATGAACCCCATTCCCTTCCCAAGGGATTTCTGGGAAGGCCAAGGAGCATCCTCAGGGAATGAGGGTCCCACCGGAGCTGTTGCCCATGGGTGCGGGGAGGAATGAGGATTTTTCCTGGCTGTGGATGCTGAAGGAGCCTTGGACAAAGAAAATCTTCCCAAAATCATGGAATGGTTTGGAAGGGAGGGCACTGAGTCCCTGAGCAGGGACATCTCCCCTTAAACCTTATTCCAGAGCCAGCAGGATGATATTCCATGGAAAACAGTGTGGCCAACGCTCCCACAGCTCCAAAAATCCAGGAAAAAACCCAGAATTTGGCAAAAAAACTCCCGGGAGAAGCGAACAACCTTTCTTGGGAAGGGGAGGAGAAAGCTGGGAATGTTTTCCAACACCTTCTGCTCCAGCACGGGGAGGACAATGACAAACGAGGTGAACTCAGAGGCTGCGGAGAAAATCTTGGCAGCGGGCGGAAAAGGCGCTGCCAGATTCCGGGGAATTTTAACTGGCATTTAATTAGCGGCACTCAGGTGGTCACAGGAGCGGTGGCAGTGCTGCAGTTCCTGGCATTTGTTAATTAAAGCTGCTCCTGACAGGGATTAACGAGTTTTTAATGAATCTGTTGTCTTAATGTCTTATTAAGTTTTGACTTTCCCCCTCCCCCCTGCCTCCAGTTTTCCCGGGAAAAGCAGAATCCAAAGGGATGGGAGGTGTGAGGGGCAGAGGGGTGGCACGGCTCCTTCCAGACTCCCAGAAAATTGGGAATGCGTGGATTGAGGTGGGGGAATAGGGAGAGGAGGTGCTGTGGCCACAGAGCCAAATTTTTGGGAAGTGCTGCTGCTGGAGGAAAACGGGAATCAGGGATTGGTGTGGGAGATTCCAGCCTTGGTGATGGGAAAAAACGGGAATCTGGGATGGGTGTGGGAGATTCCGGTCCTGCTCCTGGAGGACATCGGGAATCAGGGATGGAGAATCAGCCTTGCTGCTGGAGCTCCATCTGAACGTCTCCAGGAGGACTTGGAAAATGGCTCTGGAAATGGGGAGCAGGGAATGAGGAGAGCAAGGAATTCTGCCAGTCTGGGACCCCAGAAAAGGAGGAAAACGGATCCATGGTTTCCTCCCCAGTGGAGCACTGCCCATCCCATCTCATCCCATCCCATCCCATCCCATCCCATCCCATCCCATCCCATCCCATCCCATCCCATCCCATCCCATCCCATCCCATCCCATCCCATCCCATCCCATCCCATCCCATCCCATTATCCCATCCCATTATCCCATCCCATTATCCCATCCCATTATCCCATCCCATTATCCCATCCCATCCCATCCCATTATCCCATCCCATCCCGAGGTGCTTTTGGACACGGCGCCGTCAGAACCGGGCACGGAGCAGGATTTTCCCCAAAGAGCTGCATGCAGGATCCAGCGGGATCCTCATTCCATCCATTTCCCGGGCATTGCCGCATTCCCACATTCCCAGGAACTCCTGCTGGGAGCCCACGGAATGCGAGGCTGGCGCTGCTCCTCCAGTCCCCGGTGTTGACATTCCCGGGAAGAGCGGGAGGCAGAAAACGTCGCGGGGAGAGCACGAATCCCCCAAAATAGATCCCATTGCTCCGTCTAAATTTAGCATTCCATGTTCTCCTCGGAATGGACTCGGCTCCGACAATTAACTAATGATGAGGATGATTAAGGATTGCTCCCGCGCTTTGCATTTCGAGCCTCTCTCCCACTCCTTCCCTGAATAATAATTCTGTGCTTTTGCAACACCGGCACAGCATTCCCAGGAAAGCCGGAGGTGAAAGGGAGATGAGGGAAATGAGCCATTAAATGGATCAGGGAGAGGGATGAATCCCGTTTGTTTATCCCAAATCCGGGATGGGTTTGGGATCCTGGCTGGGATCATCCTGAGGTCTCAGGGGAGAGGGAACAGCTCTGGAATGGGATGGGAGATGGGAATGTTGCTGCTGGAACTGGGATGTATCCAGGCTCCATTCCTGGCTGGAATGGCATTATCCTGGGATGGGTTGGGCAGGAAGGATCCCAAAAACTCCTCCTATTCCACCCCCAACACCTCCCACTGTCCCAGGTTTCTCCAAGCCCTGTCCAGCCTGGCCATGGACATTTCCAGGGATCCAGGGACAGTCACACTCCCCAGGGAATTCCATCCCAGCCCCTCCCCATCCTCACAGCCGGGAATTCTTTCCCGATATCCCATCCATCCCTGCCCTCTGGCAGCGGGAAGCCATTCCCTGTGTCCTGGTGCTCCAGCTCCTGGTGAAGATTCCCATTCCAGCTTCCAGGAATTATCCTGGCAGGTGACCACAGTGGGACCATCCCGGATCCATCTCACTCCCCTTCCCACGGGATTTTCCCATGCCTGTCCTTGCCCAGTATTCCCAACACTGCAGAAGATCCGTGGCCTCCAGAGACTCATTCCCGCTGATCCATGTCCTGTCCGTGCCTGAGCAGATGCTAATTTATTAATTAACTGCTGTGGTTAATGACAGGGTGAGGATTAATGAGGGCCGATCCCGCAGAGCATTCCTTGGGAAGAGACAGCTCCATACATCCAACGCTGCCCTGGGGATTTTGGGAAGCTCAGGACTCACGGAAAGTCCTTGGAGATGCTTCAGACCAGTCTCCAACCATTCAGGATGGAATTATTCCCATGGAATTATCCCGGGCGGGAACATCGGGAGCAGAGGCTCGGATTCACTGGGGCAAGGCTGTAATGGAGAGAATTCCTGCCAGAAAATAATTCCATGGACAAATTTGGCCTGGAAAACTTCCTTGTGAGCAACTTTGGATTTTCCTGGTCAGATAAAAATAAATTCCGGAACGACTCCTGTGGCAGCTGCACGGGAGGAGATTTTTGGGATGAACTCCAAGCTCTGGCTCCGTTTTCCTTCCATCCTTTCCTCTTCCCAGTGGGATGGCTCCGGGATTGCTGGGGACGGGCAGCTCTGGATGCACCTTCTGGAAAGCTCTCTCCAAAAGTTCCTTTGGATTCGGCCATTGGCTCCAGCAAGAAATCCATCAGCAAAATATTAATGGAAAAATCCGGAGTCTGAGGAGCTCACGGAGGAGAAATTTGGCTCCTCGGTCAGGGTTGGTGACTCAAAACTGGGAAATGTTGGGAATTCAGACTCTGGAGACTGGGAAATGTTGGGAATTCAGACATTGGGAAATGTTGGGAGACAGAGGGTCCCCCCTGAGCCTCCTTTTCTCCAGGCTGAGCCTTCCCCAGCTCCCTCAGGATTCTCCAAACCCTTCCCAGCTCCCTCAGGATTCTCCAAACCCTTCCCAGCTCCCTCAGGATTCTCCAGCCCCTTCCCAGTTCTTCTCCCTTCCCTGGAAATGCTCCAGCCCCAAAATGTCCTCCCAAAACTGAGGGAAAAACGGATCCACCCCTTTCCTTAGGATCAACTCCATGGATCAGTGGGAATTAAATAATTTGGTGTCGGAACAAGATCTTCAAGGCCCCTCCCAACCCAAAGCCCATTGTAATTCCATGGATAATGAATTATTCCCTGGATAATGAAGTTTAGGCGGCTGCCATGGTGCAGGAATTCCTGGGAATCATTCTGAGAGGAGAAATCCAAGGATTGCAGCAGCTCCCACCTCACTTCGTCTAAAATTAACTCCGGTCTCGAGCTGCACTTAAGCAAAACCAGTTGCCATGGCCACGCCAGGGGCTCCTGGATGCAGGAAACCAGGAATTCCGGGATAGTGAAAGGCTCTGGAATATCCTCGGGAAGTTCATCCATCCATCTGTTAAACCTGGGGAATTGGGAATGGAAATTCCCCCTCTCTTCCCATGGCTGAGATTTGGGATCAGGTCGGGCGAGCTGGAGGAAAAATGTGGGATGAGAAAAAGGTGGATAATGGGAAGCCGGGAGGGATCCAAGGGGTTCTTTGGGAATGTGCAGATCCTGAGGTTTTGCTGGAAAAGGAGAGGGACGCTGATATTTATAGCACCTGATTAATCCTTGATTTGCTGCTGCTCAAATTCCAGTTTGGAATCAAACCTGCACTCCAGACCTGCTGGGGACTCTGGGAAAAGCAGGAAAAGAACCCCGATCCTACGGGAAATGCAGGAAAAGAATCCCGATCCTATGGGAAATGCAGGAAAAGAACCCCAATCCTACAGGAAATGCAGGAAAAGAGCCCCAATCCTACGGGAAAGGCAGAAGAGAGCCCTGATCCTACGGGAGAGGCATTTCCAGGGTGAAATCTTGGATTTATTTACTTCATTTCTCTCCCTAATTAAGTCCCAATCAACCCCACCAAAAACCAGGATTTTTTTACCTATTTAGGGTCTGGAGCAATGGGAAAATCCCACTTTCCTGCCCGCCTGGGATTTCTGATGGGAATGGAACTCATCATGAGGCTTTTTTATTGGGAATAAAGACACGGGAATGGTTTTGTTCGGATCTGTGTCGGTATGGGTCATCCCAGGCCCCTCCAGACATCACAGACCGGCTCCTCCAGTGCCACAAATCCCAAAATCTTTCCCATTCCCAGCCACATTCCCACTGATTTACATCCATGCTCCGACTGTGACACTGAGCCGTCAAATCCGGAGAAATGAGCTCGGCCGGGATGGGTGGTGCCACCTCCGGGTCCCCAATTATCCCTCCGGAGAGGCGGGAGAGAGTTGTTTATCCGCGATTTTCCATCCCCCTCCGGAATATTCCAGGCAATTAACGGCCGCGATGGGTGCGGAGTCATCGGAAGGAGCGGGAAAAGGGATTTGATGCCTTCGGAAAGGGCGGCGAGGTCAGAAATCCGCGGCGTGTGCCGTGACCGGAATTGCAGGCGAGGGCAGCGTTTGTCATTCCAACGGTTTTGTTGGAGCGGGTTGGGCACGGGAATGGGGGAAAGACAGAGATGGGGAAAAACCAAGGAAAATAGGGAAAAAAGAGGGGAAACAACAGGGAAAACACAGGGATGGGGAAAAAAAAAAACAACAGGGAAAACAGGGAAATAAAAAGAGGGAAAATGGGAAAAACGAAAGAGGGAAAACAGGAAAAAGGGAAAACAGGGAAAATGTCAACTGCAGAATTCCCCTGTCCCAGCTTGGATCTGTCCTGTGCCCCACAGGATTGGGATTTGAGTGGATGAACATTGGGAGCATTTGGAGCAGAGGGAATGACTTTGTGCAGGTGCTGGTGCTGGAATATTGGGATTTCCAGGTGTTTTAGGAAAATTCCGCTTTCCCTGGTTCTGCAGCCGTGGATTTGTTGGGTGGGATGGGAGATGGGAATGATCCCAGTGGGAAAAGGAGAGGGAGCTCAGCTCCAGGCTGCTGCAGCATCCTGAGCTCTGTGCCTTCATCCTAATCCCATGGATCCCATCCCATGGATCCCATCCCATGGATCCTATCCCATGGATCCTATCCCATGGATCCTATCCCATGGATCCCATCCCATCCCATCTCATCTCATCCCATCCCATCCCATGGATCCCATCCCATCCCATCCCATCCCATGGATCCCATCCCATGGATCCCATCCCATCCCATGGATCCCATCCCATGGATCCCATCCCATCCCATGGATCCCATCCCATGGATCCCATCCCATGGATCCCATCCCATCCCATGGATCCCATCCCATGGATCCCATCCCATCTCTGTTGGAATTTGGATCCTATAAACTCCAGCTTTTGATACCTGGAGGAGGAGGAAGAGGAGGAGGAGGAGGGAAGGAGGGAGAGGAAGGATTTATCTGTCACTCCTCTCTGGAAGTTTGAATTCCCTGGAATGCTGAGCTCCAGCTGGGAATCGGGAATATCAGGAATTCTTCCCAGAGCTGTCAGTGCCCAGCCCCCGGCTGAGCACAACCTCAGCTCTCTTTTCATCCAGACCTTTTCCAACCCAGTTCCCGTTTTTTCCCCCGTTCCCAATCCCTCCCCCCTCTGCTCCGTCTCTTCCTTCGCCTCTCCTTCATTTCCCTTCCCTTTGGAGCATCCCGCTAATTAGAGCTGCTAATTAGCGCTGCTAATGAGTTCGTGTTTGTGCATCCAGCAAAGGAACGTGCTGGGGCCGAGGGTTCGGGTGGGATGTTGGAGCTGGAATCCTTGGGAATGGGGGTGGGAAAGGGTGGGGATGGCTGGGAATGCAAGGGAAGGAGTGGGAATGGCTGGGAACGGGCAGGAATAGGGGTGGGAATGAGTGGGAATGAGTGGGAATGAGTGGGAAGGGGTGGGAATAGAGGTGGGAATGAGTGGGAATGAGTGGGAATGGCAGTGGGAATGCAAGGGAAGGAGCGGGAATGGAGGGAAAGGAATGGGAATGGGCAGGAAGGAATGGGAATAGCAGTGGGAATAGCAGTGGGAATGTGTTGGAAGGAGTGGGAAGGAGGGACATGGAAGTGCTGGATGGATCCTCTGGGAACGACCCAGGCAGCCTCAGAGCCCTGACAATATCTAAATCCCATTCCTTAAAATATTCCCATCTTTGGGAACAACATCCCAAAAAATCCCAGTTTGGAATGGGAGGAGAAGCTCCAATAAAAGGCAAATTTAAGGGAGAAGTGTCCAAACCGTCCCCAAGCGCTCCAGGGGACTCCAAGGCCACTTCCAGGGAAATATTTCAACAAATTCCTTTAATTTCTTCATCCATCTTTTTTTTTTAAGGAGATGGAACAACTCCATCCTGATACGGAGGTTCCCGGATTAATTCCAGTGGGAACAATTCCTGCTGCTGAGTTTGGACTTGATTTGTTGAAGAAAGGGAGGGAAAAAATAAAGATCAAAAGGAATTTTTTTTGCAGGAAAAGCGGCGAAAAAGGCTGGGAATTGTGGAGGGGAAAAGCTATTTTGGGATTCAAAGGAATCAACTTGAAAGCTGACGGAGTTTGGGATGGATCCGTAGGGATTTGGGATGTGGGGATGAGGAGGCTGCAGCTCCAGAGCTGCTCCTGAGGCTCTCCTCTGCTTTCCACACTGGAAAAATATTCCCTGGAGACCCCCGGAGAATTCATGGAACTCTTTGTTCCCCCCTCGCCCCTTCCCACGTGATTCCCACATCAAAGCATCCAAGGATTCCTTGGAGCTCCGCTGGCTGCGGAGTTTTTTCCATCCAAACACAAATCCGGGCAGATTTTCCCCTCTTCCCTGGAAAATCCGTGATTTCTGACCCTTTGGAAGGGCAGGAATGACCCTTTGGCAGGGAGAGCTGGAGCTCAGCCCCTCGGAATTCCAGGAGCAGAAATTCCTGGAATGCCATCCTGCTTGGAATCCCCATCCCTGGAGGTGTCCAGGGAATTCCTGGAAGTGGCTCTGGGTGACAAGGATTGGACTCGGTGACCTTGGAAGTCTTTTCCAGCTTCAAAAATCCTGAGATTTCTTTCCCTAATCATTCCTGCTCTGTTTCTTTTCTGGTTTTCCTGGAAAACTTGGAACAACTCCTTTTTCCAGGACTTTTTCCCACCTGTGGATGGGACCTGAGCCCTCCTGCAGCACCTTAGAGTCGGGAAGTTCCCAATTTTGGGACAAATCCTTGATCCTGGGCACAAACAGAGAAGGAAAAGGGAAATATTCCCTAAAAAGCGAGGTTAAAGCTGTTGCTACCTGGATGTGCCAAAGGGATGGGAATATTTGGGACAAAAAAAATGACCTTGGGCATGGAAAAGACCTTGGAATTCCCTTCCTTGTGTTCCTTTTCCATGGAAAGGACTTTGGAATTCCCCTCCTCCCTGTGCTGCTCCCTGTGAGGGCTGAATCCCTAAAAAACCCCGTGGATTTATTCCCTGGAGCTCCACGGAATTCAGCGGGAATTCTGAGACAGCATTCCAGGCATTTGGATTGGGACGATCCCACGGATGTGCCAATGGAAGGTGATATTTAAACCCCCCCACCCCCGGAGCCACACCCCGAGCGTTTTCCATGCTTTTCTTCCATGTTTTTTTAACTCCCAGCTTTTCCAGCCTCATCCATCCTCCCCTGGCAGCCAGCGGGATGAATTCCCGTGATAAATTCCCGCTGTTTTGTTGTTTGAGGGATCGGGACAGGCCGGGAGCTTCAGGGAGATTAATTTTTGATTTATGGCCGGCTCCCAGGATTTATTCCCATCTTTCTCCGGAGGGAAAGGCGGCGCTGGAAATATTTGAAATTCCGGGGGCTCTGCTGGAAAGGGGGTTGGGATCAATTGGAATCACGGTGGCTTTTCCATGGAATTGCCCCAAATATCTCCTTGGGAAGGAGGAAAAGGGAATCAAATCCCGATATTTGAAATGCTGATTTTATTGACTGGGATTTCTCTGCTTCCTGACGGGAATAAACGGAATTTTGAAGCTGGATACGACTCCCTGCTGAGGAATAGATGGGATTAATGGGATCTGGGAAAAATATCCCAAACAAATCCCCACAGGAGAGGGATTCTGGAGCCATTTGGATTTCCTGGGTTTGTGGCCACCAAATCCCACAAATTCCAAGGAGAGAGTTCAGAATTCCCAAATTCTCTTGTTCCATCCAGAGTTGGGATTTTGGGAATTCCGAGCTGAAACCCCACGGAATCCAGGATGTGGGAGAGGGTTTGGAATGGGACGAGGCCCTTTAATGTCCCTCCCCACCCCAAGCGTTCCATGATTCCATGTAAGGATTCCACGAAAGCATCAGCTCCCAAATCCTTCCCAGATATCCAAAAACTCCTCGGGATGGGAGCTGTAGGATCATGGAATATCCTGAGCCGGAAGGAATCACCGATCCAGCTCCAGGCCCTGCAAACAATCCCAAAATCCCACCCTGGACATCCCTGGGAGCGTTGTCCAAACATTCCTGGAGCTCTGGAAGCCTTGGGAATGTGCTCATTCCCTTTTCCAGCGCTCCATCAGCTTCTGGAAAACTCTGGACTCTGCCCGTGGCGTTTTTCCCCATCCCAGCGCCAGGGAATTCCCGCGGGTTGGATTCATCCCAAGGGCAGGAATGTTCTCGGCCCTGTCCTTCTTTCCGCACCATTTCCCACCTGGATTTTTGCTCCAGAGATTCCAAAATATTCCAGAGGCTCCTTTTCCATGCCCGCGAATGTGCTGGCAGCGGAAATTTGGGGATGTGCTGCGATCTAGTGGTGAAGGAGGATCCTGGAATTCGCTCCAGGCTGGATTCAGCCTTTCCCAAGCAGGATTTTCCAGGCTGTTTTCCTGGGAAGAAAATTCCTGTTTCCTGCAGGATCCGAGAGATCCTGGGCTGCCAATTCCTCCATCAAATCCCACTCAGATCACTCCCGAAATGCTCCGGACACATCCCAGGAAACAAATCCAAGCGGGAATTTTGCCTGGAATGCTCCATGGGATGGGCACGGAGCTCTGGATCATCCCTCTGCCCGAGGGGGGAATATCCTTAATTAGAGGCGGATTTTTAATTAACAACCGCGCTCGGCTTTACTGCTTTTCACTCTTTTCCTGCATTTCCTGACCTTGCCCTGCTGGAATTCTTTTCCTTTTTCCTTCCCCCAAATCCTGCTCAGCTCCGGCCCCATCCCAGCCTCTGCTCCCTGGGAATTTTCCTTTGGAAATCCCACGCTGCCGGGAATGGAATCCAGGAGCTGTGTGGCCTCCAGCTGCGCAGAATTCCCGAATTCCTGAGGCTGGAAAAATCCCTCCAGGATCATCAACCTGGCACCCCATCCCCACCTGAGAGCCGAATCCAAGAATTCCTTGGATACCTCCGGGAATGCGGGAATTCCAACGCTCCCTGGGCAGCTCCTTCCAAAGCCTGGCTGCCTTTTCCAGGAGGAAATTCCTGCTGCTGTCCCAGCGGGATGAAGGGAACATTTTTGGGATCCCCACTCGGCCACCGATTTTTCCAGGTGACGATTTTCCCATCCAGCTGCCTTGCCCCACCCAAAAGCTGGAATGTTTGGGAATGGCTGGGAATTCCCAGGGAATGTTTGGGAATGGCTGGGAATTCCCAGGGCCACAGCTCCGGGATTTGTGGCTCGGGATTTGGGAAGGAAAAATCCCTGGAGCGGGGACAGGCGGGGACAGCAGGTGGCACTCCCCGACCGCGGACAGCCCCAAACCGCAGCTTTTGGGGATTTTTGGGAGTATCAAGTGGGATTTTCCATCCTTCAGTGCTGGGGGATCTCTGGGATTGGGAATTCTGACAGATCCGGGGTTGGACGCTCCCAAAAGGAGCGATCCCTTCTCCTTTAATTTTGATAATTGCCTCCCAAGGGAATTTTGTGCTCCTTTTCCCGTTGGTGTTGGAAAAACACACTTGGGATGAGTTTATTGAAATCCCAATCCAGGTTTTAATTCCTGGATTAACGGGGAATAAACAGGGAATGAAGCCAAACCCCTCTGCCCGTGCTCCTGGGGGTTTCCTGGAACAGCTCCATGTCCCAGGATTTCCTGGATGGGATGATCCATGTCCTCGGGCAGGAGAAGCTGCTGCTCCATAAAAAAACGAGTTCCTGGGATGTGCATCCAAATAAACAGAATTCCTGGGATGTGCATCCATAAGAAGTGAGATTCTGGGGTGTGTGTCGAAAAAAAATGAGTTCCTGGGATTCACATCCATAAAAACGGAGTTTTTGGGATTTGTATCCATGAAAATTGGGATCCTGGGATGCACATCCATCACGAGCTTGTCCCTAAAGCCTCCCCACACATCCATCATTCCAAAGGCTTTCAGGCCGATCAATATTTTCCCAAAGAGATTGGATGAACTCGTTTTCCCGCTTTTCCATCCCATGATGAACGGGGATAATGGAATTGCTGGGAATCTCCAGGGAGAAACCAAGGGAAGGGACTTTCCACAGGGTTTGGAGCAAGGATGAAGATCCAGGATGGATTTGGGAAGGGATTTCCCTGCTGGGAAATGCCTGAATTCCAGCTGATCCCAGCGCTCCCCTGTCCCAAACAGATCCTGGAATTTTGGGATGCATTTTCCATCCTATTGATGTGATTTTTTTCTTTTTTTTTGGGAGTTTCCAACTCTTTATTTTATTTTATTTTATTTTATTTTATTTTATTTTATTTTATTTTATTTTATTTTAATTTTGATCATTTCTACACCGGATTTGGTTGTTCCCATAGGACCAGGAGACACATCCCGGTTTTCTTTCCTCCATGAGCAAATTCCAAGCTTTTCCTCCTGTTCTCCCCCTCTTCCAGAACCTCTTCCAGAGGTATCCACATGGAAGAAATTAGGGAATTCTTAGGGAGCAGCTCAGCCCTGTGTGGTGCAAATGAGATTTCCTGAGGGGTGGGAAGGCTGTGGCCTCTTCCAGGGGGGATTTTCCATGGAAACTTCCCAAAAAAGGGGAGATTTCTGTTTCTTCCCAACCATTTGTGGTCATGAATGGGAGAGAAGGGAAAAACCCTTGCAGAAAATGGGGAAAAAGGGGGGAAAAGGGGGAAAAAAGGGGGAAAAAAGGGGAAAAAAGGGGGAAAAAAAAGGAAAAAAAGGGGAAAAAACTTTTCAAGGTGCTGAGCATCTCCAGAAGTGCAGCGTGCCCTTGGATCCCTCCGGAATTCCCCGGGATCAGCATCTTGGAGGAGCAGTCAGCACTGCTGGAGAGGCAGCTCTGGAGTGAAATTCCCTTCTCCCACCTGAAATCCCGCAGGATCCGGGCAGAAAAGGCAAAGCCCGGTGAAATCTGATGTTCCCAAAGCTGCGGCGTCAGGGAGAAGATCCCTGACTTTGGTGACATCCATGGAAAAACGTCCCTGAATTGAACTCCGGGATTTTTTTTGTCCTTTGTTGCTGTTCCTTGAGGATGCTTCGGTTTTTTCCCCGGTTTTCCTTGTGGCTTTTTCCTGCTTTTCCCCAGCTTCCGGCAGCTGGGGATGGGGGTCTGGAATTCTGCTCCATCCCAGAATATTCCTGATTTGATTTATCTCCCTCCTTTCCCAGCAGCTGCTCCCTGGATCTGTTATTCCATAGGGAAATTGGGGTTTCCAAGCCTCGGGTTTCCAGCTGTGTCCTCGTATCCCCCCAAGGAAGTTTTTTCCCCTCTGGCGATCCAGGAAAGGCGGGGATCCCTCTGGAATTTCTGCCACGGGAATTCTTCCCTCGTTTCCATGGGATGGTGACACCTGGAAATGGATTTTTGGGATAAACAGGGAATGGAGCAGGAAGGGGGGAGGTTTCCCCTCTGCCCCATCAGGTGAGCTCCAGCCATGGAATTCCCAGGAATTCCAGCTCAGGAGGGACCTGCAGCAAATCCAGAGGAAGCTCCAGGATCAGGAGAGGGATGGAGAAGCTCTGGAGTGAGGAAAGGCTGGGAAATTGGGATAGGGAAATTTGGATCGGGAAATTGGGATTGTTCAATCTGGATAAGGGAAACTTTGGGATGATCCAGTCGTGGCCTTCCAGGAGCTGAGGGAACACCAGGAAAGATGGAAAAGGACTTTGGACAAGGGACGGAGGGACAGGAAAAGGTGAAATGTGCTCAGGCTGAAAAAGGGGAAATTTCAGTTGGATATCGGGAATAAATCCTTCCCTTTGTAATAATCCACCTAGAACAAATCCACCTTTAGTGTGGGGAGGGGCTGGGATGGAATTCCCACGGAATCCGTGGCTGCTCCCAGGCCAGGCTGGAAAAACCTGGAATGGTGGGAGGTGGAATTGGATTAATTTAAGGATCCTTCCCACCCAACCTATTCCCTGATTCCATGAATCATTCCCTGATTTCCACGGGCACAGTCAGGATATTGAATTTATACACAAATCTATAAAATCCAATCTTTCCTGGTTTTCTCTCCAATCCGGCGGCGAGATGAGAGCCGGGATCTCGCTGGGGTTCCCGACATCCCCTGCAGCAATCCCAGTGGGAAATCGGGAATTTCATCCAAGCCCTGGGAAGGGGAGGCCGCAAAGCTCGCGGGGAATGGGAATGAAAGCGACGGCTCCGGCCGCCAGCGGTCCGGGGACGCGGCAGCACTGAGGGGTCACCCGGGGGGACGGGTCACAGGGCCACAGTGCCACCAATGTCACCAATGCCACCAATGTCACCAATGTCACCAATGTCACCAGTGCCACCAATGTCACCAATGTCACCAGTGTCACCAATGTCACCAATGCCACCAATGTCACCAATGTCACCAATGTCACCAATGTCACCAGTGCCACCAATGTCACCAGTGTCACCAATGTCACCAGTGTCACCAATGTCACCAGTGCCACCAATGTCACCAATGTCACCAATGTCACCAATGCTATCAGTGCCACAGTGCCAACAGTGTCCCTGTGCCATCAGTGCCACAGTGCCAGCAGTGTTACCAATGTCACCGATGTCACCAGTGCTATCAGTACCATAGTGCCAGCAGTGTCACCAGTGTCACCAATGTCACCGGTGACACAGTGCCACCAGTACCACAGCACCACAGTGCCACAGTGTCCCTGTCCCAGCAGAGCCACAGTGCCAGCAGTGTCACCGGTGTCACTGGTGCCATCAATGTCACCAATATCACTGGTGCTCTCAGTGCCATCAGTGCCACAGTGCCAGTAGTGTCACCGGTGCCACCTGTGCCATCAGTGTCACCAATGTCATCAGTGCTATCAGTGCCACAGTGCCACCTGTGCTAACAGTGCCACCAGTGCCAGCAGTGCCAGCAGTGCCATCAGTGCCAGCAGTGCCATCAGTGCCATCAGTGCCATCAGTGCCAGCAGTGCCATCATAGCCATCATAGCCATCAGTGCCAGCAGTGCCATCAGTGCCATCAGTGCCAGCAGTGCCAGCAGTGCCATCAGTGCCAGCAGTGCCATCAGTGCCATCATTGCCAGCAGTGCCATCATTGCCAGCAGTGCCAGCAGTGCCAGCAGTGCCATCATTGCCAGCAGTGCCAGCAGTGCCAGCAGTGCCATCAGTGCCACCAGTGCCAGCAGTGCCAGCAGTGCCATCATTGCCAGCAGTGCCACAGTGATGTCGCAGCCCGAGCCGCTCTGTGCCCTTCGCGCTCCTCTCCAGCAGCACCGGGGGCCGCTCCCCGCTCTTGGGGGACCCCGGAGCCCCCCGGGCCCCTCGGGGCGACCCCAGCGCGTCCTTCCCTGGCCCAGCCCCTCGCTGCTCATTAAGGGCGCCGCTAATGAACTCCTCCCCCTGCTCAGCCCCCTCCCCTCCAGCCCGTGCCTTCCTCCCTCCCTCCCCTGCCTCCTCCTCCTCCTGCTGCTGCCTCTGCCGGGGCGCGCTCTCTCTCCGCCCGCTCGGGAGCGCGCAGTGCGGCGCGGCCGCGCCCGGGAGCGCGCAGTGCGGCGCACCGAGCCCGCCCCGAGCCCGCACCGAGCCCCGGCTGCGGCCAGCTCAGCTCCAGCGGGTAAGGACAACCCGGGATCGGGACGCACCGGGATGCGGGAAGCTCTCGGGGCCGCGCACGGGGGGAAGCGGGGGGGTCCGCGCATCCTCAGCGCGGATTTGGGGTCCTAAACCTACTCGGTGACCCCCAAAATCTCCCGGGTTTTGCTGTCAGCACTCCGGGAGGGGGGAGCTGGGGCATGTGATGGGATTTTGGCTCTTACGTCACGGCTTCGTGTCCCTGCGTGTGACAAAATCCCGCGGCGGCTGTGCGGGGGCACGGGGAGAGCAGCCCGGGTGGGGACCTTGGGGTGACAGCGCAACTTTGGGGCGCCGAAAGCTGGCGGGGAGCGGCGATCGCTCTGCGGGGAACGCTCCTCGCTCCTTCCCTGTCGCCTTCCCTCCGGAAGAACATCTTGGGCCGGAAAAAAAATCCATCGGGAAAACGCACCTGGCTTGGGATGCGGCGCCGGGAAGCGCCGGGCCCCGGCGGAGAGCGGTGAGTGGCGGGTGCGGGATCCGCATCCTCCCGCAGCCGCTCCCCGGGATCGATCTCCCTCCGGGAACAGGGGGGAAAGTGCTGAATCATTGGGATCCCGGCTCCACGGATGCTCCCGCTGCTCCCATGGCCGCGAAAAGCTGGGGGATGAGGCTGGGGAGGGAGAGGAGGCCGTGGGAGCGCTGGGGCCTGGGAGAGAGGGATTGTTGGGATGGAGCCGGGATGGAGCCGGGATGGAGACGGGATGGAGCGGGGTCCTCCCTTTTCCATGGCCTCAGATGCTCCTTGGAGGACAGGGAGCCGGGAAGACTCGCATTCCATCCCGGGGAGGCCTCTGGGAATGGCACCGAGAGGAGTTTTGTGTGGGAAAACGGTGGTTTTGGCCAGAAAATCCCACCCCTGCCAAAAGTGGGAATGGCCGGCGCATCTTGCTTGGATGGGTTTTGATTTTCCCTTTGGAATGCTGCCTGTGGGTTCCTTCCTCAAGGTCAGGTCCTTGGGATGGCTCTGGAGCATTCCCCAAAGTCACCCCGGGGTGTTCCCGGCTGGGTCCTGGCAGAGGGGCAGAGCCGAGGGCCCGGGGGATTCGGGAATTGCGGGAAAAGCTGGAATTCTGACGTGCCCAGCAGAGGCCCGGCTGCTTTAAGATGGATCCTGTGGCGCTGTGGTGTTTCCGGGGTGCTCCTGGCAGCTGCCGAGGACAAAAGCAGGAATCCTGTGACTTTTCCAGGGATGCTGACTCCTTTCTTTCCGCCCGTGCTCCTGGAAAACCTCCCCCTCTTTGGCAGCCACCGAGGAGCTGCTTTGTTCCAAGAAAACTTTGCTTTCTCTCCTGAAAGAAACCCCAAATTTAGCATTTTCTGCCTGATTTCTATTTTAAATTTTGCCATTTCCCAGTTCCGGGCTGGGCCTTCTCTGCTTTTCCCAGTTTTTATTTTATTTTTATTTTTATTTTTTTTCCCGGTGTGGTTGTAATGCGAATCCAACATAAATAATGCATGGAAAAGCGCTCAGCTGACAGGGAGAAGTTGTTCGGTTGGAAAAGCGACTTTGTTTACAGGAGTTGTTACCTGGGCCTGGCTTTGTGTTAATTCTGGGTTTAACAAAGCTCTATCCTCATCCTCATCCTCATCCCGAGGGATTTGACTCAAACCCAATCCAATCATCCCCTCTCCCATCTGACGATTAAACAGGGAACATCCCAAGTTTTCCCAATTAATTGAGAAGGATTTGTTTTCTTCTCATTCTCTCCAGGGTTTTTCTGGGGGATAAAATCCCCAAAAATCAGCTGGAAAAACTCCACCACGGAGGGTCCCAAAAATGGGTGAAAATATTGAATAATAACAGGAAAAATGAGGAATTTTTTCCCCCCCTGTTTTTGCTCCTGGCAGGTGGTTGGGATACTCCGAGTAGGATACTCATGGGATACTCCTGGGTGTAGAGGGGTTGTACCCTCAGATCTCAGGGATGAGCAGGGAAGGGGTTGGGGTCAGCCACAAAGTGAGTCTGGATCTCCCTGGGAATGGGAATAAGTTGGGAATGCCATCCCAGGAAGCTCCTGGTGATTCCCAAGATTCTGAGGAAAGGGATGGATACAGGCAGGAGGAAAAGGGGGGATAAATGGATTTAAGGAAGTTTCACTTCTTAATCCCAGTGCTCCATCCCAGGTGGTGTGACCTTGGGAAAAAGAATTATCCATAGGGATCATGGCCCTGGTTCGGATCCTCCCTCCGTCCCTGCCACCTGCTCAGCCCCGCTGAGAAAAATTGGGAAGTTCTGGGGTTCTCCAAGGAAATATTCCCTGGATAAAGTCCAGTTTTATCCAGGAATACAGAAATTGTCAGGAATGTGGTGGTTATGGGATGCTCCAAGGAAATATTCCCTGGATAAAGACCGGTTTTATCCAGAAATACAGAAGTTAGCAGGAATGGAGAAGTTCTGGGATTCTCCAAGGAAATATTCCCTGGATAAAGATGAGTTTTATCCAGAAATGGGGAAATTAGAAGGAATGGGGCGGTTCTGGAGTGTTCCAAGGAAATATTCCCTGGATAAAGACCAGTGGAGCTCACCTGGGTGGGTGGAGCTTGGAAAGGGAACGCGAAGCTTTGGAATTTGTTGGTTCTGTCTGGAGCTTTGGAATTTTTTGGCTCCATCCCACCCTTGCTTAGGGAAGGAGGAGCTTCCAAGGGAAAAGTCTGGGATTTGTTTGAGAAATCTGGGAAAATGGAACAGCCACATTCCCAGGACGTTCCCGAGGCTCTGATTTTATCTGGGAGCGCTCAGCAGGAATTTCTGGATTTGTTTTCCATGCGGGAGTGGATTTTCTGTGGAGTCGTAATTTACTCGTCTGGGCAGCACCAACCTCCCAAATCCCATCAGAAATTCATTTACAGGGAGAAAAACCTGGAACTTTCAGGCATGATTCCTTCATTTCTTTGTTTTCTGGCAGCTGTGGAATTCCCTGTTTTCCACACATTTGAGGTGGAATAAATGCAGCTGAATTGAGAGGATTCAAACCCGTAGCGAAAAATCACATTTTCGGAAAAAAACCCGCAGATTTTATTTGAATTTAAACAGCAAAACCTGCGAAGAGACTCCTAAAAACCAAGGGAAAAACCTCTGGCACTTCCATTTATTCCTCGGGTTTCGTTTGCCCTTCCCAAAGCATTCCTAAAACCTGCCAGGATCCATCCAGGGCTTGGATTCCCTTACAATTTTGTCAGATCTTGTCAGGGAGGTCTGGATTCCTTCCTGCCCCGGAGGGAATTCCTTTCCAACCTCATTTCCCTCATTTTCTGTGTTGCTGGATGACTTCTGCTCCAGCTTTTCCATTTTTCCCCCTCTTCCTCAAGCCCCTTCATTCTTTTCCAGGCTATCCAGGATAATTATTGTGTAATTCCAGGGATTCCGGCTCGGAATGAACTTGCTGGAAGTTTAAATGTTCCATAATCCCCTGCCCCCTCCCTTTTCCTTTTTCCTTTAATCCCGAGCTGAAAGAAACCGGGCTGGGTTATTACGGATTAAAAAAGAGGAGGATTTATCCCTCGGCTTATCGGGATCACCATTCCCACTTAATGAGATCAGAGGAGCAGGATTATCCACGGAAAAAACAGGGATGAGTTCAGGTGGCCAGAAATTCCCGACAATGCCTCCTTAGGTTCCTTCGGATCTCATCCCGGTATTTTGAGATCCAGCCCTGTTTTCCTCAGGGATGCAGCTGGGAGGGAGCAGCCAAAGGGCATGGGAAAGAGGGAAAAATGCGGATTTTCCCTCAAAAGGAAAATTTGGGAATTTTTTCCTGGAATTCCTCTGTCTGTGAGCCTAAACCGGGGGGTCAGAGCATTCCCAGTTTGCCGGAGGAGCATCCAAAGGGAAGAGGGAGTTTTTGCACAATCCAGAGCTGATAAATCCCTGTCCTGGATTCCGGGATGCTCCTTTCCCACCTCTGGAAGCAAACCTGGATCCTCACAGGGAGTGGGAAAGCAGGAGCACAACCCCCGGGGTTGGTGCAAGGTGAAGCCGGAGGTTCATTGGAATTCCTGGCAGGTTTTCCGCCACTTTCAGCCTCCTTGGCAGCGGAATTTTGCTCCTTTTCCCAGGGACAGTCGGAATCTGATCCTGCGGCTCTGTCAGCCTGAATCCCAAATTCCTCCTGAAATCTCCTGGCATGGATAGGCCGGGCTGGCAGCTCCAGTAGGAGCTGTGAGGGCGGGAAGGAGCTCCTTGGATCTGTGGAAAAATGCACCAAAATTCCCTTTTCCCCTCGGAACTGTTCCCTTTTCCTGTTTATCCCAAGGATCCCCGAGTTCCCAGAGCTGCAGAACCATGGAATAATTTGGGTTGGAAAATTAAAGCTCATCCCATTCCACGGGCAGGGACAACTTCCCCTATCCCAGGCTGCTCCAAGCTGGCCTTGGACACTTCCAGGGATGGAGCAGCCACAAATTCTCTGGAAAAACCTGGGAATGCCGAGGCTGGGAATGTCCGTGGGTGGGAAAAAGATCCTCTTGGATCCGGCCGCTCTCCAGGGTGCTGAAGCCCCTCCTGGGGATTTGGGAACTCCACGTTATTCCCAGAGTTCCCATCTCCCTATTCCCACTCGAATCCAGGATAAAAAGGAAAAACAGGGACACATTGGAACAGCGGAATGCAGGGAATGTGGGAATTCCCCCTTTTCCGTCTCCAGCGTGGTTTTTAAGCTGGAGTTTGGATGGCGGGTGGTCTCCACAATTCAGGAGAGATTTTAAACCCCACCTGGGTAAAGCCTGGCTCAGCTGGGCTGAGTTTTATTGGATATTCCCAGGATTTTTTTTTGTGGATATCCAGAGCACTTTTTTTCGATATTCACGGTGGTTTTATTGGATATTCCCAACAGGTTTTGATGGGAATTCAGAGCAGGTTTTATTGGATATTCCCAACAGGTTTATTTTTTGGTATTCCTGGCAGGTTTTATTTGATATTCCCAGCAGATTTTATTGGATATTCCCCCAACCTATGGACAGGGAAATAATTCCAGCCTTCCCTTTTCCCCCAGGTGAAGATCAGTCATTCCCTCAGGCTCTTCCCAATCCCACAGGCTCTTCCCTTGGGTTTTGTTTGCCCTTCCCAAAATATTCCCTTGGATTTTAAACCTGCCAGGATCCATCCAGGGGTTGGATTCCCTTACAAACTTCGTCAGATCTTGTCAGGGAGGTCTGGATTTCTTCCTGCCCCTGAGGGAATTCCTTTCCAGACTCATTTCCCTCATTTCCTGTGTTGTTGGATGACTTCTGCTCCAGCTTTTCCATCTTCCCCCCTCTTCCTGAAGCCCCTTTCCCTCGGCAATCCAGGATGGTGACACCGCCAGCCACTCCAGAATTCCAGACACTGCCGCATTTGTGGGGGCTGGGATCGCTCCCGATCCCGCTCCGTGTGGGATAAAGGCTCCTCTGTGAGCCCGGCCAGGCGCCGATGGAGTGCGGAGCCCAGGAGCAGCTCCCGTCCCTGCTGGCACCTCGGTGCTGTCACATTCCTGAAATCTGGCTTTGACATTCCCGGCAGACCCGGCCACAAAGGCTCCTTGTTGGGATCTCCTTTGGGATGGGCTTGAGGCAATCCCAGCTGGGAGCGGGAGGAGGGGAGGGACAGGACGGGGCTTTGTGCCACCCGCACGTGCCAGGACACGCAGGGACCTCCTCTGGTGGCACCTCTGATGGGCTGAGGATGTTGGGAATGGTCAGCCTGGAGAAGGGAATGGGGTGCGGGGATATCGGGATTTGGTTTCTATGGGAATATCGGGATTTGATTTGTGTGGAGACCTCAGGATTTGATTTGTGTGAAAACCTCTGGATTTGATTTGTGTGGAGACCTCAGGATTCAATTTGTGTGAAAACCTTGGGATTCGATTTGTGTGAAAACCTCGGGATTCGATTTGTGTGGAAACCTCGGGATATGAAGGGGTTACAAGGAAGGAAAATGGAATCTGCAGCAGGAATTGGGGTGATGAGACACGGGGATGGGTTCAGGCTGAAAAAAGGGAGATTTGGGTGGGATTTTGGGAAGGAATTTTTACCTGTGAAGGTGGGGAGACCCTGGGAAGGAATTTCCAGAGAATCCATGGCTGCCACATCCCTGGAAATGGTGATATCAGGATTTGATTTATGTGGACACTGCAGGATTTGATTTGTATGGAAACCTCGGGATTTGATTTGTGTGGAGACTTTGGGATCTGAAGGAGTTACAAGGAAGGAAAAGGGAATCTGCAGAAGGAACTGGGATGACAAACAAGGGGAGGGCTGCAGGCTGAAAAAGGGGAAAATTCAGTGGGACACTGGGAAGATTTCTTCCCTGTGAGGGTGGAGAGGCCTTGGGATGGAATTCCCAGAGAATCCATGGCTGGATCCCATCCTTGGAAGTGTCCCAGGCCAGGTTGGAGCCACCTGGGATAATGGAAGGTTTCCCTGTGGTGGCACCAGGGATCTTTAATCTCCCTCCCAACCCAAACATTCCGTGATTCCACCTCAAATCCACTCAACAAATCGATAATCCCAATTCCTTCTTTCCCTATATCTGGAAAATTCCAGTTCTAACATAAAATCTCCTAACCCCAAACTTCCTGTCAAAACTCAGCGCTCCCCCTCCACTCCCAGAAAAGCTGGAATTCAGCTGAATTCATCCACATATTTTTTTCACATCCAACACCAGAACCGCATGTTTCAGAGCGTGGATTTTCCCCGAATGTCCTTCAAAATCTGATTTTGTGCATCCTGGGCTGCCATTTCCTGCTGACGGCTCCGGGATCCAGCTGCCAGCGCTCCCCAGGGATTTATTCCCGGCCATCCCAGCAGCTGGGACCAGCCTGGGGATTTTTGGTTGACCTCGTCTGAATCACGCTGGCCCCGGTGACAGCTGCGAGGCTGAGCTGGCCCCAGCCCAGGACAGCAGGCTGCTCCCAAATGTTTGATTCCAGGGATTCCGACTCCTTTGTCTCCCTTTTCCAGCCTTTGTGGACAGGCCCGGGGTTGGGATGGGGGTGGGAATTATTCTTGGCTGAGCTGGGGGGAATTTGGGGTTTTCTAAGTGTTCCTGGTAGGATTTTGACTGGAATCCCAGATTTGGGATGAAGGTAGGAGCGGACACTTCCTGGGAATTCCCATCCATGGATGGTTTTCAGAATTCCTCTTCCAAACCAAGAGCAAGGAGAAAAACAGGGATATCCTGGAGCATCCAGGGATGAAACCCCCCCAGGAAGCAAAACAAAACCCTCTTTCCCGAGGGAAAAGCAGTTCCTGCCCTATTGTCCGGTGGAAAGGGGGTTGGAATGGCTGGGATTGATCCCAAACAGCTGCTGGGATGTGGGAGGGCAGATGGCACAATTATATCCAGAATGGGATGGGCAGCCTGGGCTTTGGGATGCTTTTCCTGGGAAACCTGAGCTGAGAGAGGCTCTGGAAGAGATTTGGGAAGTTCTGGGATCCCTTTTCCACTAAAGGAGGGGCTTTGGGAGATTTTGGGATCATTTTCCCACTAAATCTGAGCCAGGAGAAGCCATAAAAGGGTTTTGTGAGATTTTAGGATCCTTTTCCCACTAAACTGGATCCGGGGGAAGCTGTGGAGGGACTTTGGGAAGCTTTGGGATCCCTTTCCCACTAAGGGAGGAGCTTTGGGAATTTTAGGATCCTATTCCCACCAACCTGAGCCGGGAGATGCTTTGGAGGGGCCGTTCCCGGGTGATCCCCCAGCTCTGACCCTGTGCAGGTGGATGTGCCAATTCGGGATGTGCCAATTTGGGATGTGCCGATCCCAAACTGTTCCAATTCGGGATGTGCCCATCCCAAACTGTTCCAATTCGGGATGTGCCCATCCCAAATTGTGCCACCTCGGAGCGATCCGTGCCACCCTCCTGCTATTTCTGCTCCCGATCTGTGCCACAGCCGGAGTTGTCCTCGGGATCAGGCTCCAGAGGCCATAAAAAAAATCCCAGGATTTGGGATTTGAGCTGTTCAGGGATAATTTTAGCCCCGTGCTCCACTGGAGGAGAGGGAACAGGGGGAATGGTGCCCTTGGATTGAGCTGAGCACTCTGATCCAGTGGTGTGGGATTTATCCAGCGGTTCCAGCCACATTCTTGGAATCTCATCCCGAATCCTCATCTCAGGGGAAAAGGATCCATCCTTGGGAGCCAGGGGAGGGGTGTGGGAGGTGGTTTTAAGCTGGGAAAGATGAAATGGGAATGCTGGAAGAAGAGGAGTGAAAAGTTCAAGGTGCACCGAAGTGATAATTGGGATTTCTGAAGTGTTAATTGGGGTTTCTGGAGGGTTTTTGGGATTCAGCCTCGAGTGCTCATCAGGATGAATCTTCCCTTTATCCCTCTTTATTCTTCCCTTTATTTCCCTTCATTCTTCCTGTTATTCCCCCCAGACAAAAGTCCTGGGAACATCTCCAGGGCCAGGAGGAATTTCTGGGGACATTTCCACTCTCCAGAGTCGGGGAAGGTCTTGGGAGTGTCTCCAGAATCAGGGAAAATCCTTGGGATATCTCCAGTCTCCAGGATCTGGAGGAATTCCTGTGGACATCTGCAGGGTCAGGGGAAATTCCTGGGGGGAATATTCGCTCTCCAGGGAAGATCCTGGAGACACCACCAGGAGATGTCCCAGGGCCACCACAGCTGGGTTCCCAAACCCGGGAAATCAGGAAGCTGAGGCTTCTCCAGACAGGATTTCCTGGCTCTGAGCATGGGGAAATCCCAAAATCCTTGTGAAGGACCAGTCCAGCACTGGGCAGAGTGACCTGGGGAGGCTGGGAGGTGCCACCATGGCCTTCCTTGGGAATTCTGCTGTTCCTTCCTCCTCCTCTCCCTCAGAAATCATGGAATGGCCAGAACCCCCAGGGCGGGAGCAGATCCTTCCCAACATCCCATTTTTCCTTCGATATTCCCATGGAACATCCCAGGAGCTGCTTCAGGGAACAAAATTAAAGAATTAAACAAAATTCAAATCCTGTCTCGCTTTCATGTTCCCTCTCCAAGAGGCTGGAGCGGCTTTTAATTCCAGCGGATCCAGGGAAAACCGGGAGAAGGAACAAATCCATTGGCAGGGATGGGGTTTGATGGTTTCAAACCCCGAGCTTTGCTCCTCTCGCTGTCCCACCCTTCTCCTTCCCGGCCCCATTCCAATTTTCCAGCCGTTGGAAATCTCTCTGCCGTGCCCGGTGGGCATCGCCCAATCCCAGAAAATCCGGGATCAGCCAAGCTGGAATTATCCTGGCAGTTCCCGAGGGTTTAATGAGGCTCAGAGTGGAACCGAAAGGGGTTTGTGGTGGGGGAGGGAGGATTTGAGGGGTCCTGGAGATGGGATGGGATTCAGGGAAGCGCCAAAACCTTGGGAGTCACTCCTGGAAGCTCCAAGTTCTCAGAATCTCCACAAAAGAGGGAATTTTGGTGGTGGAGATAAGAACATCCCCCTTGGCACGATGTTAATTCCATATTGGGATGAGAGAGCTGGAAAACAGGGAACTGTGTTCGCTCCCAAATGTCAGGGTTTGGATACGCGGGAGCCGGGAAAAAGGTGAATCCTTGGAGGGCACCTTGGGAAGCAGAAAAACGGGAATTCTTGCTCCAAAAGGTGTCCCCAGGGCTCAGAGCCTCACCAGGGCACCTCCTCCTCCCAGCCTTCCCTACTCCCAACCGTTTAGTCAGGAAAATGGGAATTGCATATTAATGAGATGCTAATGAAGCCGTGGATGGGATCGGGCGATTCCTCATTTAAAGCTGCAAAGCCGAGCTTTGTTTTAAATCGGGTTTATCGCTGCTGGGCCCGCCTGATTAGTCCTAATCTCCCGCTGCCCTTCGCCGGGAAATTCCCGCTTTTATTCTCTGGGAAGTCTTTCCCGAAGTTCCTGCACCACCCTCCAGGGAAATCCCTGCCACCTTTATTCCAGTCAACACCTTCCAGCAATTATCCCAACAAAGATTCCTCTCCTCGCTCCCTCCTATCCCCATCTGGTCCCTGATTTCCTCTGGAGCCGGGATACGCAGCCGAGCATCGTCTGGATTTTTAATTTTTTAATTTTAATTTTTAATTTTTGATTTAAATTTAATTTTTAATTTTTTAATTTTTAAATGTTATTTTCAGTTAAATTCCCTCTTTTCCCTGCTTGGGGTTGGCTCTTTCCCGGCTGGAAAATCCCAGGATGAGCGATGAGAGCACGGGAGGTCGGGAAATGAGGATCCCTGTGACTCCCCCCCAGCCGAATTCCTCTGGAATTTTCTTCCCGTGAAACGGAGCCGCCGCTCTCGCAGAGGCGAAAAACCCAACAATTCCAAGCTGGAATATGGGTGGGAGAGTCAGAAATTCCTGGCTGGGAATTGGCAGTGGCGGGGATGTCTCTGCTCTGCTTTTCCACAGGATGGGGAACAAAAGGAAGCTGCATCTGGGAACAAAACGGCGTCACCCCCTCCGCGCTGGGGACACGGGGACAGGCCCAGGCTGGCACAGAGCGGGCAGTGTCCGGAGCCACCGCTCCATTGTTCCCACGGGAAAAGGCAGGGAAAGGGAGAAGGAAGGGAAGGACGGAGAAAGTCGGAATTATGGATCGGGGCTGTGGAGCCTCGGCGTTTCTCCGGGATGGAGGGGATGGGACATCCCGGCTGTCTGTGGGGAGGACAGGGAGAGGGAAATGCGGATTTTTTGGGATGCGAGGAGCTCAGGGATGTGGAAAATCTTAGGGGGAAATGGGGATTTTTTTGGGATGTGAGGAGCTCAGGGTGTCCTTCCTGGGATGTGGAAAATCTTGGAGTTCGGGAGAGAGGGAGAAGCTCAGCCTGAGCTTTGGAGGGGGGGAAGAAATGGGAGAGGGAAAGGGAGGTGTTTCCCTGCCCTTGGAAAAATGTGTGAGGAGGAGGCAGAGATTTTCCGTAAATCCCTGGATTTGAGACACCTTTTATTTGGGATCCAGGGAGGGAGAACCTCGACCTGAGCTTTGGAGGGGAAAACAGCCTGATGTGGGAGAGGGAAATGGAAGTGGCTCCCTGCCCTCGGAATACCCTGTGAGGAGGTGGAGATTTCCTGTAAATCCTTGGATTTGAGACACTTCGAGCTCGGGATCGAGAGAGGGAGGATCTCAGCCCGAGCTCTGGAGAGGGAAAACTGCCGGACACGGCAGAGGGAAAGGGAGGAGGCTCCCTGCCCTTGGAGTAGGAGGTGGTGGAATAAATCAAATCCTTGGAGATTGTGGGATCTGCCTTGGCGTGGGATGGGGTCATTCCAGAGCAGTGGGAAGAGCACGGGAGAAGGTTTGGAGCTCCCTGCAGCCTCCAGGAATTTGGAATGGGATTTTTGGGCTGGGGGTAATTCCAGAGCAGCCAGGGATGGGATGGAGCAGCGGGAAGGAGGAGGCTTGGAGCTCCCCGCAGCCTCCGGGAATTTGGAGCTGGAGCTGATGGTGCAGAATTCCCTCGGGAGCAGGGAATTAGCACCGTCCTCCTCCTGGGAATGCGACAATTCCATTAAAATTCCATGTTTAAAGCCAGGCTTTGCTGCTCCCCTTTCCCAAACCCCGACCCCAGAGACTCTGGAAAAGCTGAACCAGCGGGGTGGGAAAAGGGATGGGAGCAGGGTTGGGATCACCAAGGATTCCTCCAGGAAGATTTTCCTCCTAATTAAACTCAACAACAACAAAAAAGGGAATATTCCCCCTTTTCAATAATAAATCAGGAACGTTTTCCCAGTGGGAATGCCAAGGAGGGGCCTTTTCCGCCCTGCTCCGGGCAGGAGCAGCTTCCAGAGGGTCAGCTCCGAGCTCTCCCTCATTCCTCATGAATAATATTCCAGATTCCTCCCTTTTCCCGCACGGATTTGCGTTGCCATGGCCACCAGCAAGGGATGCCATCCCGAGGGATGCAGGAGAGCGGCAGGAAAAGGATTGGGAAAATGGGGAAATCCCAAAAAGGGGTCTGGCATCCTACAGGGATGCTCCAGATCATCCCGCTCCGAGCTTTTTTGTGGGATTCCCTGACATCCTAATGGGGTTTTGTGCCTGCACCTTGCGGGATTCATCCCTCCCACACGGAAATTCCGGTTTTTCCATGCTCTGAGCACTTGTTCTGTCTTGAGCTTGGAAAAAGGGAGAGAAATCCTTCCCAAAGTCACGTGAGGGAGATTCCCAATTTTCCACATCACCTCAGCCAAGGTGGGACACGCTCCTCATTCCCACATTATCCTGGGAAAGCCAGGGAAAAACTTGGAATGTTTTTTTGGGACAGGTTGTGCCCAGATCCAGCAGCTGAGCTGTGCCAGAGGTGGGATCCTTCCTCTTCTCCTGAATTTTTCATGGAAATCCTTCTCTGTCTTTTACCAAAGTTGGATTCCAGCTCCAATTCCAACGTGTGGAATTCAAGGAATTTGCTGATCCAACCCTCATTCCCAATCCCTGCTCTTTGTTTCCCTCAGCTCCGGGGTTTTAATGGATTTTCACGCTTTTTCCATTGAATATTCCCAGCAGAAAACTCTGGTGGATTGGAGATGAGGTGGGAAGAGTTAAATGTTGAAATTTTCCTTTTCTTTGTTTTTTCCTGGACTTTAAACTCCTCAGTTTTCCCGTGGATTTTCCCTCCCACTTCCAGCGGTGTCAGCAAGGGGAGATTTGTGTTTCCAAGGGTTTGCAGGACACGGATTCCACCTTTTCCAGGGATTTTTGGAAAGTTTTGGCAGATAAAAATCCTCATTCCCTTCATCCCTGACTCAATCCATCCCCCCATCCTTTGACCTTTTCCAAGGAAACCCTAAATTCCAACCTGGCCTTTTAATTCCCCGAAATCCCTTTTATTTTCATGGAATTTTTAACCACAGCATCGCCAGGCTCCCTCCTGAGCTGGGCTCATGCCAGCTTCATTATCCCAGAGCCAAAAGCTTCTCCCAATTAATTTATTCCCATTCCGGAGGCAGATGGAGAGGTGGTGACACCGGGATTTGATGACTGAGTGACAAAGGGTGACAATTCCATGGAGAGCGGGAAAAGTTGTGAGAAATGCCAGGGAATGGTGAGAAAAAGCAGGGAATGGTGGGAAATGGCAGGGAAGGCTGTTGCCCTCCTCGTTCCCAGCTCCAGGGAATGAATAAATTTGGGATTTCGTCGCATTCTTGCGGAAAATGTCCTCAAGGGCTGTCACAATTCCTGGGAAAAGAAGTGGGAATGGGATCGCCAAACCCTGCCAGGAATGATGGGACACTCCTGGAGCATCAGCTTTGGGTCACCAGCTGGGATTTTTTGGGAATGAACTTCCAGGGAAGTGTCCAAGGCCAGGTCAGCTCCCAATGGAATCAGTCAGTTCTCACTGGGATAAATCAATTCCCACTGGGATAAATCAGTTCTTACTGGGATAAATCAGTTCTCACTGGGATAAATCAATTCCCAGTGGGATAAATCAGTTCTTACTGGGATAAATCAGTTCTCACTGGGATAAATCAGTTCCCAGTGGGATAAATCAGTTCCCATTGGGATGAACCAGTTCCCACTGGGAATCAGCCATGCCTGATGCCCTTGGCAGGAGGGAGAGCCGGGTCTGGGATCCAAGGGTGGGATCAGGATCTGCTCTTCCCATATCCGATGGTTCCTCTCACACAGGAGAGGAATTCCAAGTGTCCCGACTTCCCAGGGTGGATTTTCCCATGGGAACAGACATCCCTGGCACGGACAGCTGTGGGTCGTGTCCAGCAGGGAAGGGAATTCCAGCCAAACCCTCTCCCAGCTCCGTGGGACTGGAGGAATGTGGAAGTTTCCTCTCTCTGAGTGTTGCATCCATCCTTTTATTCCCAAAATCATGGAATATCCTGAGTGGGAAGGGACCCCAAAAATCCCACAGTTTGTCCAAATGTCCCCATCCTTGGAGAGGCTCCAAGCCCAGTTCCAGAATCTCCTCTGGGGCTGTGCCCGGCAGCAGGAGCGGAGGTGGGAGCCGGGAAGCTTTTCCAGAGGCTCTGGATCCATCCCAGGGTTATTTTTCCACCTGATTAACCCTTGGCTGATCCCAGGGCCAGATGTCACCAGGGAGGGGTGGCCTGGGGACACTCCGGGTGCCGCTCGTGTCCCCCTGTGCCACCAGCTCCGTGGGTTTTCTGGGAGCAGCGTGGGATGGATGGCCCTGGAAAGGAGGTGACATCGGCACAGCGTCACCTCCACCTGTCCTGAGCTGGATTTACTGGGATGGGATTTGCTGCTCCATCGGGAATGGGACAAGAAATGTCCCTGGGTTGCCAGCCCACAGATTCTTTGGGATTTTTTTCTCAGGATTCCTGGAAAAATGTTGCCGGAGCAGTCCCAGTGTCGCCCAGTGTCCGGTGGAGGGACACAGGGAGGGTCCTGGGTGGCACCAAACTTTTCCCTTTCCCACCTGGATTTTCCCTTTTCAATCCCTATTTTTCCCCTCACTTCCTTTCCTTCTTCCTCCCAAACCAATCTGATCCAAATTAATCCGTGTCCTGGCTGGTGCCGGAGCGGGATCTCCCCGGGAATTTCTGCAGGAAGAGAAGCTGTTTCCATGGATTGTTGATTTCAGATCAGGAGGGAGAAAAGAGGGAATTCCATGGAATTCTGAGGAGCAGAGCAGGGCTCTGGTGATGAACCAAACCCAACCACCCTTTCCCCTCTCCGTCCCTCCCTTTGGGATGCAGGGATGAGGCTGAAGGATTTTTCCTCCTTTTTGGGCTGGTGTCAGATCCTTTCTATGCAGGAAAAAAGCTGGGAAAATGCTGATTTTTGGGAAAAGCTTCTCCCCTGGCCATTCCTTCATCTCCAGCACCCCCAGCTTGGAATGTCCCTGTGATCCTTGTGGCAGCTCCAGCCTCTGTGCCGGGAGAATTCCCGGGAGCAGCCGGGACAATGCTGGGCTGTGTTCTCCAGGATCCACCTACACGCGCAGGAATTGTTCCCAGGGATTGTTCCCAGGGATTGTTCCCGCTGCCCACATCTGCTCCGGACAAAGGGGCCCTGGAGGAGCCTGGAGGAGCCTGGAGGAGCCTGGCATTTCCCAGCGGGATGAATTCCCTGTGTGGTTTTCCTTGCTCCCGGCCAGCGCTGCTCCGTGCAATCCTATGGATCACCCAGCCGGGGCATTCCCGCAGGATTCTGCCCATGGGTTCAGGCCAGAGATTCTGTGGAATTTTTACAGCTCAAAAATTGCCTGGAATTGCATTTCTTCCTGAATTCCTGGATTTTTGCAGCCCTGTTGCAATGGGACCTACGAGGATTTGTAGGGAGAAGCTGTCCTTGGATCCCTGGAAGTGCCCAATGCCGGGTTGGAGCAACCTGGGGTAGGGGAAGGTTTCCCTGCCCTTGGGATGAGCTTTAAATTCCCTTCCCAACCCAAACCATTCCAGAATTCCGTGATTTTCCATCAGAGCTTGGGCTCAGCCCTTTTCTATTCCTGTATTTACAAATATTCCCCAGGAATCTGTGCCAGGAAATTCCGCCTTTCCCTCTCAGCCATTACCCACCCCCAAATCCAAGGAAAATAAGAAATTCCTCACTTTTCAGGCCCAAACTCTTCCTATTTGGACCTTTTTTAACCCAAACTGCCTCCATCCCTTAAAATATCCCTGTTTTTTATGGGTTTAAAGCTTTTTGTAGTCCTTTTGGGATCTGCATTTGTTACTGGAGGGATAAAATGTGTCTGGGTGGAAAACGGGATCCTGGGAGCTTGGGTGGGATCTGGCAGCAGTGAGGGGAACATCAGGCTCCTGCTTGGGAATGGGATTGTTTGGAAAGCAGTTGGGAAAGATCCCAATCCTAGAATTCTGCTGGATCAATTACAGGATTTTTGGGACAACAAGGCGGGGGGCTCCAGACCCCTGAGCTCATCCCGATGTCCTGAGGGATTGGATGTTCCTCAATAGCTTTTATGCACAAAATACAATTATTATTGTTTTTTAAACAGCAAATCCACATTTTTATTCCATCCCACGGGCTCCATTTGGATCCCACTGCTCCCAGGAATTTTCTCTTGGTCCCTGGGCGCTCCTTCCAGGGCTGGAGCCCGAACAACTCCATAAATCCTTCCAGCAGGACAACCCTGGGCTTAGGAGAGCTGTTCCCACGTCTTCCCCAAATCCTGGACACCATTCCTGGCTCTGTTCCCACCATTTTTTTGGGGCGGAAACACCGTGTTCCCGAAGTTTCCAAAGGGGAAAGCGCCAGGTTCGGCTCAGCGATGTGACTTTGGGGTTGTTTTATTCCAGCTGAGGACACCTCCGCAGGTGCCACCCCAGGGGACACCCCAAAGCCACCCCAAGGGACATCCCAAGGTCCTGAGGCCACCTGGAGAAGCTCCAAGATGATCCCGAGGAGAGCCCAGGTCACCTGTGCCGGAATTGCCTTCGCCCTCTGCCTCCAGCACCTCGTCAGCGCCATCGAGGTCCCCCTGGACTGTGAGTTTGGGATTTATCCTCTCCACTTCCTTCCCGAAAATTCCTCGCTGGGATGGGGAGGAGGTGGGATGAAGGTGGGAACATCCTGGGTGGATTTTCTCCTCCACAGCTCAGTTTTCCCCATCACATTTGGATTTTCTTCTCCACATTCAGATTTTCTCATCCATGTTTGGGGTTTCTTCTCCAAATTTGGATTTTCTCCTCCACATTCAGATTTTCTCATCCATGTTTGGGGTTTCTTCTCCAAATCTGGATTTTCTCCTCCATGGTTGGATTTTCTCCTCCACATTTGGAAGGAAAAGGGTTTATTTGTGTAGGGTTTCTAAGGCCTGCAAAAACTCCCTGGATTTGTTTTCTGGCTGTGCTGGGAATGGGGTTGCTCCTGAATTAACCTCCTGTCTTTTTCCCTCTATGCTTTCCCTTTGGGAATAACAGCAAATATCCAGAGTGAATGTAAGTGTTCCCTCCCCTGGGGGTGGCTGTGTCCTTGTCCCCAAAACTGCACGAGGGCTGGTGGTGGCACAAGGGGGACTTTGAGTCACTTTTCCCGCACATCCCAGGGCATGGAGAGGCTGGAGCAGCTTGGGAAGAGCTCCCAGCTCTCTGTGCTTTCCCAGGAGCAGGAGCCGGGCTGTGTTTGCCAGGGAAAAGTTTTTCCTGCTGGGTTTGGGTTTGGAGAAAGGCAGGAATTCCCTCCTGGCACCTGTGCCAGGCTCAGCCTCGCATCCTGATGAGTTGGGAGCATCCCTGGATCTCAGGGGATGAGGAAACAGCCTTGGATCTTCACCCCAGGAGATGGGATCTGCAGTTCAGAGATCGGGGCCGGGTCCTGTTCTGGCCATGGGGTTCCTGTTTCCATCCCTGCCCTCCTAAATTCCAGGTCTGAGCTCCTTTGGGGCCATCCTGGGGGGGTTGGAGCCTCTTCCTCACACCAGGAATGTCTCAGGTTCCCTGGTCCAGCCCCTTCGGAGCTGCAGATCCAGGATGGATTCCCACTGGATTCACCCTGCGGGAACAGGAGGCTGGGACTGGGACATTCCCAAATGAGAGCAAGATATGGAGAGGGAATTGAGGTTTTTTGGTACCTGAAGGGAGTCCGGACACTGTGGTGCTCCGAGAGGTGATGAATTCAGGGAATTCACAGGAATTTCCTCAGGATTCAACCTCCAGATCACCCACCCAGCAGGGGGAAGGAGCTGAGATCCCAGCAGGAAATGCTGCGGGAGGGTGCAGAGGGATCTCCACCGGTTCCTCACGGATTTCCCTCTCCCTGCAGTGCCGCAGCCCCCCACGATCACCAAGCAATCCATCAAGGATTACATCGTGGATCCCAGGGATAACATCTTCATCGAATGCGAAGCCAAAGGCAATCCCGTTCCCATGTGAGTGCATTCCCAGCCCTCATCCCGCTGTCCCTCAGCGCTCCGGAGCCGCTCCAGCTGCTTCACCCTCCTTCACCAGCCCATCCCACTCTTGGCGCAGCACAGGTAAGGACCTCACCGGGGAGACGGTTCCAAACCCGGCTTTTCCTTGCCATTCCAGCTTTTCCTGGACGCGGAACGGGAAGTTCTTCAACGTGGCCAAGGATCCCAAGGTGTCCATGAGGAGGAGATCGGGAACTTTGGTCATCGACTTCCACAGCGGGGGCCGGCCCGACGACTACGAGGGCGAGTACCAGTGCTTTGCCAAGAACGACTACGGAACGGCCCTTTCCAGCAAAATCCACCTCCAGGTTTCCAGTGAGTGATTCCCGGGAAGCGGAGCAGGGCCACGGGAGGTTTGGAGGGGAATATCCAGCTTTCAAACAGCTCCGGGTGTGTCCAGGAGACAGGGAAGGAGTGGGGTTGTGGCTGGAGCTGACGGGGAATCGCTCGGGATGAAGGTTTGAGGGATGGATTTGGTGGGGTGGAATTGAGGATGTGAATTTAAGGATACGGATTTGAGGGTGTGGAACTGAGGGCGTGGAACTGAGGATGTGAACTTAAGGGTGTGGATTTCAGGGATGGATTTGAGGGATGAATTTAGGGAGATGGGTTTGAGGGGATGGGTTTGAGGGATGGATTTGGGGGCGTGGAATTGAGAGCGTGGAACTGAGGATATGAATTTAATGGTGTGGATTTCAGGAATGGATTTGAGGGGATGGATTTCAGGGGATGGATTTGAATATGGATTTGAGGACATGGATTTAAGGGGATGGAATTGAGGGGATGGAACTGAGGATATGAATTTAAGGGTGTGGATTCCAGGGATGGATTTCAAGGGCTGAATTCCTGAGAGTTTTACACACACCCAGACAAATTTTGCGCTGAAACCAGGCCGGATCCAGCAGGAATCTCCCGGAATCCTTCCCTTCTTTCCTCACTTTCCTTCCTTTGCTTCCCGTGGCAGAATCTCCGCTGTGGCCCAAGGAAAAGGTGGATGTGATCGAGGTGGATGAGGGGGCCCCGCTGAGCCTGCAGTGCAATCCCCCGCCCGGCCTCCCCGAGCCCGTCATCTTCTGGATGAGCAGCTGTGAGTGGGGAGCGCCTTTCCCACCGGGAATTCCGGGAACGGCGGCTCCGTCACCTCTGGGGTTCAAAATAACCATGGGTGGGATTGTTGCTGATAGTTTGGGGTTGTTTCTGTTAGTTTAGGGTTGGTCCTGATAGTTGTTCCTGTTAGTTTGGGGTCATTTCTATCAGTTTAGGGCACTTTCTGCTACTTTAGGGTTGGTCCTGCTAGTTTAGGGTAATTTCTGCTAGTTTAGGGTAATTTCTGCTAGTTTAGGGTAATTTCTGCTAGTTTAGGGCTGTTTCTGCTAGTTTAGGGTCATGGCTGCTAACTTAGGGTCATTACTGCTCGTTTAGGGTAATTACTGCTAATTTCAGGTACTTTCTGCTAGTTTAGGGTCATTTTTAATAGTTTAGGGTCGTCACAGGTAGTTTAGGGTTTTTTTTTCTGCTCACTCAAGGCATTTTCTGCTAGTTTAGGCTCATAACCACCAATTTTGTGCACTTTCTGCTAGTTTAGGGTCATTTTTAATAGTTTAGGATCGTTACTGGTACCTCAGGGCTGTTTTCTGCTCACTCAGGGCATTTTCTGCTAGTTTAGGCTCATAACCACCAATTTTGTGCACTTTCTGCTAGTTTAGGGTCATTTTTAATAGTTTAGGATCGTTACTGGTACCTCAGGGCTGTTTTCTGCTCACTCAGGGCATTTTCTGCTAGTTTAGGCTCATAACCACCAATTTTGTGCACTTTCTGCTAGTTTAGGGTCATTTTTAATAGTTTAGGATCGTTACTGGTACCTCAGGGCTGTTTTCTGCTCACTCAGGGCATTTTCTGCTAGTTTAGGCTCATAACCACCAATTTTGGGCACTTCCTGCTAATTTAGGCTCGTTTCTGTTAGTTTAGGGCCCTCCCTCTTCCTTTCGGCTCACCACCCCTCGCACCCCCCGATCCCCCCGCCATTCCCCGCCTCCATAAATCCCGAATTCCCGCAGCCATGGAGCCGATCCCGCAGGACAAGCGCGTGTCCCAGGGCCACAACGGGGACCTCTACTTCTCCAACGTGCTGGCGCAGGACGCGCTGACCGACTACAGCTGCAACGCCCGCTTCCACTTCACCCACACCATCCAGCAGAAGAACCCCTTCACCCTCAAGGTCAAAACCAGTAAGTGGCTCACTGGGAGACCAGTTTGGCCTCCATCCCATGGGATTTTCCCGTCAGGAATCCAGGAAAGGGAAGAGCGGCTCACGTGGTTTGGTTAGGGTGGGGTAAGGACGGGTTTGGGTGAGGAGTGGTGGTTTTTGGGGTGGGAGGGGTTGTGGATTCCCGGTTTTAGGGTTCCAGAGGTGGTTTGGTGTAGGGATTGCCGATTCCGTGTGTTTGGGGTGAAACCGGGAGCGTTTCGCAGATGGGGCGTTCCCGCCATCTCCAGGGAAATGCCAATTCTGTGTGCTTGGGATAAAGCTGGGAATGTTTTGACAGAGGTGTGGCACGGCCGCTGTCTCCGGGGATGTGTAAAATATCCAGAGGTAACTCGAAGCAGGAATCACCAAATCCCAGTGTTGGGATAAAGCTGGGGGAGTTTCCGAGCAGTCGGGGCATTCCCACCATCCCCAGGAAAATGCAGGAATCACCAGTTCCGTGTGTTTGGGATAAAACAGGGAATGTTTCAGCAGGGATGGAGCACTCCTGTCATCTCCAGGGAAATGCAGGGATCACCAATTCCCTGTGTTCGGGATGAATTACAGAGTTTTGACACATCTGGAGTATTCCTACTGTCTCCAGGGAAATGTAAAATATCCAGAGGGGATTTGGTGTAGGAAGCACCAGTTCCGCATATTTGGGATAAACTGGAGAGTGTTTCCATATCAGCGAAATTCATCTCCAGGGAAGTGTAAAATATCCAGGGGTAACTTGGACCAGGAATCACAAATGCCACGTCTTTGGGACAAAACTGGGAGTGTTTCCACATTCCCACCACATTCAGGGAAATGTAAAATATCCAGGGATCATTCCCTGCTTTGGGAAGCTGGAATTGGCCGTGGTTTGCTCCAGGGGATTGGATGTGGAAAAACGGGTGTGGAATGTGACTGTGGATATTCCTGGGTCTCCTTTGCTCTGGGAGGTGTCTCTAGGAGGGTGGGAGCCTCTGGAATTCACTGGGAGCATCTGGAATCTGGTGGGAGCCTCTGGAATCCAGTGGGACCCTCGGGATGGGCGTCCCCAGGTGTCCCCACCGAGCATCAATGAGGGGACAAGAGGGGCTCTCTCCAGAGCCTTTCCCTTGGCTCCGGCCTCTTCCAGGGCAGATTTTCCTCCAGGAATGAGAATTCCTGAAGGAAAAGGAATTCCTGTTGCACTGGGGTGACTCTGGAAGAGGGAATGGGGTCAGGTTGAGGGACACAAGGACCCTGAGCTGTCACAAGGGCTCGAGGTGACAAAATCCTCATTGAACATCCACCATCACCGGGCAGGAGCTTCCAACCATTCCCAACATTCCCAGGAAGATCCAGCTGGGAGGTGCTGGTTGTTTTTTGGGAAGCACCAGGCGCTCCTGAATGCTGGTGGGAGGAATTTAATTGGAATTCCCGGCAGCCTGAATGAGCAGGAATGTGATGAAAGGGATCTGGGAGTGACGAGTTTTCCGCCTCGGAGTAGCAGCTCCTCCTTGGTGCAAAGCTGGAGTAGGGAAGAAGTGATTTAAATAATTCCAAGGGATTCCTTCCCAGTGCTGGGAATGTGGGCAGCTCGTTCATTCCGGATGTCATTTATAATTCCGGATATTATTTGTGGATTCCGAATATTTGTCTGTTTGCAGAGCTGGGCAAAGAAAATCCCAGTGTTTCTTTTTTGGGAAAAATCCCGGCAAACAAAGATCTGTGGGGTTTGGAGCCTCCAAGGGCTCCATCCTGATGTATTTACCCAACTCTGGAAGCAAACTGGATGGAATCCTGGTGGATTTTCATGGATTTGAGTTTCCCCCCTGCCACTCCCCTCACTTCTCTCACACCCCTTCATTCCCAAACCTTGGAAAATAAAATCCTTCTCCTCCAGTTTTCCTTGGGAAACAACTTCTGTAGGATCAGAGGCAAATTCCACCCCAGGAGCCTCCCAGATTCCTTAAAAAATTTGGAACTGAGGCTTTAATTTCCCATACAAAAAATCCTTTATCCATAAAATGTTGGAAGGGGACGAGGTTGGATTTGTCCCAAGCTCTTGGATCATCTCAGTCTTTATCCCCGAGTTTGGCTCCTTCAAAAAGTCTTCCCCAGCTCCTGACAGATCATGGAATGGGATGCAGGAGGAAAATGGGAAGGTTCCAGGGAATTCCTGAGGGAATTTTTTGGCGTTTCTCCAGGTTTGGGGAGCTCTTGGGCATTCTCTTTTAACCCCTTGAGGGACACAGGGATTTAAGGCTCTGAAAATTCGGGAATGTGGCTGTGCCAGGATATTCCCGGGCTCCAAACCGGGATTTGGGATGCTGGGGAGGGCAGGGCAGGGTGAGGAATCCCCATTTCCCAGAGAACGAGGGATTCACTTCATTATTCATGGGAATCAAGGGTCAATAAACACCTCAGTGAGGAGCTGGACACAATCTCCATGAATTAAATTGGAATTAAGAAGGATTTTACAGCAGGCTGTGCTTGAAAAATATTATTATTATTATTATTATTATTATTATTATTATTATTATTATTATTATTATTATTATTAATTTTTCATCTCCTCCTTGCCTTCTTATGTCATTATCCAGCTGTGTCCATCCCATTGGAAAAAGCAGCTGGAAAATGGAATTTTTGTAGGCAAAAAAACAGAAGGGAAAAAAAAAACCCCAAAGCATTTTCCTCTCCAAATTGCTCCAATTTTCGGGTTTTCTCAGAGATTCCAAAGAGGAAAACATTCCAAGGAAATATTTGCTCTACAATTCCCACACTTTTAAACATTCCAAGGAAATATTTGCTCTACAATTCCCACACTTTTAGCTCTTCCCACCCCTTGGAGAAGGAAACCAGCCCCTTTTCCTGCTGTCCCTGGCTGTGTTTGTCCTGGAAGGCGCCGTGCTCCGAGTGCTTTTGGATCCCTGCTCCCACCTGTCCTGTCCTTGCTGTTTTTTGGGAATTCCCAGTGTTCCCCACCCTGTCCATCCCTTGCTGGCTTTTGGAAATTCTCAGATCCCCCACCCTGTCCCGTCCTTGCTGGTTTTTTGGGAATTCCTTGTGTCCCTATCCTGGCTGGTTTTTGGGACGTCCCCATGACCCCCACCCTGTCCTATCCTTGGTGCTTTTTTTGGGAATTCCGTGTCTCCCATTCGGGATATTTTTTGGTAATTCCCCGTGTCCCCCATCCTGGCTGTTTTTTTGGGAATTCCCTGTGTCCCCCATCCTGGCTGTTTTTTGGGAATTCTCGTGCCTCCCCACCCTGTCCCCTCCTTGTTTTTTGGAAATTCCCTATATCCCCCACCCTCTTCTGTCCTTACTATTTTTTAGGAATTCCGTGCCCCCTGTCCTTGCCGATTTTTGGGATGTCCTGGCTGGTTTTTTTTGGAATTTCCGTGTCCCCCTCCCACGCTGTCCCCGCCTCCCCCGGCTCTGCTCACGGTGTTTTGTTTAATTACAGAGAAATCCCATAACGAAACGTCTTTAGGAAATTCCCCTGCCATGTACCGCGGTGAGTCCACGCTGGCTTTGGCAATCCCGGCTTAACCCAGTCCCGCCTAACCCCACTGACCCCATTCCCTGCCCTCGTCCCCTCTGCTGTCGCCGTGTCCCCGTCGTGGCCGCAGCTTCGCCAAAATTTATCGGAGTAAATCCATCCCACAAAACCCCACAAAGTTCCCCCGTCCCGGGTTTGAGCGAGTTAAGCCCGGCTTTAGGGGGTTTGGGGTTTGCAGGATCTGCCCCGCGTGGCTGAGCTGAGTTTGGTCGCTCAGGATTTAAACATCAGAGCCTCATCCCTCTTTTCTGTGTCTCCAGGAGAAGCATTTCCAGAGGGAACATTCCTGGTATTTCCAGCTGAACTCAGGCAGGGATAACAAGAGGGGATACAAAGAGGAATATTTGGGTTTTCCTGAGATCTGGGTGATTTCTGTGCAGAGAGGTTGGACAAGTGCTGGGCGCTTCCACAGGCTCCTGCCCTTTGTCGGGACAGGAAATTCCCTTCGGATTCAGCCCCTGCCGGGAGAATCCCATCCCCAAATCCTAAATCTGGGCAGGGAATTCCCTTTGGATTCTGCCACTTCAGGGAGAAGCCCTTCCCAAAATCCCAAACGACGCTTCAGGCACAAAAACCCCAGGATGGCTGCACCGGGAATGGGCTGGAATTGTCAGGGATGTGTTGGGATAACAAGAGCAGCAGTGAGGGATTTTAGGGAGAGGGAGATGGGGCTGGTTTGGGGGCACAGGGAATCCTGGGAATGTCACCACCTCTCCAAAGCCACCAGGGATTCCAGCTGCTCCCAGATCCGGAGCTGTCCCAGACAGGATTCCTGCCCTTCCTGCTGCTTTTGGGGCCGGGGTTGTGTGGGGTCAGCTCCGGGAATGTCCCTTGCTGTCCCCACAGTGTCCTGGAGGGAAATCCCTGCTGGAGCTGGAGCATCCTCGGGGCCTGGCACAGCCCAGGGCACAATTCCCAACCCACGGGGACTTCTGGGGACAAGGAAGGCGCTGCCAGCTGGGAGCAGGGAGAGCTGGAATGAGGGAAGAGCAGGATGTGCCAGGCCAGGGCACGGCCAAGGGGATTGGGATTGGGAACAGGAGGGTTTGGAGGAAGCTGAGGAGCTGGGAAAGGCTCTGCAGTGGAATCAGCCTGGGAGGAAGCGCTGGAATGGCCTGGACGGTCTGGAAATACTTGGAAAAATGGGAAAATGGATTTTCAACAAAATCAGCTTCGGTGGGAGCTGCATCAACCACCTGGAAGGGAGGGGACAAGAGATGGGATAGGGACAAAGGGAATTCCAGTGGAGAGTTTTCCTGGGCTTCCGGATTTCCCTGGATATCTTTGTCCAGGGAAAAGGAAAATCAGGAAAAGGGGATTTTATGTGCACAATCCCATTCTGTCCCCCTATTTCATGGGTGCGCTGGAGAAACTTCCTGCTGTTCGTGTTGTAACTTTCCCTGGAAAACTTCCTGGCTCCAGAGGATTCAGATCCCCCTCTCCCACCCCTGTGCAGACCTGGACTCCAACCCAGGCCTTAATTAACTCAATAATTAATGAGCTGGGGATAAAAATTCTTACCCTCGCCCCTTTTCCTTGTTGCTGCCCAGCGTTCCTGGAATGACCTGGCTGGGAATGCTGGAGGCTTTGGGATGTGGAGAGGGATGTGAATCCCAAGGATTGGATTGTTGGGGGGAATTTGGGGGTCTTGGCTGTTCTTCCTTGGGGTGCTGCTCCCCACGATCCTGGCTCAGCTCCAGAGGCAGCTGGAAAAGGGGTCTGGAAGGCTGTGAATCCCATTCCCTGGATGTTCCTGAGCTTGGGACTTTGGGATCTGCTGGCGGGGACGTGGAGCACGGGAGATTTGTGGGACACTTGTCCCAAATTCCTCTCCAGGGCTGAGAAAATCACAGGAAGTGTCACCCACCCCTTGTTCCCAGGTCTTGGAGTGATGATTCCCAGAACTCTGCGGGCAAACCGGCTGCAGTTACCAGGGGAAAACAATCCAAAAGGATAAATGGAATATTTCATTAGCAGAATTTCCCAGTTTTTTTCCTTTTAATGGAACTAAAACCCCATTTTGACCCTTTTCCTCTCTTTTTTTTTGGCAAACCTGAGGCTGTTCGAGCCTGGCTGTGCCGGGGCTGAGCAGTTGGGATGCGCCAGGATGAGCACATCCCTGGAAAACAGAGGTGACAGAGGAATTTTAGCTGGGAAAGGGGCAGTTGGCAGCTCTGGGATGAGAATTGGATATTTCTGGGATGATCCCAGTTCACAGCAAAGCTTGGGAGCAGAGTCGATTTTTAAGCCGAAATAAAAGAGCCCTTGGATTTATTTTTCCAGCTCAGATCCATCCAGAGGGATGAGGGAAACCTTGACACTTCCAGCTGGAACTTCCACATGCTCAGAGCCTCTGGTTCTCAGGGAATTTCTGGCTGCTCCCTGTTAGAAACAGCAAAATATTTATTATTTATTAATTTATGTTTATTATTTATTAATTATTATTTATGAATGGTGCTGTGCTGAGGCAAAAATCTTTTTTTTTTTTTTCCTCCGTGCTGTCCTTAGGTTCATTAAAGCCAGGAGGGTACTAATTAATCTCCCTGATTTTTAATTGCCATCATTAATACAGGCTTGTAAAATCCGGCTTGCTCCGCTTGGCTCTTCCAGTTATCCCACAGGACCTGGAGTGGGAATAAATCCTGATCAAAGCCAATCTTGGCTGATAAAAGAATTAATTCCCGCTTTTCTGATTGTGGTGGAGGTTTGGGAGCTCTGCCCTGGGATGGGTTGAGCTGGTTTAACCGGGAATGAAACTTTCTCCGGGAGCAGGGATGCAAACAGACCCGGACAACTCCGGATAAAACCGAAATATTCCTGCCCTGGGAATCCATTAATCCATAACTGACTAAACTGGGAGCGCACGCTGAGTTTGTGGGAGCCGCGGGATGTGGGCGCGGAACCAATTCCAAGGATTCCAGGGATGAATCCTGGGCTTGGGTTTTCCTTCCCTAAGGTGGGAATTCCAGGATGAATTCCTCTCCTCACTCCCTTCCTCTTTCCCCTGCCGCAGCTCTGGAAGTTTCTCAAAATTCCCAAAATTCCCAAAATCCTGGTTGCCTCCCTCTCATGGGGTCAAGGAAATTTTGGGGCATCCCAAATCCTGCTCCGGCGCCGGGATGGTCTCTCCCCATGGATCACTCTAGGATTTTTTGTTGTCCCTGTTCCCATCCCATCCCTTTCCTAATCCCATCACTCCCATCCCTGCTACTGCTGCTTTCCCGCCCATCTCATCCTGTTTTGTCCTCACTGATCCCGATCTAGGTCAATCATTCCACTTCTTAATGGAATTTTTTCCATGAATAATTAATTTTTTCGCCCTGCAAAGAGGCCTTCACTGCGAGTGGATCCGTAGGGAATTGTCTCGTGTCTTCCCTTTGTTTTTTTTCCCCATTAAACTTCCCTGTCCAGCTCTAAATGGGTCATTCTGGTGGCTGAGCTGTCCCTTTCCAAGGGGAATCGTCCTTCCAGGCCTCCAGGAAAGCTGGAAAACCTCCTTGGTGCTGCTGGAGACCCGGGCTTGCTCCATATCCTGGAGATTTCCATGGAAAAGCAGCTCCGGGTCTGAATAAACCCTTCCCATGCCCATTTTTCCTGTTGTCCTTTGTTATGTGTTACATCCATCAGTATTTCCCAATTCCATCTGATTCCAGCCCACTTTCCAGAGGCAGGGAGGGCAGGAAAAGAGGGAACTGATGGAATGGGGACCTTCTCCAGCGCTCAGCTCCCCCTGCCGCTCTTTCTCCTCCCTGCCGGCCAAACTTCCCCTCTCTCTCTCCCCTTCTTTTTTTTTTTTTAAATCCCAAATTCTTTTGGAGCCCTCCCTTCCTTTCCAGGCGCATTCCCGGGTGAGTTCAGAATCCCGGGATGACCGGGGAGGTGACGCTTTCCATGATTTCCATGAGACTTTTAAAAGACCCGTGTTTTGTTTTCTTTGTTTTTTTTTTTTGTTTTGGTTTGTTTTGGTTTGTTTTTCCTTCTCTCCCACTGATTCCAGCCCGAGGGATCACGGAAACCACTCCCAGCTTCATGTATCCCTACGGAACTTCCAGCAGCCAGATGGTGCTCCGAGGGGTGGATCTCCTGCTGGAATGCATCGCCTCCGGAGTGTATGTACCACGGAGAGGGTGATCCTCAGCGATTCCCAGCGGGATCAGGGCATGGAATCACCCCTGGATTGGGAAAAAGGGATCATTCCCTCCTTTTTGGTTGTTAACAATGCTCCCAGAACCTGCTCAGCACACGGAGCTGAGGCTTCCAAGTGTTTTCAGATCCTTATCCAAGGATAATTCCCCACTGGTTTGTCCTAAAGTTTGGGAATGTCCTGGGAGCTTCTCACCACACTGGGTGGGAGGACATTCGTGTCCCTCAGAAGTGTCCTGGGCTCGTGGTCCTGCCCAAACCATCAGAGCATGGTCAGACACGAGCTTTGAGGTCCCTTCCACCCCAAACCATTCCAGAATTCCGTGATCCTGCATTCCCAGGGGGATCAGGAGGAAAGCACTGTTCCCGGAATGCTCCAGGCTGTGGTTTAGGGGTGGTGGCGGGAAGGAGGGTGATGGGAATAAGGGTGGACCTTTAGCTCAGACCTTCCCCCTGGGTTTTAGTGGTTCCCAGGATGGGAATTTTACTGTTATTTCAGAATAACAATTCCTTACTTGAGAATCATTCCCTTGCCTTTGGAAAAGCTCTGATCCGCTCCCCTCTCCTCAGACCAGCACCGGACATCATGTGGTTCAAGAAAGGCGGGGAGCTCCCGGTGGGCAAAACCAAGCTGGAGAACTTCAACAAGGCCCTGCGCATCTCCAACGTGTCCGAGGAGGACTCCGGGGAATATTTCTGCCTGGCCTCCAACAAGATGGGCAGCATCCGCCACACGATCTCGGTGAGAGTGAAGGGTACGTCACCTTTACCTTCCCTCTTTCGGTCCTGGCCGCCTGCAGCAGGGAGGGGACGTTCATGGAATGCTGGGAAGGGACAGTGAGGCCTTTCCCTGTGCCCGTGTCCTTCAGGGAATCACGGAAGGGGTTGGGTTGGAAGGACTTTAAAGATCACCCACCTCCACCCCCTGGGAATTCCACACATTCCGTGTTGCTCCAAGCAGCATCCAACCCGGCCTTGGACACTTCCAGGAATGGAACGGCCACAGGTTCTCTGGGAATTCCATCCCAGACCCTCCTCATCCTCTCAAGGAATGATTCCATCCCAATATCCCATCTAAATCTTCCCTTTCTCAAATTAAATCTTGTCCAAACGGTCCCAAAAGCAGCGGGAGATGGGATCCCACTGACGGAAATGGTGGTGGGTTTGTGTGGCCAAGGAGAGGGAAAGGGGGTCTCCTCCTTCATCAAATCCCGGGAAAACCAGGATTTCCATCTCCTTCCTCCCCCAGGGAGTGTTGGAGGGGGGATTTTGGGGGTGGTGCCGCTGTCCCTGTGTCATCGGGGCGGGGCTGTTTTCCAGCTGCTCCCTACTGGTTGGATGAGCCGGAGAACCTGATCCTGGCCCCCGGCGAGGACGGCAGGCTCGTGTGCCGGGCCAACGGGAACCCCAAACCGTCCATCCAGTGGCTGGTGAACGGAGAGCCCATCGAAGGTGAGGGAGGGAGAGACTGGGCCTCCTTCTCCAAAATCCCAGCCAAAATTCCAGCCAACAATATCCTGGCTGAGCACGAGCCAGAGTTACTTCCTCCTCCAAAATCCCACCAAAATCCCAGCCCAAATCCTGACCAATGATATCCTGGCTGAGCACAAGCCAGAGTGATTTCCTTCTCCAAAATCTCAGCCGAAATCCCACCAAAATCCCAGCCCAAATCCTGACCAATTATATCCTAGCTGAGCATGAGCCAGAGTCTCCTCCTCCTCCAAAATCTCAGCCAAAATCCCACCAAATTCCCAGCCTAGGATCTTGTGGATGAGCACGAGCCAGAGTTGCTTCGTCCTCCAAAATCCCAGCCCAAATCCCAGCCCAAATCCCAGCCCAAGTCCAGTCACTGATCCCGTGGCTGAGCACAGGCCGGAGCTGCTGCTGGGCTCCAGCTCCCACATGGGCTCCACGTGAAGCCCCAGCTTGTCTGGGATGGCCCCAGTTCACCCCATGGCCCCCAGCTGTGGCTCTGGAGCTCACACACCATCACCGGGCTTGAACCGGGCCGAGCTGGGAAGACGCTCCATGGTGTTATGGGGTGGATTTCCATTCGGAATCGAGTCGAAGGAGTTGTCCTTGCTTTGAAGCATCTCCCCCCAACCCGAGCCGGGAGGTGGCCGGGGACACCATCGTGTTCCGGGACACGCAGATCGGCAGCAGCGCCGTGTACCAGTGCAACGCCTCCAACGAGCACGGCTACCTGCTGGCCAACGCCTTCGTCAGTGTGCTGGGTGAGTCTGCGGGAATGGGAGCATCCAGACCTCAAATTTCCATGGATTTCCACAAATTCCCAGGATGGGTTGGATTGGAAAGGACCTTAAAGCTCAGCTCAAAGCTCACCTTGAAAGGGTGGATGTGGCACTCAGTGCCAAGGTGGTGTTGGGTCGTAGGTTGGACTTGATGATCTTAAAGGGCTTTTCCAACCTTGCTGGAAATCTTTTCCAACCTTTTTCCGGGCAGTTGGTTCTGGGATTCATCTAAAATTCCACTCTCTTGCCTTGGGTGGGGGATGGAATCTTCCACTATCCCAGGGTGCTCCAACCTGGCCTCAGAAACTTCCAGGGATCCAGGGACAGCCACAGCTTCTCTGGGAATTCCATCCCAGCCAGGAATTTCTTCCCAATATCCCACCTAAACTCTCCTATTTTAGTTTCAAATCATTCCCCTTTATCCTATTACCACATTCCCGCGTAAAAGTTGCTCTCTTGGTTCTTCCAAGTTCTCTCTTCCCTGCAAAAGTTTTCCATGAGTTTTTCCCTTTGCTGCTCTGAGGGAAGGCACAAAGGAACACAGGCTTTGGAGCAGGAATCCATTGCCATGGATTCAAACCAGGCAAAGGCTGGGCAAATCCAGGGATATGAGTCACAAAACCAGGCGGGAAGGAGAGGGAAGGGGAGGTGAGCGGGAATGGAGAAGCTCTACTGGGTTTTGAAAGTGCCAGTAGGAAAAGTGAACAAAAAAAACACGGAAAAGAGCAGCAGAATCCACTTTTTCTCCTTCTCCACGGCTGGAATTTTGGCTGTTGGCAGATGTTCCCCCCCGGATCCTGGGGCCCCGGAACCAGCTGATCAAGGTGATCCAGAACAACAGGACCCGCCTGGATTGTCCCTTTTTTGGGTCTCCCATCCCCACCCTACGCTGGTAAGAGCCAGATCCCACCCTGCTCCATCCTGAGGGGTGGGAAAGGGGGGGTTTCCTGCTTTTCCTTCCCTTCCAACAGCACTTTGTGGTGTTGGGAGGTTTAAGAACGGCCAGGGGAACATGCTGGACGGAGGCAACTACAAAGCTCACGAGAACGGGAGCTTGGAGATGTTCATGGCTCGGAAGGAGGACCAGGGAATCTACACCTGTGTGGCCACCAACATCCTGGGGAAAGCTGAGGCCCAGGTCCGCCTGGAGGTCAAAGGTAGGGGCACTGAGGCACCAAAATCTTGGATCTGCTGGAAGTCGCAGCAGAAATAGTTGAGGTCAAAATCTTGGATCTGCTGGAAGTTGCAGCAGAAGTAGTTAAGGTCAATGTCTTGGATTTTCTGGAAGCTGCATCAGGAATAATCCTTGAGGTGAAGTGGGTTGGTTGTGGCTGATCTGATCTTCCAGCGGGTCGGAGCTGGGAGCCTTAAAACGGTGGAGATTCCGTTTTAATGTTGGGAAAAGCGAGGCTGGGGGTGGTGGAAGGGCTTGGGTTGGGTCTCAGGCTGGGAGATTCCATCAGCAACGCCAGCACTGACCCCAAGTGTTCCTCGGGGTCAGCTGAGGACAGTGAAACATTTTTGGAATTGTTTTTACCCCACTCAGCAAATCTGGCTGCTGACTTAAAAAAAAAAAATATATATTTTTTTTTTTAAAAGCTCAGCACAAATTCATGATTCATAAAATTAATTTATTTCTTCAAAGCTGGACAAACACCCCAAGTGTGCTTGTCCTTCCCAAGTAACTCTGCTCTCCGCTGAGTCCCTGATCCAAGGGATCCAGGGTGTTGGGACATGACCCTTTGTGACCTCCTGCAGACCCCACCAGGACCATGAGGGGACCCGAGGAGTTTGGGACACAACCCCTGACCCCATGCTGACCCCACCAAGACCATGAGGGGTCCTGAGGAGTTTGGGACATAACCCCTGACCCCGTGCTGACCCCACCAGGACCATCAGGGGTCCTGAGGAGTGTGGAACATGACCCTTTGTTTTTGACCCCCTCCAGACCCCACCAGGATCGTGAGGGGCCCCGAGGACCAGGTGGTCAAGAGGGGCACCATGCCCCGGCTCCACTGCCGCGTCAAGCACGACCCCACGCTCCGGCTCATGGTCACCTGGCTCAAGGACGATGCCCCTCTGCACCTGGGGAACAGGTCTGTGCCCAAAAATTCCACGGATTTCTCTCCCAGAATTGTTGGATATTTTAGCAGAACATTCCAGGAGTCCCCAGGGATAAATATTGAGTTCCCACCTAAGCAACATTTGATGTTTTTTGACACTTTTAATCTCATTGACTCCCTCCAGCAATTCCAGCTGATTTATCAGCAAATCCAGACTTTGCTGCAGGTTTTATTCCTGGATATCTTGGGACATCTTCATAAAACCTGGGAATTCACAACGAGCCGCTCCAAAATTCTCTGCTGTGGCTGGCACAGCTTTAATTTCCTTTCCGTACCTGACTCCCTTTCTTGTGAGGCAAGATCTGATCCCAGGGCGCGAGCCCGGGGTTGGCTGTTGTCCTAAAAATGTGATTATTCCCCAGATACACCGCAGGGCGCATGATTCCTTAGGAAATGAGCTTTCCCAGAATAACCCAGCACATCCTTAGCTGATAAAACCTCCAGACCGGAGATGTTCTCCTGCTCTGGTTGGGTTTCCCAGCTGGATTTTGTCAGGGAACATCCAGCCTTCAACTAAATACGTTGGGGCAGAATTTTGGGATGCTGTTTCCTTGAAGGATGAAGAAGGAGGAGGATGGTCTGACGATCTACGGCGTGACTGAGAAGGACCAGGGCGATTACACGTGCGTGGCCAGCACGGAGCTGGACAAGGACTTGGCCAAGGCCTATCTCACCGTGCTGGGTAAAGCCCTCCTGACCCCACAGCTGGGTGCTTGGCTTTGAGCGGGACACCCCCACCTGGAGATCGGGCTGGAAGTGGGGTCTGAGCTCCAGGATTGTTCCCTGGATGCTCAGGGAGATGCTGGCAGAGCAGGGGTTCCATTCTTGCAGGATTCGCTGCCTCGTCTCAGATGATGGCACCGAAATGGTGCAAAAAAATCTTGGCATTTGAGGGCAAAAAATTAAACAGGAATGGCTGCACACAGCCCAAAGTATCCCCAGGTGGATGTTGAAGATCCGTGAGAAAAGTCCTAAATTTGGGGGTGAATTCAGTGGGGTGTTGGGGTGCTGAGTGGGACTGGGGCCGAGCCAGCTCCTCCTGGCCCTGTGTCCCCTTTGTGTGTCCCCTCTGCAGCACAGCAGGGACAAACTTCATTCCCCTTTTGTGCCACTGCAAGCTCTGCTTGGCAAGCACGGATTTATCATCCCCTGGCCACCTCAGATTCCCGGGAATGCCACAACCTGCCAGTGCCCCTCCACAGCTGGAACAGGAATCCCAAATCCCAAATAATTCCCCTGGGCTTGATTTATTTCCCCTCCTTTCCCCTAATGGCTCATTAACCCCACATCAGGCTGATATTTCCCTTTTGCTGTCAGCTACAAGTGTGGGTAAAGCATGGAGGTCTCTGGGGGAAGGATATTCCTGCTCTGCTTCCCAAACTGGATTAATTCCCGCTGAAATCTGGAACTTTATGTTTGCCAGGTTCTCCTTTGGCCACCCAAGCTTAAACTAACCCGGTTAACAAGCACTGTCTTACCTTGCAGCCGTCCCCGCTAATCGGTTGAGAGATTTACCCAAAGGTAATCGTCACTAATTCCTCGCCTTCCTTTTATTTTTCCACCTTGGTTTTGGTTTTCCCTCACCAGCAATTCCAAGAGAAAAGGGGGGCAGCTGGAAAAACTGGGGGATGATGGTTCCAAGTTGTCCTTGAAGGAGCTGAAGCTCCAAATCCTCTCCAAGTTGTCCTCGATGGAGCTGATTTTTCCAAGCGCAGTCCAAATTGTCCTTGAAAACCCATCCATGGGTAGAAAGCTCCTGTTCCGCCACATTTTGTGTGCCACGGTGGCAGTTCCTGAGTGCAGCAATCGCTTGAACTGTACTTGAAAATCCTGATGGGAAACAAAAACAACAACCTGCATGGAATCCCTTCATTTTTACCTGGAATTCATTCCCGTTATTGCACGAGCTGGTGCTTGTGACCACATTAAAAAAAACCAGGGAATTTCTATCAAATTTATGTTTCCACTGAGGTTTTGTGTCCTTTCCCTGCTGTTCATTTGTATTTCTCTGTGTAAGGTCACAAATCCTCCTAAACCAGCACCTGGTGCTTCCCCCATCACTTTTTTTTGGGAAAGGCAGGATTTTTCCTGGAAAGGCAGGATTTTTCCTGGGAAAGGCAGGATTTCCAGGCAAGACACTGTCAGAAATTACCACATTTGTATTTTAAAAATCACTCTGGTGAGTTCTAAGAGCTAAAGAGCTGCAGGACGTGGATTGTGCCCTGGAGCATGTCCTGCCCACAGGGCTGGGAGAGGTGATGGGAACTGGGACTTGCTCCTGGGACAATTCCAGCCTCATTTATCCCATTCCAACAGAACGACCTGACCGGCCCCGGGACTTGGAGCTGTCGGATCTGGCCGAGAGGAGCGTGCGGCTGACGTGGATCCCTGGCGATGACAACAACAGCCCCATCACAGGTCTGTCCCCTGTCCCCAGAATCCCCGTCCCCCTCCCTCTTCCCAGCGACGGAAAATCCCTTCCCATCCAAACCCTTCACCCACCCCTTCCCACTCTTCCCAGACTACATTGTCCAGTTTGAGGAGGACCGCTTCCAGCCGGGAGTGTGGCACAACCACTCCAGGTATCCCGGGAGCGTCAACACGGCCCTGCTGAGCCTGTCCCCGTACGTGAATTACCAGTTCCGGGTGATCGCCGTCAACGACGTGGGCAGCAGCGTGCCCAGCCTGCCCTCCGAGCGCTACCAGACCAACGGGGCACGTGAGTTCTTCCCAGACCTTTTGTCCTTGGGGTCCACCACTCTCCATGGAGGCTCTTCCCTCCATCCCAGGAATAGGCTGGCAAGGGCAGCGGTGGAATTTTCTGTGTGGAGTTCTCAAGCCTGTGGGTGATGTCCTTCAGGGAAGCAGATTTATGTAGAAGTCACTCGTTTATTATAAAAAAACCTGGTTTTCATTCTTTTCCTTAAAGGGAAGATTCCTAAAGGAATTCTTCCAGTCCTTTCAGACTACAGGAAGCTCGGAAATCTGTAGGAAAATCAGATTCAAGTGCAAATATTGTTAATAATTGGCCGCTGTTGAAGCTGGTGGATGCTGTGGGGGTGGTGAGGTCCTGGAACTGATTATCCAGAAAAAATGTGGCTGCCCCATCCCTGGAAGTGTCCAAGGCCAGGTTTGATGGAGCTTGGAGCAGCCTGGAATAGGGAAAGGTGTCCCTGCCTGAGGCAGGGGGTGGACTTGGGTGATTTTAAGATCCTTTCCCACCCAAATTCCGTGACAAAAGAGCCAAACAAGCTCCAATCCACAACCAAGACCTGAGTTTGTCTGCTTTGTCGGAGAATATTTGGGAAAATTCCAGGCTAGGAATTCACAGGAATCGCAGCAGCTCTGCTGCATTTCTTCCTTTACCCATTCCGGGGAGATTTTTTTGGAGGATCTGCTGGCATCTAGTGTTGGCTCCCAACGGTGCCCGCCGCGTTTCAGGCTTGAAGTGACAAAACTCTGCTCCCTCCACAATGGTTTCCTTTCAAAGATTTAGGACATTTAGGGAACAAAAAAGAGCCTCCTAAATAAATGGCCTGGTTTTCCAGAGGACTGAGAGTCTCGTGTCCCATTAACCTGAATGGGAACTTCTGGAAAAATCAGGCCATTAACTTGGGTCTTGGAAGGATTTTCGGCTTGCAGGGTTTTAACCGCTCAGTGGTTGTTTTTTTGACATTGAAAAATGCATTGCTTTGGTTTTTAATGTGAATTTCAGGTCCCGAAGTAAATCCAACGGGAGTTCAAGGGGCAGGGACCCAAAAAAACAACATGGAAATAACGTGGACCGTGAGTTCTTCTTGGATGCCTTTTGGGATGGAGTTGCAGGATGAGGGGGAATGGGTTCAGAGTGCCAGAGGTCAGGGATAGACGGGATGTTGGGGATAAATCCTTCCCTGGGAGGGTGGGGAGGGGCTGGGATGGAATTCCCAGAAAACCCATGGCTGCCCCATCCCTGGGAGTGTGCAAAGCCAGGTTGAAGCAACCTGGGATCATGGAAAGTGTCCCTGCTCATGGGGGTGGAATGGAATGGGATTTCAGGTCCCCCTCCAACCCAACCCATTCCAGGATTCCATGAAATACAAAGCAGAAGGTACAGGAAAGGCCGTTTTTAGTGCTGTGATAAAAAGAATCATAATAAAAATTCAAAATCAAGTAAGTCAAAGACGTGACACCCAAAGATGCCGAATTCCAGACTCTGCTTCCTGAGCATGCCCCGAAGCCAAATCCTTGAGCAGCTCAGGGGATTTCTGGAGCCGCTCCTGCTTTGCTCCCTGCACCAGCAGGTGTCAGCCACAAATCAGGGATGAGCTGTGAGGAGGGTTGGAATGGCAGCGGGAATAGAGACTGGAATACGGAGATTGTAGATTATGGAATATTTATATAATATAAATGGAATATATAATTCTATATATAGGATATAATGGAATATAATTCTATATTTTGCACATCTTTGATTTATTTTATATAATATGTAGATAAGGAATCTGGGCTAGTGGAAGTGTCCCTGCCCATGGAAGGAGCTTGGAATTTAAATCCCTTTCAAGCCAAATCATTCCAGGAATAAAATCCAGGATTTTGTGAATAAAATTGTCCTCTCTGAAGGACAAGAACTCTCCTTGGGGACAAAACCTTGCCTTCCTTTGGGATTTGCTGATGGAGCCTGGAATAAGACCCCACTGCTGAGCAGAACCTCTGGATCTCCTTGGCGGAGAAATCCAATTGTTCGTTTTTGGGGTTTTTTTCCCTCCTTCTCACTTTCCCCTTCTCTGTTTCGCTCCACTGAAGCCTCTGAATGCAACTCAGGCTTATGGGCCCAACCTCAGGTACATCGTGAGGTGGCGGCGGCGGGACCCCCGCGGGAGCTGGTACAACGAGACCGTGCGGAGCGCGCGGCACGTGGTGTGGAACACCCCCATCTACGTCCCCTACGAGATCAAGGTGCAGGCTGAGAACGACTTTGGCAGAGCCCCGGAGCCTGACACCTACATCGGATACTCCGGGGAGGATTGTGAGTATTCCCTCAGCTGCAGGTGGGGTTTTGGGGATGATCCCATCCAAGGGCAAGGTACGCCCAGGATGTGGGCGGGGCACTGCAGGATTTGGGACAAAAATCCACTTTGAGTTTGGACAAGCAATGGAGATCCTGGGCAGTGGAAGGTGTCCCTGTCCATGGCCACCAGGGCTGTGGGAGGTGTCTCTGTCCATGGCCACCAGGGCTATGGAAGTTGTCACCATCCATGGCCACCAGAGCTGTGGAAGTTGTCGCCATCCATGGCCACCAGGGCTGTGGGAGGTGTCCCTGTCCTTGGCCACCAGGGCTGTGGGAGATGCTCCTGCCCGTGGCCACCAGGGCTGTGAGAGGATCTGGATGAGCTTCCAAGTGCCTGTGTTGTATGGAGGCAAAGCAAGGAGATCAAGGTTCCTCCTGCCTCTGAGGGGTGGGACGGGTTAAAAATCCCCCAAATCCACAAAAACTGTCCCAAAAATTGTCAGATCTGAGCTGCTTCGCTCCAGTTCTCTCCACAGAGCAGAAGCTGTAGAAAGGAGGAGAAGTCATTTACCTAAAACTGGATCAAAAGCAAACTGATCAAATTCCAATTAAAAATATGGAAATGAGGTTTTTTTCGGAACTTTGAGGTCCAGCTTTTGGACAGGTGAGGCAGGAAAGGGTTGGATGTGCTGGGATCCCTCACCTGGACAGGGAGGTGAGCCAGACCCTTCCCTGCAGCAAGAATTTCCGCTTTTAGCTGGATCAGGAATGTTCTCCTGATGGCTGGAGGAGCGAAATCACATTTTCTTTTCTTTCCACGGAAGAGGGTGGACACATTGTGGGGCTGCTGCTCACGGGATTTGGGAAAAGCACAGCAGAGGGTGTCCAGCTGTCCAGCTGTCCGAGCTCCAGGGTCATTCCAGGCTCTTAACAGCCACTCCGCTTTATCCCTGCCCACCCAGATCCCAAGGCTGCGCCCACGGATGTCAGGATCAGAGTCTTAAACAGCACTGCCATAGCTCTGACCTGGACCCGGGTGCACCTGGACACCATCCAGGGACAGCTCAAGGAGTACCGAGTGAGCAAATCCCAAATTCCCCAATCCCAAATCCCCGCCCAGCACTGACCGTTAACACAGCTAAACCTCCCAAAATTCCCAGCTGGCTCCCAGGGATGGAGCTGCTGGATGTGGGGATGACAGAAAACTTCCTCTGCTCGCCAGGAGCCGTTGGGTTTGGGGCAACACCAAGGATTTGCTCTTTGGGGTGTTGGAGTGAGGTTGGGGACATCTCCTGTTGCTTCCTCTGGGCTTGGCTGCAGGATTTGGGATGTCCCACGAACACTGGGAGGGATTGGGATGGTCCTGACCACCAAGCAAAGGGGCTCTGAGAGAGTGACTCCAGCCAGGTCAGGTTTTGTGTCATCCCCAAAATACTGACAGCATTTTTTACTGATCAACAACCCCTGCAAAGCTTAAACCCGCAGTCAGGACTAACTGGGCGCTAAACCAGCGTGGTTCCCTGTTTTTCCGGGTCTTTCCAGGTTTATATTTCATATTTATCTGTCTTTCTGGATTTATATCTAATATTTAATACTTGCTGCTGATGCACAGAGGATGGAGCCGTTCAAACCAAGCCAAACCCTGAGCAGGGCCCTTCCCCAGGCATTAAAACATTCCCAAAACCTCATGTCCGGCAAAGAATCCCAACATTCCCAAGCCGATCATCTGCTGGCTCTACTTTTCCTGATTCTGGGGGATTTTCTGAATGGATTCTTGCTTCTGAATGAAATAGGATTCACACTCAGGAGCTCAAATGGGAGATTTCCCAAATTCTGGCTTTTATTTGTGCCTGGGTGTGCCCCACTTTTCCTTGTCCGCCACTGCTCCGAGTGGAAAAGGAGAATCACTCGGATTTTAATCCTTGGGAATTAGGAACAGCTCTAGTCTGAGCCCAGTGGTTTTATTCTGTATTTTGAGAAGCTCTTAACTCCCTGCTCAGCCTCTTCCTCAGGTAACACCCCTGATTTTCCTCAAGGAGCTTCACTAATTCCTCTAAAAACTTCCACAACCTCGAGCCGCCCTTAAAGGCAAAATTCTGCTTTTTAACATCTAAAAACCCAAAAAAAACCGTGATTAAACGGGAAAAAGCTTCACCTGGCCTGCCTGTTTCTTGAAGGCCTATTTCTGGAGAGAGAGCAGCTTGCTGAAGAACCTTTGGGTCTCCAGAAAACGGCAGTTTGTAAGTTTTCCTGGAGACCGCAACCGGGGCACCGTGTCCCGGCTGTTCCCCTACAGCAACTACAAGCTGGAGATGGTGGTCACCAACGGCCGAGGGGACGGGCCCCGCAGCGAACTGAAGGAATTCCCCACCCCTGAAGGAGGTATGTTCCCACTGGGAATTTTTTCCCACTGGGAGAGGTTTGGGTGGAGCAGATCCAAGGGAGCTGAGCCGCGGCTGAGGAGGGATTTTAGCTGAGCGTCAACCTGGGTGCTGTCGCTGTCGGTGACGCCGTTGAAGGCACAGCTGGATTTGGCTCCTGACCCCTTCAGCATTCCCAAAAATCCCTGTCAGGTGCTCTGGACATCTCAGCCAAGAGGATTTTTGGGCTGAACAAGAGAAATATTTGCAAAACCCTTTCCTAAGCACAGCTCCGTGCCCTTGATTTGCTGCCTGAGCTCTAAATGTCCCTGAGCCACGGTTTGGGGACGTGGCAGCTCTTGGATCCATCCCGGAAAGGGCAGGAAAACCTTCCCAGGACCTTCAGGAATCACCAATTCCTCCTCCAGGCTTTTAAGGCAAGAGCACCTCGTTCTTCTGTCAAGGATGAACTCAAGGGTTTAATTTTGTCGCTGGCACAGGAGCTATTTATAGACACGCCGATAATTCCGAGTTGGAGCCGCAATTCCAACAGCTGGAAGTGACTTTTCCTACAGCGCAGGAGGGAACTCAGGCACAGAAGGTCACAAAAATGCAGGAAAGGATTTGAAAGTCTTGTCTCAAAATATTTTGGGGTCTCCGCTTTTCTCTTCCTCCCCATCCCACCCCAATGTCTTTCAGCGCTGCCTGTTCCTTCACAATTCCTTGGAAAAATCCCCATTTTAAAAGATTTTCTGTGGATAATTGAGGTTGTTTCAGAGGAGAGGGTTCAATTCCTGTAGGTTTTGCAGGCAGGGGCATTGTGACTCTATTTCTGGGGGATTTATGCTGGCTTTGGACATTTGGGGTGATAAGGACATGTGGGTAGCGCTAATTAATAATTACACTGGATTTCACTCTTATCATTGGGAAAATGTGGATTTTAATTTTTCCTACACCACCGAGCCCTTTTATCGACTCAAACTGACATTGTGGAGGCTGAAGGATATCCTGAACAACTAAAAATAAATCCCTGAGCTCTCCCATCTCTCTTCCCCCAATTAAGACAGTGCAATTAGGAGGAAATCAGGAGAATAATTTAACTCCAGGCTGGATAATTCTTTCCTTCCTTCAGTAGTCAAAGCAGCGATAATCCCAAACATTCCTTAGGGCAAGGAGCAGTGGGCAGCAACTCCTTGGGGGGAGATCTCTGGAATTCCATTTCCCAGTGATTTTTTGGGATAAGAGAAGCCACTTTTAGGGGTTCAAAGAGAGGAATCTTTGGGATGAAAACCTTGGGATGGGAGCTGGGTGTAAGGAAGGTCAGGAAATTTGGGTCCAACAGAAGTAGGGCTGAAGTTAAGAGAAGTTTTTGGGATATTTTGTGTTTCTAAGGGAGAAATTTTGGGGATGAAAACATTGGGATGGGCAGGGTGTGTAAGGAAGGCCAGGAAGTTTGGGTCCAACAGGAGAGATGGAGCTGGAGCTGCATTCCAGCTTCTGTGGCCTCTCTGGAGGATCCCACGGGATTTGGATCACGCCAGAGATGCTCTGCTTTTCCTCCCTGCTGAAAACCCCACCTGGCTCAGGGTTTTTGGGATAAATCCTGGTGCGATCCATTCCGGGTGTTTCTGTGCAGGAATTTCGGGGTCTCCAGGGCGTGGCCCAGCCCGTGGCGGGTGCAGCAGTGCGAGGTTCGTTACCCCGTGTGTGTTTTCTCCTCCCTCCCCTCTCCTCCCCGCTCCCCTCCAAGTGCCCAGCTCCCCCAGGTACCTGCGGATCCGACAGCCCAACCTGGAACTCATCAACCTGGAGTGGGATCACCCCGAGCATCCCAACGGGATCATCACGGGATACACCCTCCGATACCAGCCCTGTACGTCCCACGTCTTCTTCCCGGTGATAAATCAGGAAATCCTTCCCTTCCCGCTTTTTGCCAGGGCAGGGAGATCCGTGAGGAACTGGAGACTTCCACAGTGGGAAAACTGGTGTTGGGGAGGGTTCTGGACATCTGTGGGAGGGAGGGGAGGGGTGGTGGGTGCTCAGCAGCTCCTCAGACTCAGCTTTGGAGGGAAAATCAGCTGGATCTTGGATTTGGGAAGATTTTGGGTGCAGCCAGAGTAGTTTTTGTGCTCATCCAAACTCAAGATTTAGGAAGTGATACCCCAGGGCCTGGGGCAGTAGAAAGCACCCAAAGGTTCCCCCCCAGCAGGTCCCCAAGCCAGGGTGTCACCAAGTGCCCCAACCCAGCCGCGTTCAAGAGCAGCAGAGCTCTGAGCCTCGCAATGGCCCCACAGTGACCCCCCAGTGACCTCACAGACCCTCCAGGGGGTTAGGGATGAGCTGGACACCCCAGGAATTCCTGGCCCAGCCTGCCTTGCCTTCCCTCTGCAGTTAACGGGACCAGGAAGGGCCAGACAGTGGTGGAGAACCTGTCCCCCAACCAGACGAGGTTCACCCTGCAGAGGTCAGACCCCATCTCCCGCTATCGCTTCGTGCTCCGCGCCCGCACCCAGGTGGGAGAGGGAGAGGCCCTGGCGGAGGAGTCGCCTGCGCTGCTGGATGAAGGTAAGAGCAGCACCCGGCTCTGCCGAGGGGATGGAGTGGGACAGGATGTGTCAAACCCAAAAAATGGCATGGTGGCACACCATGGAACAGCCCAGAAATGGCATTGTGACAGGATGTGGCAACCCCCAAAAGTGGCATCGTGGCAGGCTGTGGCAAATCCGAAAATGGCATCGTGAGGGGCCAGGGAACAGCCCAAAAATGGAACCAGGGAATCCAAAAAACCAGGAGTGCAACGGCCACTGAGGTGGAGGTGGCCAAAGGTGGCAATAAAAACCCAGCTGAGGTGACCGGGGGGCTCTCCTGTGCTCCAGGGAAGCCCCTGGCTGTCCCCCAGGGTGGGGCATTCCTCGTGTGCCCTGGAGCAGGAGGATATTTGCTGAATTTATGTTTTATGCCAAGAGAGGGCAGAGTGAGATGGGATTCCGGAAGGAATTCCTCCCTTGGAGGGTTTGGAAGCACGGGCACAGAGAGGTTGTGGATGCTGCTGCATCCCTGGAAGTGTCCAAGGTCAGCTTGGAGCCACCTGGGATGGTGGAAGTGTCCCTGGGTGGGACTGGATGAGATTTCAGGTCCTTTCCAACCCGATCCAATCCATGATTTTGGGATCGCGCTCTCTTTGTGCCAAGGATGAAGCTCTGATTTGTCCCTCTGTTTCTGTGTGAGCTCAACAGAGGCAGCTTTGAGGGACTTTTGGATGTAGGGACCTCGGTGCCACCTCCCTGTCACCCCATGGACATCACCCGACCCTAAAAGCTTCCAGAGCCCCAATTTCAGCCCCATAATCAGATAAAACTCCTGGTGCCACCTCCCTGTCACCCCACAGGTGTCACCTGACCCTAAAAGCTTCCAGACCCCTAATTTCAACCCCATAATCAGATAAAACTCCTGGTGCCACCTCCCTGCCACCCCATGGGCATCACCCGACCCTAAAAGCCTCCAGAGCCCCAATCTTGGCCCCAATAATCAGATAAAACTCCCGTTGTGGAACATCCATCAAATTTAAGTGGAAGTTCTGGAGCCCCGAGGGAACCAAGGGCGGCTCTCTCCCCTTCTTAAGCTCGGCTGCCAGAGCTGGGATTGGGTTAGAGCTGGAATTTAATGGGTTTTCTCTCCTTCCCTCATCCCAGCTAATGGCTCTGAGTGGGGAAAGCGATTCCTGCCCGGATCCAGTGGGAATAAAACCATTCCTGACACCCCTGGGGTGGGATCCAGCAAAATTTATTGGATGTGGGGGAGAAAAAACAGCCAAGGAAAACATAAGAGAGGCCTGGAATTGCTTTAAAAGGAATTTTGAGAACTCAGGGATTGGATTGAAGTTGAAAATGGAATATTTTTAGCTGGTTCACACCCAAATTTTGGAGGCTGATAATAGCGAGATAACAGTCGTGGTGTAGAAATTTTAATCTATTTGGATCAGTTTTATGTATTGGAAATATCAGGTGGTGCCCAAACCTGCTGGACAAGATAAGGAATCCTCCCTGCGGGGTTTGGGGTGAGGATGTGGCACTGGGTGCCACCAAAAAGATGAAGTTTGGCCATCAAAAATCAAAAAATTATCAAATTTGTGTAATTTACTCACATGTAGCAGGAACTTGCCCTCTGAACAGGGGGTGCAAGAGGAAATAGGTGAGTTTTGCTCGCTTTGATGTGACTTCCTGCCAAGCTGAGGGGAAGACGAGGCTGGAATTTAAGGAAAAGAAGCAGATTAAGGAAATTCAACCCATTAACGTGCTCCGAGGAGGTTTTCTGCTCACCATGCAGAGTTTAAATCAGGTGGGACGAGCAAGGAAAAACCCGGGTGAAATTTGGTGTCAAAACCGGATTTTGTTGGGATTAGACCTAAACACCCACTTAAGTCCTCGGTTTGACGGCACCATTGTCACCTCGATGCCACCGCTGTCACCTCAGTGCCACCCCTGGCTCCTCTTGGGTGCTTAATCTGGATCCAGGTGTGGTTTATCCCAGACTCTGGTGTGGTTTATCCCTGATTCCTGGTTTAACCCGGATTCCTGGATTCCAGAGGCTGTCGCAGGTTGGATTTAATCACATTTCTCCCCTCCCTCTCCGCTCTCCGATGACTCCGAGTGTCCTGGCGGCGCGTTGGGGTTGTTTGATAAATTCCTGTGTTTTTCTCTTTCCTCTTTCTCTCCATTTTCCTGTTTTTCCCTCTCTCTCTCTCTATCCCTGGTGCTGCCTCCGAAGCCACACCAAGCCCAGGTACCGTACCCAGAGGTAACCGGCATGGGGGCAACGGAGCTTGCCAATTAAGCTGCCAATTAAGCCGAAAAGTTCATTAAAACCCTTCCAATGGCCACGCCAATTGGGCACTTCAATCATTACAGGCACAAAGGGGACCAGGGCGGTTCCACAGCGGGGCAGGCGAAGATTAAAAGGTCTCTAAGCCAGGCTTAAAAGCCTCTCAAAATCTTATGAAAACCAAACCACGGTGGCCACGGGTTGGGCGAGCCCAAAGGAGAGTCGAGTTCCTATTAAAATGTGTTTTTTTCCTGTTAAAGATGGTTTTTTTCCCTATTAAAGAGGGTTCCTTTCCCTATTAAAGAGGTGGGGTTTTTTTTCCCTTTTAAAAAGGCGTTTTTTCCCTGTTAAAAAGGGTTTATTTTCCCTATTAAAAAGGGATTTTTTTTCCCCCATTAAAGAGGGTTTTCCCCTGACAAACAGATTTTTTTTTTTTCCTATTAAACATTCTTTTCAATATTAAAATGGATTTTTTCCCTGTTAAAGAGGGTTATTTTTCCTATTTTAACAGTTTTTTCCCCCTATTTTAGCAAGGATATTTCCCCCTATTATAGAAATTTTCCCCATTAAAGAGGGTTTTCCCCCTATTTTAGAGGGGTTGTTTTCCCATACTGAAGAGGGGGGATTTTGCCTATTAAAGGGTTTTTTTTCAATATTAAAGAGGGTTTTTTCCCTATTAAAGTGGGGTTTCCCCTATTATAGAGGCTTTTTTCCCTAATAAATTATTTTTACCCCGATTAAACAGGGCTTTTTCTTCTCTTAGTGAGGGTTTTTTCTCCTATTTTAGAGGGGGCTTTTTCCCCAATTGAGAGGCGACTTTTTTTCCCAAATGAAAGAGGATTTTTCCCTATTAAAGACTTTGTTTCCCTCTATTAAAGACATTTTTCCCTCATAAAAGAAATGGGGTTTTTCCCCTATTAAAGAGGGGTTTCCCCCTATTAAAGAAGACTTTCCCCCCCTATTTTAGAGGGGTTTTTTCCCTATTAAGGAGGGAGTTTTCCCTTTTAAAGAATTTTTTCCCTATTAAAGAGCTTTTCCCCCTCTCACAGAGGATTTTTAATCCCAGCTCTGCACAAACCCCTCTCCCTTTTTAACCCTCGCCTTCCCTACCCCGCAAAACATTTCTGGCTCCGTGGGGCCCTTCCAGCACCTGTGGGATCGCGGCTGGAGATTTGGGATTTTTTTGGGGATTCCCCGTAGCTCTCCCAGGGCTTCGATCCAGGAGATTCCTCCCATTCCCGGTGTCCATTGGAAGGGTTGAGCGGGAATTCGAGCTGTGCATGTTCTGCATGGAGCCTTCTGCTGGCTTTGCCCTCCTCGCTATTCCCAAAACGTGGGAGCAGGGAGAGACCTTTTCCAGCACCAGGGACAGCTCCTCCTCCTCCTCCCGCCGCTTCCATGGAAAACCCGATCCCGGTTATCCCAGCGCCGCCCTGCATCGCCCCAACACAATTCCAGGTCACCCAGGGAAGGATTCCCGCTTCTCACAGACTTGGAAAATTCTGGTTTTCCTACATCTAACACGCATTTCCCACATTCCGAGCAGCGCGAGAGCCTTTTCCCAGCTCGGGAATGCGGGAATGGCCGATCAGGGGGTGCAGCCAGCCCCAGACTCATCCCAAAAAAAAAGCTTTTTGGGAGCAGCAGCAGCTCCTGAATCTCCACACTGAGGGCTCTCAACAGGTCCTGCTTTGTCTCTGCACATTCCAAGCAGGAACAGCTTCCCAGGGAAGGTTTTCCCGAGGGATCCAAGTGCAGGATTCACTTTCCTGCCTCGTGGATGTTCCTTTTCCTTGGATTTTGTTGCAGCGATGTCTCTTCCTGATGTTATTTTGCTTTTTCCCCCGCTTTCCTAAAGAAGTTCCAATCTTTCTCCTTCCTGTCTTTTTCTCTTCCTCCACCTTCCCAAAGAAAGATAAAAATGAAGAGGAACAGATTGGTCAGGTTTAGGTGGTAGGGACCTGAAAATGCACTTAAAAATCCTGGAAATGCACATAAAAACACTGAGAATTAACATGAAATCCCTGGAAATGAACATAAAATCCCTGAAAATGCACATAAAAATCCTCGGGATTGAGACCACCCTCTCTTCCAGCTCCTTCTCCATCCAGGGTTTGGCTCATCCACTAGAATCCCAATTTTCTTCATGGATCAGGATCACCTCAAGTTCTTTTTCTGCTTCCAGAGGGTCTTCCTGAACTCTGGAATCAGCCTGACCTTTTCATCCTCCCAGCGCTGAATCATTCCCAGCTTCATTTCTTGCCCCACTGGAATTATTTGTGATTTCGGGGATAATCCTCCAATAATCCAGAGCCCACCCCTCCATTTTCCCCTTTCCAAAAGGAGAAATAACACTTTGGAAAGGGCTGAGAGTTGGGAAGCGGAGCTGGAGGTCGGGAATTGCTGCCTCATCTTCCTCCCCATTCCAGGCTCCAGGAGAAGACTCAAGGCACGGAAAAATCCCTCTCCCATCCCAGCCCCATCCCAGAGCCAGATCTCATTTCTCCTCAGGCCTCCTCAGGCTCCAGAGGATGTTCCTCTTCCCAACAAACCCAAGGAAATGCTCCCTGACCTTTCCCATCTCTGCCGGCTGACCCAGAATGGGCAGGTTTTTATGGAATTTGTACTGAATCACAGGAAAATTCTCTTTTCCACGTCTGGAGCTGACAGGGAATGAAAAGGTTCCTTTTCCAGGGGAAACCTGACACAGGCGGGGTCAGGGCCGGGAGGAACCGGAGCAGGTGATGGAATTGAAGTGAAGTGCAGGGATTTTCCCTCAGGAGAGGCTTCACCTTCCCTAAGTCAGGCTTTGGACAACAGGAGAGGAGATTTGGGAAAAAGAGAAGACTAAAAAAGAGTTTTTATTTATACTCTGGCCAGGAAAAAAATCCAAAACCAGATTTTTTTATTTTCCATCCTTATAGAAAAAACTTCATCAGGGACCACAAAGAAATCAGGATTAGACTCGGAGGGAAAATCCTGACTTTTCTCTGTCCATAATTTTGAGGAGAAAAATCCCATTTTTCATTTCAGAAACAGAAGGAATTGCTGAGCCCTCTCCTTCTGCTCCAGCACCCCCTTCTCTTCTCCGATTTCTTCTCTTTCCACATCGGATTTTCAGCACTTCACGGCCAAGGATCCCAAATTTCATTCTGTTGGTAAAAACCGAGAGAATTAAAACTAAATCTCTGCCAATATCCTCGGCCCAATCATCAAAAATCATGAAAAATTCATCCCAATTTTTCCAAGCCTCATTATTTTGTAGACACACCCCAGGGAAAGCTGTTGCCACAGCCCAACAACACATTAAAAGCACCTTTAAATAATTAAAAAGCATCAGAGACTGGGATTGTTCCCTGGATTTTGAAAAAAAAAAAAAACAAAAAACCACTTTTCACTTAATTATCCCAGCAGGATTTGTGAATTTTCCTTAGAGCTTCCCTTAAAAAAATTCCCGTTTTTCCTTTTAGGATTCTCTCTCTGTTTGGGATTTTTCCCCCCCCTAATCTGAGCTTCAAACAGGTTTTTGTGGAAGGTTTGGACTCTTTTTTTACTGCTCCTCTCCTGGCTGGGGAGGCAGCGAAAAGCTCAGCATCTCTCATTAGTGAAATTATTAATTGGTGCATCCTCAATCCATCATCTTGCCCCCATCCTTCTCTGAGAGCGAATAATGGATCTTGGAGATGGAAAAAGCCTTGAAAGGGAGGCAATTAAAGAACTGAGTGCTCGTTTGGCTCTTTCCAGGAAGATGGGCCCGGATAAAATTGAATTGCTGCTGGTGGTTTTAGTCCGAATTTCCCGGGTGATTTCTTCCCGCTTGGAGCAATTCCCAGGTGTTTTCCCACCCTGGGATGGGGGAAGTGGCTGCTCTCTTTCGGAAAAGGGGGATTTTCACCCCATCCCACAAATTCCAGGTGTTCCGTCCTGTACCCAAACTTTCTGTCCAAGCCCTGGGAATGCAGGAAAACAACTCCAGCTCCTCCCCAAAGCTCGGGAATGGCGCGGCTGGAGCATCGCAGCCGTTTTTAGGAGGATGGGTGGGATTTCCAGGCTTTCCAAAGGTCTGGGAATGCCAGCCTGGTTCTTCTAACTCCCTCTGGGACCTTTGTCACTCCTGGTGGCAGCGAGAGGGACCCTGGGAATGGACTCTGGGATCCCTGAGATCCCTTTTTTTTTCCAGAGGACATTGGATCCTTGAGATCTCTGAAATTCCATTTGATCCCTGAGATTCCTGAGATCCCTCTGATCCCTAAGATCCCTTTTCTTCAGGGGATATCAGATCCCTGAAATCACTGAAATTCCGCTTGATCCCTGGGACACCTGAGATCCCTGAGATCCTTTTGATCCCTGAGATCCCTCTGATCCCCAAGATCCCTTTTCTTCGGGGGATATCAGATCCCTGACATCCGTGTGATCCCTGCAATCCCTTCTCTTCAGGGGATATCGGATCCCTGGGATCCCTGAAATTCCACTTGATCCCTGTGATCCTTTTGATCCCCAAATCCCTTCTCTTCAGGGGATATCGGATCCCTGGGATCCCTGCGATCCCTGCGATCCCCACCATCCCTCATTAGGGGATGGATTTCACAGCCCAGCGAACGCCCCTGATCTCCCCCACCCCAAATCTCCCAGCTGAGCTCTCCTCCCGCCCCCATTTCGGACTGAAACCCAAACGAGGCCGCAGTTTCGCATCCCGGGGCTGTTCAGGATCAAATCCCAGCCCTCCCTCTCCCTGGGAGCCGCATTCCCACCCTCCCCTCCCCGAGTTTTCCAGCTCACCCCATCCCACTCTTCACCTGGCCCTGCTCCTGCCAGGATGATTTCCATCCCCGCCATCCCCTCCTGGATCCCGCTCGGGAGCCAGCCCGAGTTATCCTGATGGGAAGTGACGGCTCCGCTCCCGGGGATCGCTTCCCCCAGAGCCGGGGAAGTGGGGCAGGGAGGACAAATCCCGCCTGGAATGCCTGGCAGCTCATCCCGCTGCTCCAGGCGGGGCAGAATCCCGGAGGATTTGGGTGCGTGAGGGATGCTCAGAGATCCCGCACCAGGAATAGCGAGGCTGGGATTTATCCCGGATAATCTCTTCCCGTCTGAACTCTGCAAGAGAATTAAAGCCGAATTTCTGCCGCTCCTGGGAGGCTCTGGGAGAGCCCCGATGGAAGCTGGAAAGCCGTGCCAGGTTTTCCGCCGGCTCCCGCCTTCCCCAAAGTCACTTTGTGCCTTTTGAGGTCTCGTTTTCCTCCGAGGGGAGCCGGGAATTCCCATGGGAATGCCGAGCCTGCATTAGCTGCTCACTGCTCCCCGCCTCCGGCGCGGCTCCATCCCGTTAATGGGGACATTAACCCGGCGACACCAATCTCTTAACCCCAAAAAGCCGCCAGCAATCGGCGGGGATGGATGGGGACAAATCCCAGCGCAGGAAAAGCTTTTAGCGCCCTCGGGACCCCGAAAAGTCCTTGAGGAACAAACCCAGAAGGGCAAAACGTAAAGAAAAATCCCTTTTTTTGTTGTTGTTGGCTCCCCACGGAGACGCGAGGGCAAAGCCGAGCCTTTGGATGTGTCCCCTCCCTGTCACCTCCCCCTACCCGGGCTGGACCCCCGGGCTGGGGCAGGGACGGGCTGCGGGTCGGGGTGCATGAGATCGGGATGTGTGGGGTCAGCGCGGACAGGACCGAGAGGGGTTTTGGGGTGATTGTGGCTGCCCTTGGGGCTGGGCTGGGGTTTTTGGGGTGATTGTGGCTGCTCTCAGTGGCTGGGCTGGGGTTTTGGGGTGACTGTGCCTGCTCTCGGTGGCTGGGCTGGTGCTTTTCAGGAGCTGGGGGCACCTCTGGGTATGGATGAAGCTTTGGGGTAACTGTGGCTGCTCCTGGGGCACTTTTGAGGAGCCAGGAGTGCTCTGGGGGTATCCCTGAGGCTGGCCTGGAGTTTTGGGGTGACTGAGGCTGCTCTGGGGACACATCTGGGGCTGCGATTGGAGTTTTGGGGGAACTGTGGCTGCTCTTGGGGGCACTTTGAGGAGCTGGGAGTGCTCTTGGGGCTGGGCTGGAATTTTTGAGTACCTTGGGGTGCTCTGGGCGCACCCCTGACCTGGGCTGGTGCTTTCAGTTGTGCTCCAACTCTAATTTTGGATCTCAGACGGACTGAGCGAGCTCCTGCCCCTCTCTGCCTTTGGGTGCTGAGTTTCAGCACTTGGATCTCCTTGGGCATGGGCGGGGTGGGAAAGGAAAGCCTGGCTTGGTCCTAGGACTGGTTTTAAAGTGCTTCCCTAGAGCTGGTGTGGTCTGGGCACAATGTTTATAAAATCTGCCTTCCTTCGCCCATCAGAGGGATTTGGAATCCCGTGACCCGCAGGAATAATGTAATTTAACCTGAGCGTCCCGGGGTGAGTCCCCTCGGAGTCACCTTTGGTATTTGGAGCAGAATTCCGGCTGCGTTTTCTGCTGGAAGGTTCCAGCTCCAGCCAGCGCTCCCCTCCCTCCCTGTGGGACCCTCACCGCACTCGGGGTGCGTTAAAGGACACATTTCCGCCTTTCCTTGGAGCGCATTCCCGCTTTTCCTTGGCATCACAGCCCAAGTGAGACAATTCACGAACAAATCGTTCCCAATTATCCTCCTGGACAGCTCCAGGTGCTCCAACCCCTCACTGAAATGGAAATGGAGAGGGGCGGCGCTGCCCCAGCCCCATCCCTCCCCCCGCCCCGAGTTAAACCCCCTCAAAGCTGCTCCTTTGAAAAAAAGGAAAAAGCTGGGAAGTTGCAGGCTGATCTGGCAGCTCCAAAACCGCTGGATGTGTGGTCCAGGGGCAGCTGGATTAATGGAATTGCGGCTCGCCCGACAAATGGGATTAGAGCTTTTTCCTCGAGCTAAATCCCATTTCCTGGGATGCGGTGGGACAATGGGATGAGGACAAACCTGCGCCTCCCCTCAGCTGCGTTTTTCCAGGCTCTCCGTGCTGGTTTATCCCAGAGGAGTGGTGGGCAGGGAAAAGGCAGAGGACAAGCAGCTCGTTGGGATTGGGATCGAACTGGGGGAGCAGGAGCAGCCCCAGCACCTCTCCCAGCCCCTGGGATGGGCTCAGGGGGACAGGGGTGGGAAAAGGGGCTCAGCCTGGCATTCCCAGTGGGATTTGCTCCTGCGCCTCTCCCAGCTCCTGGGATCAACCCAGGTCATCCCCGAATGGGGACAGGGACAGGAAAAAGGGCTTCAGCCGTGTGTTCCCGATGGGGTTTGCTCCTGCACCTCTCCCAGCCCCTGGGATGGGCTCAGGGTGCCCTTGCATGGGGATAGGGGTGGGAAAAGGGGCTCAGCCTGGCATTCCCAGTGGGATTTGTTCCTGCGCCTCTCCCAGCTCCTGGGACCAATCCAGGCCATTCCTGCACAGGGCCAGGTGCAGGAAAAGGGATGTTCCCAGTGGGATTTGCTCCAGTCCCTGGGATCAGCCCAGGCCATCCCTGCATGGGGCCAGGGGCAGGAAAAGGGGTCCAGCCGTGTATTCCCACGGGATTTGCTCCGTGCCGTGCCACTCCGGGGATGGCAGTGCCCGGGGGACGCCACCTCAGGTACAAAGCCGGTGTTTCCCTCTCCCAGAGGCAACTGGGCCACCTCCAACCGCAGTGGAGGAAACCAGTCCTGAAACCAGTCCTGAAACCAGTCCTGAAACCAGTCCTGAAACCAGTCCTACAATCAGCCCTACAATCAGCCCTACAACCAGCCCTACAACCAGTCCTACAACCACCCCAACCACCACCGACACCACAACCACCACCACCACAACCACAACCACCGTCAGCACCGCCGCCAGCACCGCCGCCAGCACCAGCGCCGCTGCCGAGAGGGCTCCGGCAGCCACCACCAGGCACGAGTTGGGTACTGAGCTTTCCTTTTCCTCTAACCCCTCTCTAACCCTACTGGGACCCTTCCCCACCTCGATTCTTTGGGATATCAGGGGAAATCGGAGCCGTCCCATGCTCCAGGATGGGAATCTGGGTGTACAAGTGGGAATCTGGAGGGTTCTGTGCCACCGGGGAGTAACCCAGCCCTGCTGGGGGTGTGGTGATGCCGGATGCGGTTTGGGAAGAGATGGAAAACCGGACAAATTCCCCTCAAAATGTTCTCTGGTGTTTAGAGCTGTTAAAAACGGGCTCTGGTGCTCCTGCAGGAGATGTCAGCTCGGATTTAGCACCTCAGCTGTTAGCAAGGAGACCTGTCAGGATTTATCCGCTCCTCGCGTTTATCCTGCTGCTCCCTGCGCTGCCGGAGCCCCCGGGAATGCTGGGGAAGGGTGGGAGCTCCAGCACGATCCCTGTGCCGGGCGTTCCCCAGGTCAGGAGAAACTTCTCGTACCACCAAGAGAATCAAACTCGGCTCTGGCAGGGAAATCTTCCCTCCTGGATGTGTTTGAGGGATAAATCTGGAAGGATTTATCCGGGTTTGAAACACCAGGATAACGGAATTTATGGCTTATAAATAATTAGGATTGTTCAAAATTAAATAGAGAAAAAAGGGAATGAAATCAGGATTAAAAACTTGGATAGGGTTTGGAGCAGCCTGGGATAGTGGAAAATGTGGATTTGGGTGGGGAATGAGATGAGTTTTTGGGTCCTTTCCTGCTCAAACCAGTCTGGGATGATTCCATGTCTGAGTTCAAAGCCATTTCTCTATATTTTTTGCATAAAATCAATTGAAAATGAATCTGCCCCCACCCGACACCCCAGGGCTGGTGACGAAGCAAGATCACCCCGACAGCAGTCATTAATCCATGGAAAAATGTTAATTAGAAATAGGGAATTAAGCATGAGGCACAGAGCAGAGAAAGGGAACGAGGAGCCTCCGGTGTCCCCACCCAGCCCAGGTTGGGATTTAAAGGATTTCAGTGCACCCCACAGCGCCAGGTCCTTGCAGTGCCCTAAAAACCCCAAAACTGGCTTTTTCCAAGGGATTGTGACGGTCAGTCCCAGATTTTGTGGCATCAAAACATTGAAACTCCTCAAGGAAAAATGATAATAAAACCCCAAGGTGTCACTTCCCTGCTGTCCCTTAAAACCCCACTAAAGGGCGGGATTGGCTCCCACTTGTGTAGGAATGGGATTCATCCCAAGACACGTCGAGATCCCTTAACTTCAGCCTCACACACGAGTGACCCCATTGTCCCACCGGGGCCACAGCGAAGTGACAATTCCCCGCCACTCCCGGCACTGGATCCGTGCTCATCCATGCAGGAATTCCAGGATAAGGTTTCCCCGCTGGCCCAGATCCTCAGGGATGTGCCCCGGAAGAATTCCAGGATGGGCCGAGTGCCGTTGGATTGAAACACCGCCAAAATTCCCAAAATGTGTTGGGAATCTTGGAAAGAATCGATCCAGCCTCAGGCTGAGACCAAAGTGTTCGCTCCAGGTTTTTGTCATGATTTTGTAAAGTGTTTGTGAGGATTTTGTGAGGATTTTGTGGGGTTTTTGTGAGGATTTCGTGAAGATTTCGTAAAGTTTTAGAAAGTTTTTTAAGGCTTCTTTAAGTTTTTTGTCAGGAATTTGTAAGGGTTTTGTGAGGCTTTTGTAAGTTTGGGGTTTTTTTTAAGGTTTTTATAAAGTTTTTAGGTTGCTTCTGTGTTTTTATGAGGTTTTACAATGTTTTTATAAGGTCTTTTTTAAGGACTTTGTAAGGATTTGTGAGGTTTTTGTAAGGATTTTGAGATACGTTTGTAAGGTGTTTGTAAGGTTTTGATGAGGTTTTCATGATAGTCATGTGCTTTTTATGAGGTCTTATAAGGTTTTTTTAAGGGGTTTTTTATGTTTTGGTGGTTTTTTTTGAGGTTTTCTAAGATTTTTGTGAAGTTTTTTAGTGTTTCTGCCTGGGATTTTTTTGAGATTTCCGCCAGCTTTGAGCTCTGAGCCGGGCCTAACCCCACTAAGCACTAACTCGTGTTCTAACCTGTCCCCCAGCCGCCAATGGATCGTCCATATGGGACATCAGAGCCATGGCAAACAGTAACTGGGCAAACATCACCTGGAGCCACAATTTCTCGGCAGGAACTGACTTTGTGGTTAAGTATATCACCAGTAAGCATCAGATCGCGTGGGGACTCTACGGGGTGGCGCTGCCCTTAGAGATCCTGCCAGCTCCCGCCCTTTCCTTGGATTTAATTCCATGGTTCCAGCTGGAAAAACGGGAGGGGAAAACATGGTGGTTGTGGTTGATTGGAGGTGGTTCCCGAGGGGTTCCCTCTCCGTGCGCCGACGGCCGTGGGGTTTGGCGACCTTTGGGAATGTTGAGCTGTGGGCGACGGAAAGAGGTAGAAAACAGAGAGGAAAATGAAATTGATGGGAATTGGAAGATGGGATTCCTGAACCTGGAGTTGGCAGAATCCTCTAAGATCCCAAACCTCCTCCTCGGTGTTTCTTAGCGTTGTACGGCTCCGTCCTGGGCTGGAAGCAGAGCAGGGATCTCTGGGTTTGGTGCCGGTTTAGGGAGAGGTTGTTGTGTTGTTGGTTGGTTTGGGGTTTCTGGAGAGGCAGTGCCGGCTGCTGCTCGTCCCTGAGTTTATTTCCCAGCCCTTGCCTCCCCTGCTGTGCTGGTCTGGAATCCCAGAAATTGTAATTCCCCACAGGAAACCTCTCCTGGCCATTCCAACTTCCCTCAGGAGATGATCTTGAATTGTCTTTGAAACTATTCCCTGCACAAAACCAGTGCCTGGTCTCCAAAATTCCCCTATTTCAGGATATATATGAGCTAGCCGGGCCCTAAATCCCAAATATCCCAGTTCCCAACCTACCCCTATTTTTTCCCAGTCACTGGGAAGCACAAGGAACAAGCCCAGGTGCTGAATCCATGCAGCAGCATCAATCCCTTGGGATTCCCTCTCCAGGATCCGCCTGACAGAGGAAATCTTGGAGATTTCAGCCCTTCCTGGGCAGCCGTGGCTGTCCACCCCCTTTGTGGTGGCATTTGAAGGAACAAAACCTCAAAGCCACAATTCTCAGTGGGTAACAACCCCAGCACCTCCTTGTCCCCGGGGTAGCAACCCAAAACCAGCAGCTCCTTGGCTCAGGTACCAATCCCAAAACAGCAGCTCCTTGGCTTGGTACCGATCCCAAACCCACAATCCTTGGGTTGGTACCAACCCCAAATCAGCAGCTCCTTGGTTCAGGAGAAGATCCCAAATCAGCAGCTCCTTGTCCCTGGAGTAATGACCCCAAACCAGCAGCTCCTTGGCTCAGGAGAAGATCCCAAACCAGCAGCTCCCTGCCCCAGGAGCCACGTCATTCCCGGCCAGCCCACAGGGCCAGCCCCACGCCGGGGCTGGGGTGTCCCCGGTGTCCCCGCAGGGTGTCCGGGTGGGGTTTGATGTGCGGTTTCTGTTCCCCAGGTAACAAGACAGAGAAATCAATCCCCGTTAAGGCTCAGGGCCCGTCCTCGGTGCAGCTGGCGGATCTGACGCCGGGGATGATGTACAAGCTGTGGGTGTTCCCCATATGGTCCCACCCCAGCGAGCACTCGTACATTACCTTTACCACCAGCTCAGGTGAGACAGGCGTCGGCCGCGTGTCCCCAGAGTGTCCCTGGCGTGTCCCCAGAGTGTCCCCAGCATGGCCCCAGCATGGCCCAACCATCTCCACAGTGCTTTGGCCATGGCTGCATGGAAACCCCTCATCCCACCGCCCCCCACTCCCGGCATTTCCCAACCCAGGCGTTGCACGGAGGAGGAGAATCCCAGGAAGGGATGGGGATCCCTCGTGATGAGGATCCCTCGTGATGGGGATCCCTTGGGATGGGGATCCCTCGGGATGAGGATCCCTTGTGATGAGGATCCCTGGTGATGGGGATCCCTCATGATGGGGATCCCTCGGGATGGGGATCCCTGGTGATGAGGATCCCTGGTGATGGGGATCCTTTGGAATGAAGGAAAGGGAGGAGAACGCGTTCGTGTTGTCACAGCCTCTGCTTGCGGCCCCTTGGTGCGCGTTGGGACTTTGGGGGACAACGAGATGTCACTGGCGGGATGCAGGATTGGGAGTGGGAATGTGGTGTTGGCACAAGCGTATCTTTAGGGATTTCCGTACTCCTGGGACGTTTCCTCTGGCATTTTGTGTGGAATTTTCCAGGCTTTGTATCCGTGTGGTTTCCATGTCTTCCTCGTTGTGGATTCCCCCAGTTCCCACCCAGCTCCAGACGCTCCCTCCTTTTCCCACAGGAACTTTATACATTTATAAAATTCCGCCGTTCCTTCCCAATGATTCCCAGTAAATCCAAACAGCCCTAAATCCCTTCCTATCCACCTGGGGCTTTTCCATAAGGATCTGTGCACAGCTCCTGTCAATTCCACTCTGCTGGAATTCCACGGAGCAGGAAATACTGGAGCAGCCTCCCCGACCATGTCGTGGGCAGAGGTGGGGATTTCCAAGGAATTTAAATGGTTTTGCTCAGCTCCAGCTGTGGGATGGGAAGCTCTAGCAGTTTCCAGGCTCTGCCGGGAATGGGAAAAGGAAAATGGGAATCCCAGGGTGAGGCAGCTGCGGGAATTGGGGAGCAGAGCTCCCCACACCCCCCGTGAGCATCCAAAATTGTCAGAAAATCTGGAATATCACCAGGTAATTCCATGGCAGGGACGGCAGCTGTTCCATGGAATTAACACTGGAAAAGCCTCTGCCATCATCAAGTCCCAGTGTTCCCTGGCACTGCCAAGGCCATCGTGTCCCCAGGTGCCACACCCAGGTGGTTCTGGAGTGTCCAACCCCGCTCACTGACAAACCCCCAGCTCGGGCTGCCCTTGGCTTCGTCCCCAAACTGCTCCGGGGTTGAGCGAATCCATGGCACAGCAGCCCCTGGAATATTCTGATCCCACTGGAGGTGATTTTAGACCCAGACCCCTCCCAGCACAGCTCCAGTGTTGGGTTAAATCCCCAGTTCTGTTTGTTTCTGGATCTTTCCCTGAGGCCTAAATCTCCGTCAGCCCCCACCCCACCATGGGAGTTATCCCTATGGATAACGATTTTACCCCTCTGAATAACCACTTTATCCCCCTGGAAAACCATTCCCAACCTGGACCCGCCTCTTTTCCTTCCTCCCCTGCTTTCCCCCCACTTCGGGATCCGTGGGGTGATGGAGGGGACAGCAAGGAGCCGGGAATCATTAAAAAAAACCAACAAACCAAGGAGAAAAAGCACAATATCCTTGGCTGATCCCTGCTGGGAAGACTCTGCATATATTTTCCATAATTGAGAGGTTCCTACTGATATTTTCATGGAGAATAAGGCATGGAGCCACCTTTATCCCCGGGATTGAGGCTGGTGCTGACCTGAGCCCTGTGGGATGCACGGAGCTGTCGTCTTCCCTGCAGGAATAAATGCTCCACATCCATTTCTCTCCTGGCTGGATGCCGCTGACACAAGTGCCGGGCCCCCGCTGACAATCCTATGGCATCGGGAATGCTTTGGATAAAAAGGAACCGAGCAGTTTTGGGGGTTTTGGGGTTGTGTTGGTTTTTTTTTATGTATCTTGTAAATCGTTGTTCTAAAGGTTTCTTCAGGCTGGGGGCAGATAAATAAGAAATATTCCCCTGCAGGAGGCCGAGTTCTGATTTTGCTCCTGATTAACTGGCAGCTCATTAAGCTGACAAAATTCCTCCCAGGAGCAAAGGGCACTTGGAAATGACAAAAATAGTGGAGTAGAAGGAGGGCTGCTATATTTTAAATAAATAAATGGGTTTCTCAACTTGTCCAAACACTGGGAATAGTGTCCAGGAAAAGGAATGGAGATGAGGAAGGGTTTGGAGAATCCTGAGGGAGCTGGGGAAGGGTTTGGAGAATCCTGAGGGAGCTGGGAAGGGTTTGGAGAATCCTGAGGGAGCTGGGAAGGGTTTGGAGAATCCTGAGGGAGCTGGGAAAGGGTTTGGAGAATCCTGAGGGAGCTGGGAAGGCTCAGCCTGGAGAAAAGGAGGCTCAGGGGGAATTCCTGGCTCTGCACAAGTCCCTGCCAGGAGGGGACAGCCGGGGGGGATTTGGGATGTTATCCCAGGGAACAGGGACAGGAGGAGAGGGAACGGCCTCAGGCTGGGCCAGGGGAGGCTCAGCTTGGACAGCAGCAGGAATTTCCTCATGGAAAGGGCGGCCAGGCCTTGGAAGTGCCCAGGGAGGTTTGGAGTCCCCGTCCCTGGAGGTGGCAGCTGGAGGTGGCACTCAGGGCTCAGGGTGGGCATCGGGCACAGCTCGGACTCGCTGATCCCAGAGGGATTTTCCAGCCTCAGCAATCCTGGGATCCTAGGAATAGGATCACACCAGGCTGGAGCTCAAAGGGATTTTTCACTCTTTTTGCAATCCAAGACAAAAACTTGGTGGAGCTCAGCTCTGCTCCTGCCATGCCAGCGATGACTCTTAAGTAATGAATTTTCTGCCACGAAATTATCATTAATTATTTTTTAAAAAGGCTCTGCAGCTGCAATTCCAATCAGGACCTGTCAGATCCCGCAGCTGCTTCCCCATTTTCCCTTGAGGTTGGTCTCACCTTAAAGCAAATCACAAAATCCCCTGGCACAGCCACGGGCTTCAAAGTTTCCTTCCTGACACTCACTCCTTTACTCCAAATCCACCTTTGCAGGGACTTTGATTTGGTCCTCGAGTGTTGCTTTTTTTGGGAAGGGTGGATTTATCCCCCCTCTTTTGGGAAGGATGGGAATTTTCCCCTTACCCACAGGCAGTGCCCCCATCCTCCTGTGAGATCTCCTGGGGACTCGGTGTTTAAAATCCTCCCTCCTTTCCAAACCCAGCTCCAACCCCCATCCCACCTCTCAGGCTTCTCTGGAATTTCATATTTTGAGGATCCCCTCGTTTCTCCCTGGAAAAATCCCATCCCATCGCTGTTCATGGAATTTTTCCATCTCCAGGCTTCCCTTCCCCTTCCCTTCCTGAGCACTGGGATAATTGAATCCATTCCTCCATCATCATCTCCATTCATCTCCATCTAAAAGCGCATCCTTGAGAACTCCGGAGCTCAGCCTGGGATAAAGGAAATGTGGGATTTGGCAGCGTTGGAGCCAAAGGAAGCATCAGGAAGCTCCTTCCCCTCTCTTTGCTGCCCAAAATCCACAAAACATTCCAGGTCCAACATCACTTCTTGACCAAAGATTCTCCTCCATGCCATTCTCCTTTTTAATCCAGATTTCCTTGTCACGGTTGGCCTGCAATTCCCTGGATTTCATCCTGAGGAAAGCCCTTCTCTTGGCCTCAATTCCAATGGAATAAGCACAGTTTGACCCCTGAAATTTTGGGGGTGAGGAATTTTTGCCAATCCAACCCTTTTTTTCCATTTGCTGCCTCTCTTCCAAGATCCTTTCTCCCCAAACACATTGAGGGAGGGCTGTTCCCTGCCTTCTTCATCCATCTTTTTTCCCACCGGATTTTCAGGATGCTCCCAGCTCTCTCCTGCCCGTCTCCAGTCCCAATCTCATCCCAATCACCCTTGTTCTCCCACATTCCCACCGGGAACGCCTCAGTTTTCCCTCAGCTTGGATAAATCCAGCCCCCCCGCTGTGCTGAAGGTTATTTTCTCCTCTGCCTTGCTGAATTCCAAGGAGAGGCTGGAAAAGGCAGCCTTGGAGCTATTTTTAGGCCATGGATTTGTCTGTCTGACCGAGCGAACCGGGAGTCAGGGAAGGCATTGGAGGCAGGAATTTGCTCCAGGAGAAAACACTTGGAGCTATCAGAGCTCTCTACACTCCAGTTCATCCCAGTTCATCCCAGTTCATCCCAGTTCATCCCAGTTCATCCCAGTTCATCCCAGTTCAAGGCTGCCAATGAGCCCTCAGGCCTCGGCTATTCCCTGATCCACTGGTGCTGTCCAAAATCCCTGGACACCGGGGTTGGATCCGTGTCATTCCTATTGTCATTCCCTGTGTCATTCCAAGATGTTCCCACTCCTTCCCAGGTCCTGGGGGCTTCCACCAGCCCTGAGACCCTTGGTGGCCACCAAAGGCAGCAGGATCTGGGTGGTGGTGGAAGAAGAGCCACCACTGTCACCTCTGCAGGGACACCAGTTCATCCCAGTTCATCCCAGTTCATCCCAGTTCAAGGCTTCCAATGAGCCCTCAGAACTCAGCAATTCCTTGCTCCCAAAATCCCTGGACAGGAGGACTTGGGAATGTTTCTCTTGGATCTCCCCACACCCAGAGCAGCTTTTGGATGCAGAAAATTCCATCAAATTCCTTCCCCAGCTTCCCGTGCCTTTATTTGCAATTCCCTTTTCCCAGATTTTCCTTTCTGTCGGGCCCCTTCGCTGTTTGTTCCTGATAAAACTGATTTTGTTTTTTACCATAAAAGGAAAAAACACAAAAATACAAACAAAAAAACCAAACCAAAACAAAACAAAAAAAAACAACAAAAAAAACCCAAGAAGAAACCACCAAAACCCCACCAAAAAACCACCAAGAAACACCCAAAAAACACCAAAAAAATACAAAAATAAAAAATGGAAAAAAACCACCAAAAAACACTAAAACCACCAAGAAAACACCAAAAAACTCCACAAAAAATCCAAAGAAACACCAAGAAAATGCCAAAAAACCCCAAAAAACCCAAAAATCCCCAAGCTACAACCTCAACCACACACCCAGACCCACCCAAACGAAAGAAAATTCCCAAACCAGCTTCCTGAATTCCTCTTCCTCCGTTCCCTCCGCGGTTTGCTCTGCTCCTTAGGAATATTTTCCCCGTTTTTCTGCAGCCTACACCAAGAACCAGGTGGACATCGCCACGCAAGGCTGGTTCATCGGCCTCATGTGCGCCATCGCTCTCCTCGTGCTCATCCTGCTCATCGTCTGCTTCATCAAGAGGAGCCGCGGCGGGAAGTATCCAGGTGAGAACGGGAATGGGCATTCCTGAAATTTCCATAGGGATTCTCGGGGGTCATCCAGTGGTGGGGAATGCCCCGGTGAGAGGTGGGAATGGGCGTTCCCTAAATTTAAGCGGGATTCTTGGGGTTAACGCGGTGGTGGGGGAATATCCAGGTGAGAGTGGGAATGGGCGTTCCCAAGGGTTGAACAGGTTCAGGATCCTCGGGGATCATCCAGTCCTGGGAAAAATCCAGGTGAGAGGTGGGGATGGCAATTCCCAAAAGTTAAATAGGTCCAGGAATCTTGGGGATTATCCAGTCCTGGGAAAAATCCAGGTGAGAGGTGGGAATGGCCGTTCCCAAAAGTTAAACAGGTCCAGGACAATCCAGTGATGGGAAATATTGAGGTGAGAGCTGGGAATGGGAAATCCTAGGGGTTAAACTATTCAGGGATATTCCAGTGGTGGGGGAATATCCAGGGAGAAGCAAGGAATGGGAAATCCCAGGATTCTGGGGGTTAATCCAGGTGTCAGAGAATTGGGATTGTGATGGGTTTATCCCTCTGTGCTGGGAATTTAGAGTCATGAATTTGTGGCTATATCATTTTTCTATTTATGAATTTCTAAATTGATTCTTACCTAAATCTAAATTCATACTTTCACACAGTTTTATATATAAATTCTAGATATAAATTTACGAGAAGCCTCATTTAATTTATTATTTGTTATCATTTCCACGTTTCTTTACTAATAAAATGCATTAATATTTCATTTACACCATTATTATTGATTTCTCATTTGCGATTTGTTTATTGTTTATCATTTCAAGAAGTAATTAAAAATCATTTCTTCAAATTAAGAAAAGTCTACAATTAAGACATCCCCTCACTGTGCCACCACAGCAGAGTCCTTTGCAAACCCTTTGTAAACCCTTTGTAAACCCTTTGTAAAGCTTTTTCAAACCCTTTTTCAGCCCTTATAAACCCTTTGTAAACCCTTTATAAACACTTCACGAACCCTTTTCAAACCCTTTCACTTTACAAACCCTTTTCAAACTCTTTGTAACCCCATTGCAACCCCTTTGCAACCCCTTTGTAACCCCTTTGCAACCCCATTGAAAACCCCTTTGCAACCCCTTTGCCAACCCTTTGTAAACCCTTTGCAAACCCTCTGTAACTCCTTTGTAACCCTTTTGCAAACCCTTCTCAAACCCTTCGCAATCCCTTTGTAAACCCTTTTTAAACCCCTCACAAACCCTTTTCAAACCCTTTTTCCTTTTACAAACCCTTTACAAACCCTTTGTAAGCCCTTTGTAACCCCTCCCCGGTGCAGTTTTTACCTGTCCGAGCTCCTCCCCCTTCCCCAGCCCCTCCCCATTTCCAAACCCTTCGATCCTTACTGGTTTAACTGGGAGGGGGCTCTGCTCCTTCGCAGTGCGGGACAACAAGGACGAGCACCTCAATCCCGAGGACAAGAACGTGGAGGACGGATCCTTCGACTACAGGTAGGATCCCATGGAATGTCCGACCCCTCCCCCACCATCACAGCCCCCTCCCCCACCCCGTGGTGCCACAAACCTCCCCCCCGCCCCGGAACGATCCCTGTCCCCCTTTTCCTCCTCCTGCCGCCTTCCCGCTGTGAGTAATTCCCGAAGGAAACGGCTCCTAAAACGCTGCTGGAGTCGCCAGGTTGTGGGGTTCCACCTCCTTTTCCCGGGATTCTGGAATCGGCAACCTTGGACAGCTCCCAGCAGGAGTAAACCAACCTTAATGGAACTTCTGACACATAAAACCCCAAAAAACACCCCAAAAGCCCAACGTCTGTAGCAGCCCGAAGGTATTTCTGGAGTATCCTAAAGGAGAAATGCCCAAAATTCTGTTGGGATGGGATTTGTGGATCAGCTCACCAGAACAGCTCCCACCAAGAGCAGAGTGGCCTTAATGGAGCTCCTAACACATAAAATCCCCAAAATCACCCCCAAACCCCAAACTTTGTAGCAGCCTGAGGGTATTTCTGAAGCATCCTAAAGAGGATCCCCTTATCCATGGGAGAAATGCCCAAAATTCTGTTGGGATCAGCCCTGGAATCAGGAAAGGGGAGTGATTTGGGGTCTGCCTGTGCTCCAGCCCCACAGAATCCCACTAAAACCCCCATGAGGGCTCCAGCAGGGATTCAGCTGGAACCTCTCCGACTTCCCCGGCTCCATCCCTCTCTTTGCACGCAAATGTCACCCTTAAAGAGCAGCGGAGCCTTTTTCCCTCCAGGAAAACTCCTGGGATGTGTCAGAAAGGGACAGGAGCTTCCCAAGCATTCCCAGCTCTCCGTGATTCCCCAGGAGCAGGAGCAGGTCCCACTCTCAGGACTCACCTGGCAGCCGAGGGGATTTGGGATATTTTAATTTGATTTCCTTAAAGAATTAAAATTCCCTTTCCCACCTGAGCTGAGGTCAAAACCTGGTGGGAATTTTTCCTCCTGATTTAAACCAGCAATTCATTGAACCCCGTGTCATTCCCAGCATGGGAATAATTGATTTGGGATTCAGGAAGGGATGGAATAAGAAGGGATTCTGCCAGAGGATTTAGGGGAAACAACATGAATCAGAAACAGAAATTGAACAGAACCAGGGATTTTATTTCATCATCTTATTTCATCAGAGGCACAGAAATTCCGTTTCAGACAGATATTTTTATTCCAGAGGATTCCACGAAGCTCCCCAGACTCTGAGAAAAACATGAAATACAAACACATCCCAGCAGGATGTTGTAGGGAAAGGCTGGAATTCCTTAATGTCCCACACAACACCCAGGGCCAGCACTCCTCCCTTCCCCGCTGCTCAGTGCTTCAAGGGGTGGCCAAAAATTCCACCTGTGAATTTTTGGGATGCTCCCTTCGGATCCCACACTGGGACAGGGAAAACAGCAGAGGAGGAATGAGCCCAGCCCGGTCCTGCTGCAGGTTTTGGGGTCAGAGCCATCCCTTCCCAAGGAAGGATTTTATGGGATGCTCCTGGCATGGGAATGAGGCAGAACCAGGACACAGCCCAGCCCCGAACCATGATTCCAGTCAGGATAGGGAGTTTCGTGCTTCCCAAATTTATGGGATGGTTTTTGGGAAGCCTGAACCGCCCCCCAATTCCCACAGGGATTCCCACAGGGATTCCCACAGGGATTCCCCCAGGCTGAGCTTCTGGCAGAACTCCCGGATTTCCTGGCTCTGCTTCTCCAGAGCCCACCCAAGGGGCCCAGCCACCCCCTCCTGGCCCCATCCACCATTCCCGAGGAAAATCCACGGTCAGGCACCCCCTGCCTCCCTCCAGAGGGAATCCAAGCTCTGGGAACGTCTGGCAGAAATTCCCCAGCACCATCCAAGGGGTTTTCCCTTCCAGGCAAGGGGAAGGATTGGGGTGAATCCTTCATCCTTCTGCTCAGCTGGAGCTCTGACTTCTATGGACAGCCCTAAAATTTCCAGGGGAAAGGCAGGAGTCAGTGGGAGGACAATAAAACTCTGGGATGGAATCCGTGGAGTTTTATGGACTAAATAAAAGGGGGGAAAATCCCCAATCTAATAAGGACAAACAAAAAAAAGCCAACAACCCATGAACCCACAGACTTTGCCAGGGGGTGCTGGCAATCCTGAGGAACACCAGGATTCCTGGGAGAATTCCAGGAGGTTTCCCTCTGGGAGGCAGGAGGGAAGGTGAAGCCGGAGGCTGGAGCTGTTGGCTGATTGAGCTCGGGGCTGATTGTGGGGCCGGGCTCCGGGAGCGGCGGCATTTAGGATTTCAGGGAAGGGCAGGAATTGAGCCCATCCCGGCTCCCGTCCCCTCCTCCCCATGGCATGGCTGCTGTGCCCTCGTCACCCTCACGTCCCCGGTGCCCCGTGCATGCCACTCTCCGAGCTCCTCATCCCGAGATCCCGCCACATCTCTCTGCTCCAATCCTGGGATAATGGCGTTCCCAAGCAGGGAAGCTCCTTCCCAAGGCAGGACCATTATCCATGGACAGCGTTCCGTGCCAGTGCCGGTGCCTCATTATACCAAATGTTCCGTGCTGCCCGCGGAGAGGCGGCTGGAAACTCCGGATGCCGGGAAGGGGAAGCCGAGTGCATTTAGGGTCCAGATTCCCGGGATATCCAGGATAAGGGCACAGGTGACACAGAGCAGGCAGTGCCACTAGCCAGGAGGGGACATCTCAGCAGGCAGCAAGAGGGGAGGACACACAACTGTCCTGGGAGCCTCGTAAGGGAGGAAAGCTCTGGAAAACTCTGGGAAGGTGTAGGTTTATCCATAGGGAGGGAATCCAAGGAATCCCAGCAGGACGCTGGCGTGAACCCAGCCACCTTTGTCCTGCTGCGGGTCCCCAGAGCCACCACTGTCCCCCGGGCATCACCTCCAGCCCTTCTTGGATGGCTTTTCCATGCTGGGATGGCTTCCTGGGGGCACCCAAGGAGGCTGATCCCACCTGGAACGGCTCTCCCGGCTCATTTGGTATAACGAGGCGATGATTCCCATTTTTTTTTATTTTTTTGGTTGTAGCACTGCCCCTGTGAATGCAGAACCTCCTCATTTCTCTCTCTGATCAGGCTCTTTCTGCTTCTCTCTGTTTTATTCCCATTCCTTCTCCTCCTTTTCACCTGGTCTATCCACATGGACCGTGAAGGTCTCTTGAAAGGTAGGACCTCGTGCCGCCAGAAGTCCGGCACACTCCGCTTTTTGGGAATTTTGTTTTCCTTCCTTCCTTCCTCCCGTTGATTTCTTCACGCCCAAAACTTCCCCACCCCCGTTCCCACGTCCCTGCCTAACACATTAAACAAAATCCCTCTAATTCCCGCTGCCATCACGGCTTCCGGAGAGTCAGATCCTTCTTGGAATTGCTCCGTGGGCTGGGTGTGCCCCCCAAATCCAGCCAGGCCCCCCCAGCTCCAGCTGCTGCTCCCTCCTGGTGGAGCAGGACTGAACTTGGGAATGCATGTGGGTTTTTTCAAGGAAAAAAATGTGGATTTTCCAGGGAAAACTGGGATTTGTTTTCAAGGAAAAACTAGTTTTCCAAGAAAAAGTGCATCCCAGGGAATGGGGACAAGGGACATGAGCCAAAACCTGTGGATCCTGACCAATCTGCCCACTCTTAGTCCTGAAAATCCTCTGGCTCCAGCCTCCCCCTCTTCCCAAAGATTTATGGGATTCAGAAGAGCATTTCCCATGTGATTCCCATCTGGGCACTCCGGTTCCCTAATTCCCAGCTCAGCCGCGCTCCCAGAAATCCATTTTAACAGGGTTAGATCCCATCAGGAGCTGCTCCCTCCTAACACACTAACGGGATAAACGGCCCTGGAGAGAGGTAAAACCAGCGGGAATTCTCCGGGAATGCATTCCCGGCGGGAATTTGGTGCCACAAACCCATCCATTAAAGATGATCCAGCTCTGGATTTGGCTTGAGCTGCCTCCCAAAGTTTGGGAAGGGGCGCTGGGAATTGAAGATCTGCGTTTTGCCGCTCTCTACTCAGCGTTTTTGGGGCTTTCTAACCAGTCCTGCTTCCACACTGAATTATTCCTCCCTTTTCGCAAAAAAACCCCAAAAGCTGCTTCCAGAGCTAACAAATTAATTTTTTGGTTGTGATGCCAAGTTAACAGAAAGTCTCAAATATTGGGGGTGTGTTATTGAATTTCCAAAGCACTGATCCAAGGAAACCCGTGGTGGGATCCCAAATTCCTCTCCCATTTCAGGGAGTGGATGAATCCCATGGAATGAGGGAGAAATGATCCCGTGGAATGAGGGAAAATTAATGCCTTGCCCTGCTCAAGATCCCAAGCAAAGTGCCAAAAAAGAAATAAAAATTCAAAGTTTTCACCAATTTTAAGGGAAATAAAGGAATGGAGTGGAGCAGGCCTGGCAAATCCCAAGCTAAAAAAAAACAACTGGAAAAAGACAGGAATGGAGGTGAGAGGACAAATATTTCAGGGATATCTGCAGGAATATGACAGAATTTGCATGAACTATGGAATAGTTGATATAAAAAAAAAAATTATTTTTATATCAATTTAGAGCGATCCACTCTCATCCTTCCCAAAATAGCTCAATTTATGGGATACCAATCCCTGCCCTTCAAGGACCTTTTCCCTGGTCAGATTTTGGTTAAAAAGAAACCTTTAAATGGATTTTTTTTCCCCTTTTGGGTCGAACTCCACATTTTTTAGTGACTTTTAGTGAAAAGGAGAAAAACCCAAACTGAACATGGAAAAAAGCCCAGAAATAAATTGGGAAAGGTAAATTCCCAGAGTTTTGGAAGCTGCACAAAACTTGGCATTCTAAAGGTGTCCCCTCGCAATGCTCCCCTTTGCATGTGGTTTTTTCAAGGAAAAACTGTGGTTTCTAAGAAAAAACTGCATTTTTCCAAGGAAAAACTGCATTTTTTTCAAGGAAAAACACTGTTTTCCAAGAAAAAAAATGTGGTTTTTCAAGGAGAACTGTGTTTTTTCAAGGAAAAAACACATTTTTTCAAGGGAAAAAACATGTTTTCCGAGAAAAAAATGTGTTTTTTTAAAAGGAAAAACTGTGTTTTCTCAAGGAAATCTGTGAACAAACCACTAAACCAGGTTACCAAGGGGGGCTAAAACACTGAGAGAAAGAATCCAAACAATTCCAAAGGAAAAATATTCCTGATGTTCATCCAGCTGGATTGATCCAAGTTTTGGATGGAAAATTGAGGTTAAGAAATCGAGGGCAAGAAGTTGAGGTTAAAAAATCGAGATTGAGCAATGAAGATTTAGAAACCAAGAGTAAGAAACTGAGATGAGTGAATTGAGGTTAAAAAATTGAGGTTTAGAAATTGAGAGTAAGAAGTGAAAGTTAATAAAAATGACGGAAAGAAATTCAGGGAAAGAAATTGAGGGAAAGAAATTGAGAGTAAAAAACAGAGAGGGAAAAAATGAGATTAAGAAATCGAGGTTAATAAACCGGGAGTTACAGATTGTGATCGGGGAATTGAGGTAAAGGAATTGAGACGAGGAAATCAGGGTTTAATAAATTTGAGATGAGGAAACCGAGGTTAAGAAATGTATTTAATAAGTAAATAATATATTAATTAATTAATTAATCATGAATTGAGCTGAAAAATGAGCTGAAAAATGGTAAAATTGGGTGTTCAGAGATCCCCAACCACCTTCACCTCCCACCCTCCCCACAACCCTCCACTCACACCCGGACTAGCCCCCAATATTTAGGGCTCTGCTGAGCCGTATTCCCGCTGCGGATCGATTTAGGATCTCCATCCCTCGGGGGAAGGTTTTCAGCCCCGTTTCTCAACCCTTGCCGTGTCTGTCTGTCTTCTGCTGCCAGCGATGAAGACAACAAACCTCTTCCCAACAGCCAGACCTCGCTGGACGGGACGATAAAGCAGCAGGAGAGCGACGACAGCTTGGTGGACTACGGAGAAGGGGGCGAGGGCCAGTTCAACGAGGACGGCTCCTTCATCGGCCAGTACACGGTCAAGAAGGACAAAGAGGAGACCGAGGGCAACGAGAGCTCCGAGGCCACGTCCCCCGTCAATGCCATTTATTCCTTGGCATAGCAAAAATGCCGGGAAAAACACCCACAGCCCAAGGGGTTCGGAGCGGCCGGGGGTTCCGCCGGCAGCCGCCGCCACCGCTGCCTCCGACAGGAAAGGGAATCAAGCGTGGACTTAAAAAAAAAAAAAAAATGAAACAAACAAGCAAAAAATAGAGGGAAAAAAAAAAGATTAAAAATAGCAAAAAAATACCAAAAAAAAAAAAAAAAGTTAAAAAAAAAAAAAAGAAAAAAATCCAAACAAACAAACA
>NW_005087610.1:1792411-1815472 GCF_000331425.1 Pseudopodoces humilis
AAATAAAATAAATAATTCCGCGTCTCCAGGGAGCGGCGTGGTGGTTGGCAGCGAGCGAGGGAGCGCGCACGCAAGGAGGGAGGAGAGGGAGGAGCACATCCTAATGCAGAGATGCTGCAGTGGCTTTGGGCACACACATCCACACTCGGCCAGCCACCAGCCGAGCGCTGCCTCCAGCCCAGCCCCCGGCAGCCGCCAGGCCCCGCGGGCCCCCGGCTGATGCCCACGCTGCCCTCCCGGCCCAGGTAAGCGCTTCGTGCAGCTCTGCTGCATCCCGGAAGGCTCCCGGAGGCTCGGGGCAGCATTCCCGACTCGCGCTGGGTGCGCTCCGGCCGGGGGGGACTCTGTGGGGTCCGCAGGGATGGGGTCAGGAGCTGGGGGTGCTTTGGGCATCCCCGAGAGGAGCCGGGGGTGGAGCTGGGAGCGGGGGGGGCCGCGCTGGTGGCACTTGTGGCAGCGCTGCGCGGCCGAGCTCAGGGCGGCTGGCAGCTGAAATGTCTCTTAAGGGAAAAAAAAAAAATAAAAAAATAAAAAAATCGGGGAATATTTCGGTTCTCAGCGATTGTCGCGAGGTTTTTCCCGGCGCGCTCCGGCCCGAGGCGCTTCGGGAGCGCGCTGGTGGGGTCGGACACCTCCGGCGTGCCGGGGGGATCCACAGGGGGTTCTGCTGCCCAAAACTCCTTCAGCACCCCCAGAATGAGCTGGCAGAGCCCTGAGCGGCCCCAGGGTCTCCTCTCCAGGGAAGGGGCTCCAGGAAGGCCGTGGTGTCCCAGTTCACCTTCCCGAGGGCTGATCCTAGGGGAGGGGGGGGATTTGGGGGCGCTCCGGGGGAATTTGGGGGTCTAGGGCTGTGCCAGGCGCACTCGGGGCTGTGGGAGATCCAGTGAGAAGCCACGGATCCATTCCCACCCCATTCCCCGAGGGCACGGGGGTACCCCACAGTCAGGGCACCCCTCTGTTCCCATTCCCGGAGGGATGGACGCTGGGATGGGGAAGCAGCCGGGGGCAGTGAAAACTGGGGGCGCTTCCTGGGGCTCCTTTTCTTGTCTTCAAAGTGCCCGAGCTCCCTCCTCACCCCACCCTCGCTGACCCCAAAACTCCCCCGGGCTGGCCACAACTCCCACCAGCCCCCAGCGTTATTCCCAGGGCTGGACCGGGGCGTTTTCCCGGGAGATCGCGTCTCTCCCGGGAAACACCGGTTGCTGTGAGGATGGGAGGCAGCATCTCTGCATCCCGGAGCTGGGAGAAATCCCAAGGTTTTCCCAAAGCCCGAGGTCGGCCCTGCTCTTCCCAGGCAGATCCACGAGGAATTCTGAGGGCGCAAATCTGGAGCAAGGGGACTTGCAGGAGATTTAGGATCAAAAAATTAACCTCTCCAGGCTGGATATTTGGGATTTAGCACAGAAACCTCTTGCTTTGCTCAGCAGTGGATCCCAAACTTTCCAGAAATAACTGAGCTTTCCACGGGGTGGCTCAGAATTCCCAGAAACTCCAGAAAATGGGAGCTGGGGGGGGGTCCTGTCCAGCTCAGCTGCACCGGGGGCTCAGGTAGAGTGAGACAAAGGATTCCCAACTCTCCATCTATCCCCTGATTTATTCCTACAAAACAGAGCGGTCACTTTTATCCCTTTGGAATATCTGCAGAGGAATTGACGGGCTGGCTTAGGATTTTCTCGTCGGATTTACCACAAATAAATCATAAATGGCAGAAACCCCAAGCCGAGCCGTTAGGATTCCCCCCACACTCATCCCACCTGCTCCCAGCCCTTGGAAATGGGAATCCACGTGGAGCTGAGCCCACGCTAAAGCTGCTCAGCCACGCCGGGTGCGTTGGAAACGCTCAAAATCCAAATTATCCGTGAGATATTTGAGGAGAGGCTGAGCCCTAGAGGGGTTTCTCTCCCCGCACCTGCCGGCAGCTCCCGGCGGCTCCGCCGAGCGCGGCCGCGCATTCCCGGGGTCGGGGATGGATCCCACATCCCGGCCCCGGAGCTCGGGATGGGGTTTTCAGGGAGCTCGGGTTTTCGGGGAGTTCGGGATGGGGTTTCAAGGAGTTCGGGATGGATTTTCAGGGAGTTTGGGATGGGGTTTTCAGAGAGATCGGGATGAGGTTTTCAAGGAGATGGGGATGAGCCTTTAAGGGAGTTTAGGATGAGGTTTCAGAGAGTTTGGGATGAGGTTTTGGGGGGTTTTGGATGGGGTTTTCAGGAAGTTCAGGATGGGGTTTTCAGGGAGTTTAGGATGGGGTTTCAAGGAGTTCGGGATGGATTTTCAGGGAGTTTGGGATGGGGTTTTCAGGGAGTTTTGGATGGGGTTTTCAGGGAACTTGGAATGGGCATTTGCCCGTCTCCCACGGGTTTGCTCAGTGCAGCTCTCCAGCTGCACAAAATCCCTTTCTCTAAACCCAAAATCTTTTATCTTCCATGACAAACACCCTGGTGTTTCCCTGCTGGAAAATCCAGGATCCCACTGGGCTGATCCAAGGCTCATTCCCGCCCGGAACCGGCTGTGGATCCCAACCCCAACCCTGCCCAGCAATCCTGATCCCAAATTAGGACATTTATTATTTACTGGAGAGCCGTAAAAACCAGGGTGGGACAGGAAAATCTGTTTAGCCCTGATCCCTGGTAAGGCTGGGAATGTTTGGAGCCCGAATCCCAAACCCGAGGGCAGGAGAAAAGGTTGGACACGGGGTTGGAGCATCCCAAGGAGCAAAACAAACCCGGCACCACCGCAGGGAGCACCTGAGGGGCGATTTTAACCCCAGGGTCCCCTCGGAGCTGCTGGACCTCCCCAGTATGACCAGTACAAGCACCCAGCTGTGCACTGGGAGGGCTGAGGAGCTCCGTGAGGCTGAGGAAGATCCCCGGAGCCAGGCAGGGATCCCCAAACCCCAAACCCTCGGGAAGGTTCTCGCTGCTGGATCAGAGCTTCCCTTCCCAACCCCTTCTCCAGGAGGTTTCCCGAGCTCTCCGCTTGTTTTTCCCGACTCCCAGGAGCGCTTCCAGCGGCTGGGAGGGGCTGGAGCAGGTAGGAGCTATTTATACCTGAGGCACAGCAAGGCTCTGACGCCACCGGGAGCGCGAGTGGGAGGCGGGAGGAGCCCGGGATAGTCCCGGCTTTAGGCCGAGCTTCCCGGAGCTGATCCAGGCCTGGAGAGGACAGCGGGAAGCGGGAATGGGGAGGTTTGTTCTGGGTAGCTCAGCTCCATCCTGGTTGCCTGAAATCCCCCTCTGGATCAGCGCCTCTTCCCGGGCTATCCCGCGGGAACAGCCGGAATTCACCGGGAAAAGGGAACATTTCCCGGGAAAAGGGAACATTTCCCGTGCTCGGCAGCTCCCGTAGCGGGGTTGGCAGCACCGGGAATGTGCTGTGGGATGTCTGTGGCTTTACCAGCCACAACCGGGATCTGGGGCAGGCATCGCCTCCCGAATTCCCGCTGGAATCACTCCGGGGTGGATTTCCAGACTTCCAGCCTCATTCCAGCTGCTCTGGGCTGAGCTTTCCCTTGGAATTCGAGTCTGGAGGGAGAGTTTAGAGCTGCAGCGATCCAAACCCCCCTGGGCAGGACAGAGGGACGTGGGACCCTCCGGAAGTGTTTTGGGGACACATCTTGTGGCTGGGGACCCAACATCGGGTTCTGACCCCCACCAGAGCAGGGACCCCCAAACTGCAGTTTGGGTTCTGTTTTTGGGGTGTTTTGGTCCTCGTTTGGAAATTTCCTTGCTCAGGACGGGTTTGGAATGGCCCGGAATTCCTGCAGGACCTGGAGCCACTGACAGATCTGGGAAGGGCTGAATCCAAGGTTTTCCTCTCAATCCATCCCTGATTTCCAGGAGGACGAACCCGTGACAATGAACCCGTTTGTTCCTCCTGTGCTGGGACGGACACGATGTCCCCAACCTTGGGAAGGTTCTGAGAATCAGAATCCAGGGAACATCACACGCCTGCCCTTTCCAGCTTTAGCCACGATCCCGAATAAAAGACGCACAGGAGGAATTCCAGCCTGGCCCCTCCTCCGGAGCGATCCTTCCCTGGGGAATGCTGCGGCAGAAGGAGCTGCCCCACTTAATCCCAAATGCTCCTCTCGTGGCTGAGTGCAGGAGATGGAATTACACTGATTTATCCCGGTAATGGATAGCGCAGGACATCTCCTGCCGAAATCCAGCCCCGACCTCCCCAAAATCCCGCTGGAATCATCCTCCAGAGGATGCAGTGGGTGCTGTCCCAGGCAGTTCCTCCTCTCCCAGCACCCCTCAAAATCTCCCTGAGCTCCCTGACTCTGCCTCCCCGCTAATGGATCGCTCCCAGATCCCGAGGCTCTGGAGGGAAGGGATAATGTGGAGTTTTCTATCCCGCCTGGCTCCCGGAGGTATCGGTGACAGCCTCCATTAGCGGCGGTGACAGATCCCCTTTCAGGACACCAGCGGGCTCTCGAGGGGCTGTCAAAACACCCCGGCAAGAGCGAAAAAACTGCTCCCTGTGGCCCTTCCCTGACCAGGGAGGAGAGCAGGGCTCAATATCCAGTGCAGAGTGTTCCCGAGCTTTGGAGGAGCTCGGGGTTGGATCCAGGATCAGGAGTTGGGGATCAGATCCAGGATCAGGAGCTTGGGATCAAATCCAGGATCAGGAGTTTGGGATCAAGATCAGGAGTTTGTGATGAGATCCAGATCCAGGATCAGGAGCTCGGGGTCGGATCCAGGATCAGGAGTTGGGGTCGGATCCAGGATCAGGAGTTGGGGATCAGATCCAGGATCAGGAGCTTGGGATCAAATCCAGGATCAGGAGTTTGGGATCAGATCCAAGATCAGGAGTTTGTGATGAGATCCAGGATCAGGAGTTTGGGGTCGGATCCAGGATCAGGAGCTCAGGATCATGGCTCTGGAGATGGCTGCCCCATCCCTGGTCCAAGGTCAGGTTGGAGCCAGCTGGGGTAGTGGAAGCTGTCCCTGCCCATGGCAGGGGCTGGAATAGGATGGGATATAAAGTCCCTTCCCACCCAAACCAGCCCCGGATTCCATGAAAAGTAACAAAATCCAGCTTTCCCGCTCTCGTTCCTGTTTGTTCTCCAAGTGTGAGGGAAGGGAACAAAGGAGGCAAAGCCCAAGCGGCTCCGGGGGCTCAGCAGAGAATTCTGAGCAAAAACTCCGAGTTTAACTTGCGGCCGCTGGTGCAGGAGCGGCTCCGCCGCTGCCGCCTCCCCCGAACCCCGGAGCGAGGGAACTGCAGAGATTTGGAAAAGTCAACTCATTAATTAGCGCGGGGCTGGCATCTCCTGCAAGCCCCCAGCGCGCCCGGCTCAAAGCTGCCCCTTGTCCCCAGGGCGGAGGGCCAGGCCAGGGGAACAAAGGGACAGTGTTGGCCGCGGGGCCGTGGGCTCGGGACGCTCTTTGGGGCAGGATTCTCGGTGACATCAAGTGACTCCATGTGACCGAGCCACTCCAGGGCTGCTGGAACCAGCGGCTTCTGCGTGGGAGCGTCTCCCGCCCCGCTGCGCTCCGTCCCCAAATTCCCTGTCCCTGCCACAGCTCGTGCCTCTCCCACCAGGAGCTGCCGCCTCCCTCTGGCCGCGGTTCCTCCGTCCCCGGCCAGGCGCGATAATGAAGCTCCAGATTTATTTTGGGGCCTGTCAGGGAACAAAATCCCAGCAGGGCTGAGGGCGGCTGTCCCCTCTCTGTCCGCTTCTGTCAGTCCCCTCTCTGTCCCTTCTCTGTCCCCTCTGTCCCTTCCCTCTGTCCTCTTCTGTCCATCCCCTCCCTCTGTCCCCTCTCTGTCCTCTCTGACCCCTCTCTCTGTCCCCTCCTGCCTGAACCCTCTGTCCCATTTCTGTCCCCTCTCTGTCTTCTCCCTTTTCCCCTTTCTGTCCCTTCTCTGTCCCCTCTGTCCTCTTCTGTCCGTCCGCTCCCTCTGTCCCCTCCTGTCTGTCCCCTCTCGTCAGTCCCCTCTGTCCCCTCCTGCTTGACCCCTCTGTCTCCCCTCTCTGTCCCCTCCTGTCTGTCCCTTCCCTGTCCCCTCCCTGTGTCCCCTCCCCGGCTCTCAGGAGCGCTGGGATCCAGCCCTCGCACCCAGGCGAGATAAAAACCCGGGATTTTGGGATGCTGGGAGCAAAATCTTCTCTCTGGGTGAGGACACAAAGGGGCCGAGTGTTTTCTGCAGCCGGAGGGGCTCGGGGAGCCGAGCTGGGCTCGGGCTGTTTGCTCAGGTGCGGTTGGTAATGAGGAGGGCTTGGAAAGGGGCAGAGAATCCCACGGGATGGGTTAATCCCTGCTCGGAGAACTCGGGAGCGGACAGATGGGCAGGGACGGGAGTGGAAGCGGCACCAGCTGGAGCAGGGGGGATGAGCAGCAGGAGCGGCCCGGGAGCTGCTGGCAGCATCTTCAGCTCCTCACCGGGGTGTTCTGGGGAGGGCAGCGGGAAATGAGGCCCTGCCGGGCTGGGGGAGCGCTGTTGCCAAAGGGTTTGGTAACAAAGAGGGATAAACCAGCCCAAAATCCCTGCTGGAGTTCCGCGGGAAGAGGTGCGGGAGGTGGAGCTGCTCCCGCAGAGGGCTCGGGGAGCAGCACAAAGAGCTCAGGGTTTTGTTGGGGGGGTTGATTTTTGGGATCACAGGAGGCAGTGGAGGAGACTGGGAAGGCCATTAGGAAATGCCCTGGCACTTCAAGAGTTTCAATTAAAGATTCTTTTGTCAAAGAATCCCCAAATCCTCGAGTGATTTGGGTTAGGAGGGACCTTAAAGCCCACCCAGTGTCCCCCCTGCCATGGGCAGGGACACGTTCCATTACCCCGGGGTGCTCCAAGCCCTGTCCAAGCTGGCCTGGGACACTCCCGGGGATGGAAAATCCCATTGCAGGGCATCCCAACCCTCACCAGCCAAGAATTCCTTCCCAATATCTTCTTTATTTTCACAAAAATCCAAATTATTCCTCCCTCCTCACCCCCGTCAACACCCCGTGTGCTTCCGGCTCGGTGTTTTCCATCAAAAACTCCTGGAAAGGAGAATTTATGGAGGAGCGGGGGAGAATGGGAAACAGCAAAGGAGGAGGGACAACAATTCCCGTCCTGATTTGTCCCATCGGGGACAAAAACAGCTCCTTCAGCCGCTCCCGCTCCTCCGGGCACCGCTGGAATTTTGCCCTGGAGTGACTCTCGCTCGGGCTGGCGGCCAGCGGGGAGGCACAGCTGGATCCTGGAGCCTCTGGAATAGCAGCTCCATGGAATATTTGGGGCTGGAAAGGTCCGGCTGACCCCAGAATCCAGAGCCTGTGGAATAGCAGCTCCATGGGATTTCTGGGGCTGGAAGGGTCCGGCTGACCCCAGAATCCAGAGCCTGTGGAATAGCAGCTCCATGGGATTTCTGGGGCTGGAAGGGTCCCGCTGACCCCGCTGTGTCCCCCCCGCCAGGGTCGCTGTCCCCACGCGCCCGTAGAGGCTCCGCAGGACCCGGCGCAGGATGGGAGGCGCCGCTGGATTCATCCACGCTTCCCTGGCCGTCTGCACCTTCCTGGGTAAGAGATTCCCGTGGGAGAGGCGGGAGGAGCTGGAGCAGGCGGGACATCACCCGGGATCCACCGGGAATGCGGCGGTGCCGAATCCCAAATCTCGGGATGGGCTGTTCCGTGTCTGCGCTGTTCCCGATATCCCCTTGGGCCAGGAATGTTTGACACAATTTCTCCTTTCTAACCCCAGATTTCGGGAGGTGCAGGAGGAATTTCCTCCTGCCAGTGGGATTCATCCCACTCCCCATCCCACTTTTTCCTGGGATTCCTTGCTGGCCAAGCCCTGCAAAGATCCCCCTGCTCCTTAGGGAGCATTTCTGGATGTCAGGGAGGATTTCTGGATCTCAGGGAGAAATTCTGGATTTCAGGGATGACTTCCAGATCTCAGAGACCATTTCTGGATCTTAGGGATTAATTCCACATCCCAGGGATCATTTCCGGATGCTCAGGGAGCACCTCTGGATTTTGGGAACCATTTCCAGACCCCAGGAAAGGAGGAAGGGAGGAGTTCTGGATCTCAAGGACCATTCCTGGATTTTGGGGACGATTTCTGGATTTTGGGGACCATTTCCAGACCCCATCCCTGGATCTCGGGGAGGCTCAGGCCGCTCCCTGCAGGTCCCTTTTCCGCAGGGAGACATTTCCTCTCCAGCTGAGTCCGGATAATGTCCTCCAGCCAATCCATCACGCCGGGCACGCTGCAGGCCCATCCTCATAAATATCTAATTACCTTTTAATGTTCTCTGCATCCCCGAGGAGGCCCAGGCAGGGGGGGCTGCCCTGGATCCGGAGGCAATTATCCCGCTTGGAAATTGGCCCGACCCCCACGCGGCCACAGAGCCGGAGTTGGGGTCTCCCATCGAGCACCTGAGTTCAGGCAAACCCCCCCAAAAATCCCGGGATGTCTGGGAGGGTGATTTTCACTGAGCTTTGGCTGATGGTGCCGTGGAGCTCCGGAGGCAGCTGGGACAGGGAGAAATCCTGGGAATACAAGGAGGGATCGGGACAAAAGGATGGGAGCAATGGATGAGGCTCAGGGAAACCTTCTGGAGTGGGAAAAGAGCCAAAACATCCAGGTCTGGAGCGAGATTTAAATATTTAAAGCTTCTGAAGTGCACAGAGACTGCTCTAAAATCCCCAAACCTCCCTGGCCTTTGTTCATTTGGGAAAAACCTCTGGAAAATATGGGAATCCAAGCCCTGACCTTTTGTTCCTCAGAAAGGTGCTCGTTAAAAACAACCCAAAATAAAACCCTGGTTCCTCAGAGAGCTGGTCCCCAAAAAACCCAAATCCAGCAGGATTCTGGGCATAAATTTCCTGCAAAACCAATTTATTGCCCAGCTCCCTCCTGTGATCCAGAGGCTGTGGATGTTCTCAGAAAAAGGAATTCAGCTTGGAAAACAATCCACCGAGGAAATCCACCATTTCCTGGGCTCAGCACAAAGCGCAGCCTCCTGCACACCTGGGCTTTCCAGGCCTGGCTCTCAGCATATTCCTAAAAATATCCCCAAAATAACCCAAAAGGGAACCTTTGGAGTCATCTTCCTGCAGCTGCTTCTCCAAATCTTCATTTTCACCCGTTTCCCATTATTTTGGTGCTAATTATCATTTTCCCTAATACTGAAGGTTATTCCAGGGGTGTGGTGGGGTTTTTCCTGTCGTTCCAGCTCTCCCAGCTGGACAGAACATGGAAAATTCCCAACAGGTCGCTCCTCTCCTTTGAAATTTGGCTTAAAAACCTTTATTTTGTGCCTGTCTTCTCCCTGTTTTCCGAACACCAGAGCTCCAGGACAGATCCTGCATTGGCAACTTTAAAAATTGGGAATTCTGGGGTGGCAGATCAGTCTCAGAAGTTCTGGGATTTATCAGTTCTTCATTTTAACCTTATCCCCACCTCGTAACAGTTTAATTACTGCTTTAATCAACCCCCGATTTGTTTAATGAGTGAAGTCCAAGTGTTTCACCCCCAGCACCTTGGAATTGTGGATTAAAATTCACCTGAAGTCCTGGCATCGATTCCAAGTGGGAAAATCGATGCCTGGCACTGGCAGCCATCACCTTGGCAGGGACAAAGGGACAGCAGAGGACAGCAAGGGGACACGGGCTCCGGGTGGGGTCAGGAGGGAGGACGAGCCTGATTTGGCTTGATTGGAATTAAAAAAATCCCACGGGAAAGGGCAGGGATGGGAGTGGTACCAATAGATATTTTATTTGTTAAATAAATAGAAATTCTTTACCTTATGCTCTCTAATTAATCTCAAAATTAAAGCTGTTCAGCCTCGGTCCTGTCACCGCCATCTATCAGAGCACAATTAACTCATCTATCAGCACGCAATTAAATCTTTTCTCGTTAATTCCCCATTAACTCAATATTGTTTTCCCCCCCCGATCAGCAGAGTTTATTCCAGCCGGGACTCCCTCAGCACTGACCCAAACAGGAGACGATTTCCAGTTTTCCCTTTAGGAACAGGACCATCCTAGAAGGGAAAGAACCCCAAACCCGCTGCTTTTCCTTAATTCCAAAGAATCCCAGCTCGGCGCCTCTCCCTGTGTGAGGGGACCATCCCGCGAGCCGATCCTGGCGGAGCTGGGATAATTGCCTGGAGCAGGGACACGGGGAGCAGCTGCTCCCAGCCCAGAGCCAATTACCAGATCCCCTCTTCCATCCCATCCCATCCCATCCCAGCCTCCTCCTGGAGCAGCCGGAGCGCGAGGCGAACCCCGGGAGCCGCGGGTCAAGGGCTGCTCCCGCTGATCCCAGGCCGTTCCCGGCTGGAAGTGACTCTTCCATAAAACATCCCGCTCCCGGGAATCGCTTCATTTAGGAGCGGCCCCGCTGAGCAGGGGGGGAAGGAGACAGATTGGCGTTGGCACAGCGGGTTGGAGACGCTCATTAATTCAATTACAGAGCAGGGAAGGATCCCGGAGCCGGGGAAGCAGCTCGGAGCTTATCAGTGCTGGTGGCTCCTTCCCTGATAAGGGCCAGGCGTCTCCAGGGGGACAGGGACAAGGAGGACAGACGTGCTGGCAATTATCCCACCGGCTGTTCCTGCGAGGAAGAGATTTCCAGGCGGATTCTGCCTGGCTCTCGCTCCCAGTGTCCCTTCCAGTGACCACCCCGGGCTGTGGGAGCTGCCCCAGCCCACGGCAGGGGTGGAACGGGATGAGCTTGAGGGATTTTCCCACCCAAAGCAGGCTGGGGTTCTGGGATTCTCCTGCATGGAAGGGGATCCACTGGAATTTGCTGTTTATCTGAGACAGGAAGGCAGCTGGAACTTGCCAGTGGCACTTTGTCCCCAAAGGGTGGCCCAGGCAGGGGGGGGGCTTTGTCCCTCTTGTTCCTCCTCATTCTCAAAACCAGAGTCAAACCTGTGTCTGAACACCCCAAAAGCGGCTTCAGGCTCATCCCAGCCATGGAACAGAATGGTTTGCACTGGTTTGTACTGGTTTGTACTGGTTTCCACACCAGTAACCAACTGGTTTGAGGTGTCAGGAGCCAGGGGAGCTGCAGGGACAGAGGGGACCTGCCAGGTGTGTCCAGAGCCGTGAAGATCCCGGTTCTCCCCTCTCCTCCCTCGCCCTGGAGAGGATTTCAGAAGAACGCACCAGGCAAGGTCTGTGCAGGCAGAGGAGGAACCTCAGGGACAAGGGGACATTCCCAGCTCCAGCTGTGGTGCTCCAGGAGGTCCCTGGTCCTTCCTCCACGTGTCTCCAGGGATGCCGGTCCCTCTGGAAGGGCGGGAATGGCGCGGGATGCTCGGTGGGAACGGCAGGTTGTGTTACCACAGCCAGGGCCGGGCTGTGCTGACAGATGGGGTGGGGTTGTCACATCGCTCCTTCTCTCCTCCTCCTCGCTGGGCACACCCTACAAAACTGAAAAGGAGGATTTTTTTTAGGAAAAGCCAAGCGGAGCTGAGCAGGTTTTCCCCTCTCCCGCAGTTTGGTGCCAAGCCCAGAGCGGCACGCGGAACTACGGGCCGGTGTTCGAGGAGCAGCCGTCCCACACCCTCTTCCCTGAGGGCTCTGCAGAAGAAAAGGTCACCCTGTCCTGCCGAGCTCGGGCCAATCCTCCCGCTACCTACAGGTGAGCTCTGGGCTCCCTCTGAGCCTGGAACCGGATAAAAACATCCAGAATTCTGCTTTCTCCCCTCCACTTTTATGTATGGAGAATTACTGACTTGGGAATGAGATTCCTTGTCCTGTGAGGAGCTCAGGGAGCTGGGAAAGGGGCTGGAGAATCCTGAGGGAGCTGGGAAGGGTTTGGAGAATCCTGAGGGAGCTGGGAAGGGTTTGGAGAATCCTGAGGGAGCTGGGAAGGGTTTGGAGAATCCTGAGGGAGCTGGGAAGGGTTTGGAGAATCCTGAGGGAGCTGGGAAGGCTCAGCCTGGAGAAAAGGAGGCTCAGGGGGAATTCCTGGCTCTGCACAGCTCCCTGCCAGGAGGGGACAGCCGGGGGGGATTTGGGATGTTATCCCAGGGAACAGGGACAGGAGGAGAGGGAACGGCCTCAGGCTGGGCCAGGGGAGGCTCAGCTTGGACAGCAGCAGGAATTTCCTCATGGAAAGGGCGGCCAGGCCTTGGAAGTGCCCAGGGAGGTTTGGAGTCCCCGTCCCTGGAGGTGGCAGCTGGAGGTGGCACTCAGGGCTCGGGGTGGGCATCGGGCACAGCTCGGACTCGCTGATCCCAGAGGGATTTTCCAGCCTCAACAATCCCACAATTCTGAGATATTCCAGTCCCCTCCCAGGTCACAGCTCAGATCCAAATCCACCTCCAACCCCACCCCAGCTGGAAAACCACCAGGCCCAGCCCCACGGGGATTTATCCCTGCTCCCATTTCTTCCGGCAGGTGGAAGATGAACGGCACGGAGCTCAAGCTGGAGCCGGATTCCCGCTACAGGCTGGTGGCCGGGGATTTGGTGATCAGCAACCCCGTGAAAGCCAAGGATTCCGGCTCCTACCAGTGCGTGGCATCCAATTCCAGGGGCACCGTGGTGAGCAGGGAGGCCTCGCTCCGCTTTGGCTGTAAGTTTGGCACCCCCAGGTGAATTAAACACAATCACAGTTAGGCCTGGCTTAAACTGAGCCTGCCTGGAAAAGGGCTTGGAGAGAATCTCTCCAACACATCATCCCATGGAGAAATCCCCTGGCACTTCCATAGAAATCTGGAGAATTTGGAGTATTACGGAGAAAGGCAGTGATAATTTTGGATCTCCCTCTGCACAAACCCACCAGAGGAGGGGCAGAGAAAGCACAGAGGTTCCTCCAGCTGTTGTTCCTGTCCGGGTTTCACTCTGCCTGTTCAGTTTTGCAGGAATTCTCGGCGGAAGAGCGGGACCCCGTGAAGATCACCGAGGGCTGGGGGGTGATGTTCACCTGCAGCCCCCCGCCCCACTACCCAGGTAAGGGGGACACAGCAGAGCACGGGGTTCCCGAATTTTCTGGGAATTTCAGGGAAGGAAATTTGGGGTTAACTCAGAGTTTGTAACACAACAAAGCAGAGGCAGAACTTGGTATGTCCATGCAAGGGCCAATTCCAGCTGGGAATCCCACTGGATCCATCCACCCAAGCCTGGAATCCCACTGGATCCATCTCACTTGGGAGGACAAACCCATCCAGTTTATTCCTTTCCTTTTTCCCCCAGGTTTATCCTACCGGTGGCTCCTGAACGAATTCCCCAATTTTATCCCGGCCGACGGGAGACGTTTCATCTCCCAGACCACGGGCAACCTTTACATTGCCAAGACGGAGGCCTCGGACCTGGGCAACTACTCCTGCTTTGCCACGAGCCACATCGACTTCATCACCAAGAGCGTCTTCAGCAAGTTCTCCCGCCTCAGCCTGGCTGCAGAGGGTCAGTGCTCTGGGATTGTCCCAAAAATGCCAATTCTTATGGGAAAAATCCGAATTAACAAATCCCTCCACAGCGCCCAAATCGCTCTCCAGCCTCCCTTAAGAGCTTCAAAAATACGGATGGGCTGGGGTGGGAGGTGAGCAGCTCTCTCTCCAAGATTCCCTGTTTCCACTCCATCCATGGGGTTTCTCTATTTTTAAAGGATAATTCTGGTACTGGGAAAAGGGAATTAAACAGGAGGAAGGCCTGGATGGACACAGATTGGAGCCACCTGGGATAGTGGAAATTCCATGGCACGGGTGGGATGGGCTTTAAGGACCCTCCCAACCCAAGCCATCCCAGGATTCTGCGGTTCTCAGGAATTACGGAGCCCTGAGGTGTTCCCAAGAGATTTTCAGAGAGCTCAGCAAGAGCTGTCTGAAGAAGAAAATGAAACCTCTGTCCCCTCACCCAAACACACAAAAGGGTTGGGAAGTCACCTCATGTGTCCCTCTGCCCTTTGAGACCCCCTGGGTGGCATTTCAGTGTCACCCAGGTGCCCTGAGCGGTGTTTTCCCCATGGCAGATGCCAGGCAGTTCCCACCCAGCATCAAGGCCAGGTTCCCCACGGACACCTACGCTCTGACCGGGCAGCTGGTGACCCTGGAGTGCTTCGCCTTTGGAAAGTGAGTGCAGCATCCGCGGGGATTGGGATGGGGATCGGGATGGGGAGGGAACGGCAGAACTTCCACACCTCTTCTCTCTGATGGAGGACCAGAGATGGAAGGAAATGGGAGAAGGGAGGAGCTGGCTAAAGCCAAGGCCCGGTGGGACAGGACAGGGGTGGTCACGTGGGGAATGAGCTCAGCCCGGATTCACCAGCTCGGCTTTCCTGCAGCCCCGTGCCCCGGATCAAGTGGAGGAAGCTGGATGGGCCACAGTCCTCCAAGTGGATCGGCAGTGAGCCCCTGCTGCAGATCCAGCACGCTGGATTTGAGGATGAGGGGACGTACGAGTGTGAGGCGGAAAACGCCAAAGGGAGGGACACCCACCAGGGCCGCATCATCATCCACGGTAACGCACCCAAACACATCCCTTATCTGAGGGGACACACCCAAAAACGTGCCCTTCATCCAAGGGGACACATCCCTTATCCAAGGGGACACACCCAAAACCGTGTCCTTCATCCAAGGGGACACAAACACGTGCCCATCCAAGGGACACATTAAACACACGTCCTTCACCCAGGGAAGTGTCCTCCATCCAAGGAACACATTAAACACGTGTCCTTCATCAAAAGGGACACATTAAACACGTGTCCTTCATCAAAAGGGACACATTAAACACGTGTCCTTCACCCAGGGAACACATTTTAACTTCCCAGAGCGCGCCAAGGTGCCCCAGGCGATGCTCTGAGGGTTTGGGATGAAAACCACGCGCTCTAATCCTGCCTCTTACCAGCCCTAATTAAATCATTGCCAAGCCCCAACCAAGACCTGCAGGGATCAGGGAAACCTTTCCCCAGTGGGCACATTTGGGCCGTGGTGAGGGGAGAGAAAGAGCTCCAAATGGGCTCTAAAATCATCACAGCAAACATCGGGGAACCAGAGAAGGAAGGAGAGTGGTAAAAATCCAATTTGGCTCGTGCTCAAGATCCTCTCCAAGCCTGAGGAGCTTCCACCGGGGTTAATGCTCCGAGCTGTTAACCAGATCTAGTCAAACTAAAAAACTTCCCGTGGTTACCTTGGCTTGATCCCAGTTTTTCTTGAAGCTCAGGAATAGCCCGAAGCTGAGAGAGGGAAGGTTTAGAGGAGATACCAGGAAGAAATTCCTTAGTGCAAGAGTGGTGAGGCCCTGGCACAGGGTGGATGGGCATGGTGGCACAGGGGCTGTGGTTTCCTCATCCCTGGAAGTGTTCCAGGCCAGGCTGGATGGGACTTGGAGCAGCCTGTGATGGTGGAAGGTGTCTCTGCCCATGGCAGAAGGTGGCACTGGGGGACCTTTAAGTTCCTTTCCAAACCAAACCATTCCATGATTCGATGATTCAGGAACAGCTGAATCTCACGAAGAGAAACCAATTCCTCAGCCCTGGATTCTGCCCTGACCTTGTGCAGCTGGAGCCCAGCAGGACCCGGCCGTGCCTCTCCCTGCACAAACAGCTGGGGCTGTTCCCGTGGCAGGTCCCGCTGTGCCAACGACTGTGCCGGCGGCGCTGGCACAGGGACATCCTTCTGCCAGCCTGGCACTGCCACCTCTCAGCTGAGCTCCTTGGCTCTGCCCCCTCTCTCTTGTCCCCTGCAGCCCAGCCCGACTGGCTGGACGTGATCTCGGACACGGAGGCCGACATCGGGTCCGACCTGCGCTGGAGCTGCGTGGCCTCTGGCAAACCGCGGCCCACGGTGCGCTGGCTGCGGGATGGGCAGCCCCTGACGTCCCAGGTACCCTCCAGCCAGCTCTGATCCCGCTCCTCCAGCCCCAGCCCCTCCTCCTGCCTCGCTCCTGCATCCCCGCCCCAGTTCTCACCCCGCCTCCCTCCTCCATGTGCCCCCATCGGGCTGCGAAGCGACGGCACCATCCCCAAATCCCCTCTCCTGGCGCTGCCATCCCAGCCATTGCTTCGTGCAGCTGCAGGGACTCACAGCCGGCCAGCAGGGAGGACAAACAGCGCCTCGTGCCTGGTGTCACCTGCACCTTGCTGCTCAGGTGTCTCGGCAAACACAGCACAGCAACGTGGCAGAGTGGCTTCACAGACATAAAAACAAATCCTGTGTTTTCCCGCACAGAAAACCAGGCTGGCCTCGAGGAGTCTGTGATGAAACGCAACCCTGACCCAGCCGAGGACTGAGCTCCATATTTTTTTTTTTTTGTTTGTTTTCTCATCTAATGGGTTCACCCTCTTGTTTGCACAGAACCGCATCGAAGTGAGCGGTGGAGAGCTGAGATTTTCCAAGCTAGTCCTGGAGGACTCTGGCATGTATCAGTGTGTGGCTGAGAACAAGCATGGCACAGTTTATGCAAGTGCTGAATTAACAGTGCAAGGTAATTCCTCTCTCCCAGAGCTCTGGGTTCCAATGGGACACTGAAAAAAAATCTCTTCCTAATATCCTGGTGTGATCCTGACATTGTGAAGTCGCAGTGAGATAAGAGCAGGCAAAAAACTGCTTCGCTCACAACTGAAATGTTTTCTGGTTCAACAAGACACTGTGCAAGCCCTTAAATTTTAAATCCTGTGTAAATTCTGTGTGAAAGCAAACAAAAAGAAATCTGTTTGCCCACGGGAAGTGGACAGGACATCCAGCAGCAGCACTACAACCTCTCTCCCAGTACAAATTCCTCCTTTTTGGAGGAAAGAGGTCCAAAAATGAAAAGTTCAGTCTCCATTCCACCTGCTTTGATGGATGGTGACTGGAGCTGAACTGCTGCCAAACTTGTTCCATGATGTTACTCCAAAAGTTTATCTCCTCATGACAATGCCAAAGATAAATCAAAGGCCTTGAGCACCAACTGCTCAACACTATCACACCGAGGCCAACAGGTAAATCCCAATTCCATCTGCAATTCCAGGAGGAGTTTCAGGCAAGCTGGATGTCTGTGTTGGTCAGGATATTGAAGAGATTATCCTCGACATGTTCCAAAGCAGCTGTTGTTGTGTCTCTCAAAGACCTTGCACTTGTTAGGGTCATTCCCATCGCTCCGTCCCACTCGTGTGCCACATAATTCCTGCCTGGCAGGCATCAGGATCCACCCGGCAGCCGAGGAATTCCTCCCTTATTCCGCTCTCCAGACTCTGCCTCGCTTCTCTTACCGAGCCATCCAACAACAAATCTATTCCCACTCGCACAGTGCTGAAATTCCCCCCAGGGCAGGGTTTCTAATCATGCCTTAATCCTCTTTTTTTATCCCTGTAGCTTTAGCTCCAGATTTTAGACTAAACCCAGTGAAGCGCCTGATCCCAGCAGCCCGGAGTGGGAAGGTCATCATCCCGTGCCAACCACGAGCAGCACCAAAAGCCACCGTGCTCTGGACCAAAGGGACAGAACTCCTGGTCAACAGCAGCAGGTAGCAGCACAGAGTCAGCTCCCACCTAGAAAATGCAGCTAAAATCTTTTTATTTTTTATCAGAAGACTGGACTCGATGATCCAAATGTGCTGCTGCATCCCTGAATTTTTTTAGTCCTCTAATTTCCTCTTTAGCAAACTCCCACGCGATGTTTTTCTGCCTGATTTTGTCGCCAGTTTCTCTAAAATTGGTGGAGATTCCCAAATCTCCAGCACGAGCGGATCTTTTAGCTTTCCTTTGTGTGGCTGCTCTTCCTTTGCAGGGTGACGATTACGGCGGACGGGACCTTGATCCTGCAGAACATCAGCAAATCCGATGAGGGGAAATACACCTGCTTTGCCGAGAACTTCATGGGCAAAGCCAACAGCACTGGAATCCTCTCTGTCCGAGGTAGGGATGTTCATCTGGGGTCAATCGAGCAAGAAATGGCTAAGAATGAGTGATGTGATCTTTCTCCCCTCCTTATACTCCCAAAAAACAGAATAATGGGGGAATCAAAGTGATTTCAGGTGGAGCAGCAAAACTTCTGCCTGAGCCACCAACAAACAGCCCTTAAAAAATGCGTTTCCATTTCCTAGTCCCTCCTCTTCCTCCTGTGAAGCTCCAGCTGCTGGAGCAGGACGAGGAGCTGGAAGGGTTTGGATAACGGGATGGGGATATTGTGGCTAACGGCCCTTCCCGCTCCTTCCCTGCAGATGCCACCAAGATCACGCTGGCACCATCGAGTGCCGACATCAACGTGGGTGAGAACCTCACCCTGCAGTGCCACGCGTCCCACGACCCCACCATGGACCTCACCTTCACCTGGTCCCTGGATGATTTCCCCATCGACTTCGACAAGTCCGAGGGGCACTACCGGCGAGCCAGCGCGGTGAGTCCGGTGGGAATTCCGGACCATCCAAAGGGATGGAAAATTAATTCCACGCTTGTTAGTTGCGTGTTTGTGCCCACCAAAGCTGCTCCATCACTTTGCCCAGAGAGGTTGTGAATTCCGCATCCCTGGAAGTGTCCAAGGCCAGGTTGGACACGGCTTGGAGCAGCCTGGGATAGTGGAAGCTGTCCCTGCCCGCGGCTGGGGTGGAATGGAACGGGCTTTAAGATCCTTCCCAATTCAAACCATTCCATGATTCCATGATCACTCCCTTCCTAAACCGGAGGAGAAAGGGAAAGACCTGTGGATAACGGCAGGCAGAGATCACTCAGTGTTCAATCAATGATTGATCTGTGACCACTCACTGATCACTCAATAACCACTCACTGATCAATCAGTGATCAATCAGTGATCAATCAATGGTCACTCATTGATCACTCAACAATCACTCATTGATTACTCATTGATCACTCAATGATCACTCATTGATCAATCAGTGATCAATCAGTGATTAGTCAATGACCACTCAGATCACTCAACCATCACTCATTGATTACTCATTGATCACCCAATGATCACTCATTGATCACCATCCCAAGCCAAAACAGACCCAGCACAGGCTCAGCCTTGGCCATCACTGGATCCATCTCAGATCCATCCAGCTCCATCACCCGTGGGGGAATCTTTTCCCATCTCCCTCTTCTCCACCTTCACCACATCCCAACCACCCAAACCCAAACCACTCTGAACTCTGGGCTGTGACCGGGCGCCTCCTGATGCTGTCCCCGCCATGTTCTCCCGTTGCCCTGCAGAAGGAGGCCATCGGGGACCTCAGCATCTCCAACGCGCAGCTGCGGCACTCGGGCCGTTACACCTGCACGGCCCAGACCGTGGTGGACAGCGCATCCGAGTCAGCCACGCTCACCGTCAGAGGTAATTCCCTGTGGGAACATTCCCTGCTCCTGACAGAGCAATGGCACGGCCTGTGCCCTCAGCTGCTCCTTCCTCGTAACCGCCTCACACCCAGGAATTCTGTCACATGGCCTAGTGGGTTTTATTTTCACCCAAAACTTGGGTTTGATTATCTTGGAGGTCTTTTGCAACCTTTCCAACCAGGCTTAGGAGCTTTTCCAGAGCCTAAAGCTGGCGGGGAGGCTTCCCAGCTTCCAGAAAAGAAAGGCTGGATATGAATTTAGGACTTGCACAATGCTCAGAGGGATAAACCTCCAGATCTTCCATGTCAGTGACACATTTCCCATCCCCCCAGGACCTCCAGGCCCGCCCGGGGGTGTGGTGGTGAGGGACATCGGTGACACCAGCGTCCAGCTGAGCTGGAGCCGCGGCTTCGACAACCACAGCCCCATCGCCAGGTACCTCATCGAGGCCCGGACCCTCCTGTCCAGCCAATGGAAGCAGATGCGCACCAGTGAGTGTCCCCACGCTGGCACCGGTGACAAACCGAGAAACCGAGGCCACTGGCCACCGGCCAGTCCTGGCTCCGTGCTGCTCCTCGCTCTATTCCTTCCCCTCTGCTGTTACTGGATTTTACAGATCCCATAAACATCGAGGGCAACGCGGAGACAGCGCAGGTGGTGAACCTCATCCCGTGGATGGATTACGAGTTCCGGGTCTTGGCCAGCAACATCCTGGGAATTGGGGAGCCCAGTCTGCCCTCCAGCAAAATCCGGACCAAGGAAGCAGGTGGGTGTGGAGACAACGGCAGGTCCCTGTCCCCGCCCGGGATGGTCCCAAGGGATGAATCATCTCCTGGAGAGTTCCTGGAGCTGAGGCCACCACAGGATTTTCCACCTTTTTGCCCATTTCTGTGTCGAAGATGAGCAGGGTTAGATCTGCACTTCCCAGCACTACATCCAGCTGGGAATGTTCATTCCATGTCCAGCTGCTTGGACAGAAGGGATGGGAGAACAGCAGGAGAACTGCACCCAAGCCACCAAATGCAAACCAGCTTCTTCTTAATAAAACTCCCCTCCACATCCCTGCTTTTGAGTTCCATCCTTGTCCTCTCTGAAACCAAGTCCTTGTCCCATGCTCCTAAATAACCTGGTCAGGCACAAGCTGGAATTCCAGCCAGGATTTTCATGGCTGAAAACAGAGCCCAGACTTTTCCCGGGATCCATCCCATCCGGTGTCACCGGTGTCACGCTGCGTTTGTGCTCCTCCATCGCTCCCACCTCCTTAACCCAGACTCTGCTTTTCTTTGGGGACCTCACAGCACCGACGGTGGCACCGTCCGGGCTTGGCGGCGGCGGAGGGGCTCCCAACGAGCTCATCATCACCTGGACGGTGAGTTGGGAACAGGGAAAACACCACGGGGGGACCACGTGGCATTTTCTGAGGGGGGAAATCAGCGCTGCCACCCCAGTTTGGACGCGGGGATGAGCCCAGGGCTGGTTTGGATGGACCCGGCGCACGTTTCCTTCGGGAAATCAGCACCACCATTCCAATTCGGACGAACCAAAGGCTGGTTTGGACTGAGCAAGGCTCCCTTTCTCTTCCCAGCCCATGCTGCGGGACTACCAGAACGGAGATGGCTTTGGGTACATCGTGTCCTTCCGGAGGAAGGGCAGCCAGGCCTGGCTGAGGGCGCGGGTGCCGCACGCGGAGTCGCTGCACTTCGTGTACCGCAACGAGAGCATCGCGCCCTACACCCCCTTCGAGGTGAAGATCAAGGCCTACAACAGGAAAGGGGAGGGCCCCGAGAGCCTCACGGCCATCGTGTACTCGGCAGAGGAAGGTAAAGAGCAGGGGGAGAGCTGGGGATGTCCAGCATGGAGAGGAGAAGGCTCCAGAAAGAGCTCAGAGCCCTTCCCAGGGCCTAAAGGGGCTCCAGGAGATCTGGAGAGGGGGCAAGGGATGGAGGGACAGGATTCAGGGAATGGCTTCCCACTGCCAGAGGGCACGGCTGGATGGGATCTTGGGATGGAACTCCATCTGTGAGGGTGGCCAGGATGGAATTCCCAGAGAGGCTGTGGCTGCCCCTGGATCCTTGGCAGTGTCCAAGGTCAGGCTGGCCAGGGCTTGGAGCAGCCTGGGACAGTGAGAGGTGTCCCTGCTATGGCAGAGGGTGGCACCAGATGAGCTTTAAGGTCCCACCCAAACCATTCCATGACTGCACAGACTCAGAATTCCCCAGCTTTGTCCAACCCACCGCCTTTCCTCAGCCAGACCCCTGCAGACCCGTGTCCATCCAGGAGCTCCCAGAATGGCTATTCCAGCACAACATTCCTCTACTCCTCCGAAGACACAGAGTGACGATTCCCTGAGCCCAGCCCCGACTGCCCCAGAGCCTCAGGGCAGACACGGATCCCAGAGCTCACAGCTGTGGCCCTGCTTGTCTTCCTAAATCCCTAAATCCCTTCCCCTCGCTCCGTAACACAACACCAGCTGTCTGCCCGCGGGATGATGCCGCGGGAAAACCTTTTGTTCCCAACAGGGCCCAAAGTCAGAAAAAGGATTTTGTTCCTGTCTTTCAGAACCCAAAGGGGCTCCTTACAGGGTCATCGCTAAATCTGTCCTGTCCTCGGAGATGGATGTGTCCTGGGAGCCCGTGGAGCCGGGAGAAGTGACCGGAGTGCTTTTGGGATACGAGGTAGGAGATTCCAATGGGAACGGGAGACCCTGAGAGCCCAGCAAGGGAAATTCCCCCGGGTTATGTGAGGTGAAAGGAAACAGCTGTGATTCCAGAGGTGGGGATAATTCACACCACGTGATTCTAACAGGGCTATCTCAGGAGAGATTAAAGGGATTCATCCCGTTTTTCCTGCCTGCCTTTCCCAGGAGGCCGTGGCCTCATTCCTGGGCACACACGAAGCAAAATACATGGACACGAACACCCAAAGGCCCTTCAGCATGGGCTGACTCAGGATTTGCAGATCTCCTTCCTAAACCCATCCTGTCCTTTTCCATGCAGATCCGCTACTGGAAGGACGGGGACAAGGAGGAGGCGGCTGACAGAGTGAGGACGGCGGGGCTGGTGACATCGGCTCATGTCACCGGCCTGAACCCCAACACCAACTACCACGTGTCCGTGCGAGCCTACAACCGGGCAGGGACCGGCCCCCCCAGCCCCTCCACCAACGTCACCACCACGAGACCTCGTGAGTGAGCCCTGACCCCTCCACTTTCCACAGGATCCCCCAAAATCACCCAAACTTTGATCTCAGTGCTCTTGTTTGACGTCCTTGGAATGCCCCATAGAGCTGACAGCTCTGCCGAGGCTCGGGGGACGGCAGGACCAGCACAGCCTTCTCCTCACTCCTTCATTTACCCAATCCCTGTCTGCTTTTACATCCCTCAGCACCAAAAAGGCCACCTGGGAACATCTCCTGGACTTTTTCCAGCTCCACAGTCAGCATCAAGTGGGACCCCGTGGTGGCCAAGGCAGACGAGTCGGCAGTGACGGGGTACAAGGTATGGCCAGCGTGGCTGGGCTTCTCCTGGAGGAGATCCAAGGAAATCACAGGAACTCAGCGTTCCCTCTTCCCACAGATGCTCTACAGGCAGGATTCCCACTCGGCCCCCACCCTGTACCTGGCCAGCAAGAGCCAGATCGACATCCCCATCCCCGAGGATTTCACTCACGCCTTTGTCCAGATCCGGGTGACCGGACCCGGCGGGGACGGGACGCCGGCAGAAGTTCACATCCTTCGGAACAGCGGTACCTGTGCTCCTCCTGCCACACCCACCCCACTGACCATGCCCAGCCCACTGACCACACCCACCCACTGACCACACCCACCCACTGACCACACCCACCCATTGACCACACCCACCCATTGACCAC
>NW_005087610.1:1820132-1836006 GCF_000331425.1 Pseudopodoces humilis
TTCCTTCCTTCCTTCCTTCCTTCCCTCCTTCCTTCCTTCCTTCCTTCCCTCCTTCCTTCCTTCCTTCCTTCCCTCCTTCCCCTGTTAAGATGAACATCCCTCAATCCTTAAAATCCCTTCGGAAATCAAAGAGCACCCCAAAAAGAATCCCATTAAAGGCCATTTGTGACAGCTGGACCCCAGTGGCCATCCCAGCCCTCGGTCTTCAAATAAAAACTCCAATTACGGATTCGTTTTCCCTGCTCTGGGCATCTGGCTCCCCTCAGAAATTAAAAAAAAAACCACAATCCAAAGATGAAGGAGATTTTTGGCTCCCGCTCTGACTCCCCCAGCAGAGCTGGATTGTGCCGGAGCTTTCATCCCGCTGGATTTGGGAATCCCAGCTGGGCCCAAGACACTGAAATTTCCATGACAAAGAGCAGAGAGGGTCCTGCAGATGGGGCAGCTCTGGACCATTAACTCCCAGCCCGCTGTGATGGGTCATTCCCAATTTTTCCACGTCCAGGAGGTGAAAAAAAGCCCTCTGGGAATCAGCTCTGGAAAGTGCCTGGTTTGGTTTTCATTCAAATAAATAAAATTAATTTCCCTCCGTGCCCGTATTATTCAACATCAAAGCATTTTTGTGTCATTCTGGTAAAAGGAAAAACTCGGGAATTTTTGATTTTTAATGCTGGAGCTGTGCTGTGGTTTTCCCTGGATTTGGGTGTCCCTGTAGCTCACAGGAAAAAAGGGAACAAACAGCAAATGAGGTGGAATATAGAAAAAAATAAGGTATTTTTAAAGTCCCTCCATGGATTCCACTCCCTGCAGAATTCCTGGTTTATCCTCATCAATCACCAGGAAAAATGAAAGATCCCAAGCCCACTGAGGAATCCCGTAAGGGTTTTAGGGATGAGCTCAGCTCTGATCTCATCTCCTGCTTCCCGATGCTCCCTGCCCTGCACAAACCCAGGAATATCCCAGAAAATGCTTTTTCCAGGATCTCATGGAAGGGAATAAACTTCCAGAGGGAAGTGGAGCATCCCTCACCCCCAGAGCTGGGAGCAGAGCTTGGATCAGAGGGAAACGACGCCGGCTCAAAAATCACCACATTCCTCACCCCTGACCTGGGGCAGCTCCATCCCCCCAGAATTCTTGGAAAAGCGGGAGAAATGGAAGGAAATTTGACAGGAGTAAGGATGGGAAGTTAAATTTAAAACCCCCAAACACCTCGAGGTAAAGCACAGCCCCTTCAGAGGAGCTGGCAGCTCTCTGCTGTGGCTCAGGGTGATCCAAAGCCTGGCTGGATCATTCCAGAATTCTGCTGGAATCATCTCCAGCCCTGTCCTGACTTTCCAGGCTTCAATGTGGCCGAAAATATTCAATAATAAACTGTGTCTGTTGAAAATAAATGATAAATATTCCTTTAAATTCCATGGGATCCATGGAACGCCCCGAGTTGGAAGTTGGAAAATCCAAAATGTAGATGACTCCCAAGAATCCCATCCTGAATTCCTAATCCAGGCTCCAAAGTGGCTGAAAATATTCAATAATGAGCTGTGTCTGTTGAAAATAAATGATAGCTATCCCATTAAATAGTTATGGGATCCATGGAATGCCCCGAGTTGGAAGGATCACCAAAATCCAGCGGCAGATGATCCCAAGAATCCCATCCTAAATTCCTGAATTCCTGAATTCCTAATCCATGCCCCAAAGCCCAAAATATTAATTTACCAATCTGCTGCAAACGAAAATATCCCATTAAATAGTTATGGGATCCATGGAATGTCCCGAGTTGGAAGGGAAGGATCATCAAAATCCAACAGCAGACGATCCCGAGAATCCCAGCCTGAATTCCTGATCCTAATAAAGCGCGGAAGACAGGGAATTGCGTCAAAGTCTGTTCATTTCCCGCGCCGCTCTGTTCCTGCACACCCTGCCCAGGCAGCAGAGCCCGAGGCTGAAGAGGATCCCCAGGATCACGCCGCTCCCGACTCCCAGCACCGCCTCATAAATCCACTGCTTCTCCCACGGATTCCGCCAGCGCTCCGGCTCCGCGGCGCTGCTGGCGTTCCCCGGCGGCTCCTCCCCGTTGGCCGCCAGCTGCTGCTCCCAAGTCAGGGATTTCTGGAAGTCGAGATCCACCAGATCCCTGGGGATCACCCTGAGGCCGAAGTAGATCCTCTTGACGAGCTGGAAGGAGCTCAGCACCTGCACGTCGCAGCGGTAGGTCCCGGAATGCGACTCCAGAGCCGGCGAGAAGCTCAGGGAAGGGCTGGGATTGTGGAAAGGATGGAACAGGAGGTCGTTGGTGGTGATGAGCCCGCGGGCGAACCTCCAGGTGTAGCCGAAATTTTGTCCCTCCAGGCTGGTGGCGTCCGGGGAGAGGCAGGTGAGGCGGATGGGATTTCCCTCGGGAACGCTGAGGTGCCGGAGGCCGCAGATCCAATGGCTGAGGCAGCGGGAACGCACCAGGGAGCAATTCCGGCGCTCCCCGGCCGGGCTGACCTCGCACAGCCGCTCCTCCTTCACGCCCAGCCCGCAGGTAACGCTGCAGGGTGTGGAGTTCACCACCACCATGGCCTTCAGCCCCAGCGGGATGGGCTCCGATCCCGCGGGAAGCTCCGAGCCCGATCCCGACCCCGCGGGAGGCTCCGGCTCCGACGGAAGCGCCGCTGGAATGCACAGGGCGCACAGCAGGATCACCGCCATGGGGCTCTGCTCCATCTCTCTGGGTGGTTTTGTGTCTGGGTTCAGCGCTCCAAACCCCCCGGAATCATTCCATAAATCTGCCGGATCCTTTGGGATGTCTCCGACATCCCGCCAGATCTAATCCTTCCACCTGGGAAAATCCTCCCCGAATGGAGCTGGAGGCACAACTAAAAAAAGACACAGCAAGGAGTTACTGGATCCAGCAGGGCGGGAATTCCAGGAATTCCATTGGGAATGTTCTTCCAACAGGACAGGATGTTCTGATCCATTGGATCTAATCCAACTCTGCCCAAATTCCATCAGTTTTGGGTGTGTTGGGCAATTTAAGAGTGAAATTCTCCCCTCTCCCTAAGACTTCCCACATGATTTTCGATGGATTTTATTTTAGATGGATTTCCACTGGAAAAGGAGCGGCTCCAGTTTCGTTTTCACACCAAACTCCAAACTTCCAGCGGGAATTCCTGCAGGAATCTCCCAAATAACGCTGCGGAGTGTGAGGAAACCCCAAAATCCCAATTCCTCGTGGTCCAATCCTGACTGACACAAACACATCCCAGAGTCCGGAGCACTCCCAATCCCAACATTCCAACCTCTATTCGGGCTGATCCATGGGAATCCGGGGTGGGAGCTGCTGTGGCTCCGGTCACTCCGTGTCCACACCAGGCCCTGGAGCTGTTCCCATGGGAGCAGCTCTGACGTCACAGACGGGGCACAACGGCCCCAAACATTCCAAGGAAGAACCCTCTTCCCAAGGAAGAACCTTGGGAGCTGAGGGCTCCCAAGGATTTCTGGAAGCTCCAGGTGAGGCTCTGGATAAAATTCCCAGCCTTGGAAAGAGACACAGGAGTTGGGAGAGCTCCCAGAGCCCTCATTCCCAAGGGATCCGACCCCAAGCTTCCACTGATGGATCCACAGGAATCATTCCCACGCTGCCATCCCAGGAAAGCGCTCGGAGAGGAGATTCCGGCAGGATCCGTGCGGTGCTCAAGCATCCCAAAATAATCATGCAGTGCCAAAGTGGTCTTCCCCGGAAAATCCAGGTTTTTTGATGGAGGAACCTCCCCCAGCTCTATGGAACCACGTTCTCCATAGTTTTTGATGGCAATTTTATGGAAAAGGCATCCCATAATCTCCTGCTGGGCATCCCTGGATTCCCACAGGGATTTGGGTTTGCCGAGTTCTTCCGCAGGTAACGAACATCCGGATGTTTCCCTTCCTGACATTCCTTAAACTGAAGAATTCCCGAAGCTCCAGGAGGATTTTCCAGCCCTGGAGTTGCCCTCCCCTCCCAGCTCTGTGTCCAGCTCCCCTTTCCCAGCCTGGCTCCCAGGGCATTCAGGGATCAGGGAATTCCCGACTGGTTTGGGTGGGAAAGAACCTTAAATCCCACCATTCCACAATCCCAGGATGCTCCAAACCCCGTCCAGCCTGGCCTGGGACACTTCCAGGGATGGGACAGCCACGGATTCTCCGGGAATTCCATTCTCTGAGCAGCCAGGGTTTGGTTTTACTCCGGATTTCCTCCTCTCCCTTCAATAAAACCAACAAAAAATACTCTAAAAACCCCAAACACGGGGAATTCTCAAATTCCCCAACTTTTCCATGGAAAAGCCAAGATTTACCCGTGGATTTTAGGAAATGGAAGGTACCTCTTTATTTACAAACACAGAGCCATCACCACTGCCGAAGCTGATCCGATATTGTACAAAACCAGGGAATAAAATAAGGACGGGAATAACTCGGGAAAGAGAATAAGGATGGGAATAAAAAGGAAATAAAATAAGGATGGGAATAAGGCGGGAAATACAATAAAGATGGGAACAAAGTGAGAAATAAAATAAAGATGGGAATAACCAGGACAGAAAATAAGGATGGAATAAAGTGGGAAAAAAAAAATAAGGATGGAAACAAACCGGGAAATAAGATAAGGATGGGAATAACAAGGAAATAAAATAAAGATGGGAACAGACCAGGAAATATGGATGGGAATAAAGCAGGAAATAGAAGGATGGGAATAAAGCAGGAAAGAAGGATGGAAACAAACCAGGAAATAAAACAAGGATGAGAATAAATCGGCAAATAAAACAAAGATGGGAACAAACTAGGAAAGAAAATAAAGATGGGAACAAAGTGAGAACTAAAATAAAGATGGGAATAAAGCAGGGAAGAAAATAAAGGTGGGAATAACCAGGACAGAAAATAAGGATGGGGAATGAAGCGGGAAATAAAATAAGGATGGGAATAAAGCGGGAAATAAAATAAGGACGGGAATAAAACGGGAAATAAAATAAGGATGGGAATAAAACGGGAAATAAAGATGGGAATAAAGTGGGAAATGAAGGAAGGGCTTTAAGCCAAGCTGCAGGAGCTCGGGCTGTGCCGCAGGAATTGGGGTCAGGCCCAGCCAGGGCAGGTTTGGCACGGCAGAGTCGCCCCACAAGCAAAAAAGAACAAAAATCCCAATGGGAATTTTACACTCGTGGTCAGAAATGTCCCAAAATGAACCCAAATGTCCCCAAAGCCCGGAGCGAAAACGTCGAGGTTTGAAGAATTGCGAAAGCTCCGATTTCCAAATGTTTTCTCTCTCCTGGATTTTGTATCTGCACGGTTCTGGCTGCAAACTCATCCCTTCCCAACTCCCCTCCTGCCTTTTCCTGCAGGACACCCAGGAAATTCAAATACCTCCTGATAATCCCAAAAATTCCACCCGGGGGGAAACACCGAGAGCAACGAAACGCCGAAGTCTGGGGGGAAAAAACGGGGATTTAGGGGTGAAATTTCCTTTTTTTGGGATGCTGGTGTGGGTAAGAGGTGCCAGGCTGTGGGTGCTGGACAGGGAAAGTGCTATTCCCATTCCCACAGGGAATCCTGAAGGAATAAAAGGTTGGGAATGAGCTGGCAGCTTCCATTTTTAACCCACGAGTGGGAAAAAACAGAAACCCCTTTGGAAAATTTCTGTTTCAGTTCCGAGAAAAAAAAAACCTGGGTTTAATTTATCTCCCGGTGAGGGAGGAGCCCGGATATTCCCGGGGCTTTTCCCAGGGAAGAGAAGGAACAAAACCACTGGAAAGGACGGGAGGGAACTGCAGCAGAGCTTCGGGAATCACAGGCTGGGATAAAAACCATTGGAAAATGAGGTTTTTTTCCTAAAGCTGCCCCTTCTGCCACCGGCAGAGTGGGAGAAATGAACACCAAAGCAAGGCAGATTCCAGAGGGGCCGCAGCTCCTCACATCTCACTGGAAATTCCTGAAAATCTGGGCTGGGATCAGCGGCTCTGCCCTGATCCTGTCACCCAGGGAAAAGCTGGGCAGGAATGGGCTCAGCGAGACGGGAATTCCCAGCTGGAAAAGGGGGGCTTTGCAGGATCCAGCCAGGAATCCAAATTCACTCTTTGGGGTGTTCTTCCATCCGGGAATGATGCGAGATTTTGGGAGATAAAGGTGGAGAGGCTCTGGAGTGGCGGGGAAGGGGCTCAGGTCACTTTGGGACAGGGATTTGTCCCTGGAATTCCCAACCGGAGCTCGGTCCGAGCCTTCTCCGCGCCAGCTGTGCCTGATCCACGGAGAGGCAGCAGGAGGGCAGAGGCTGCTCCCTCTTCCAGAGTCATTCCTGCCCCAAATCACTCCCTGAATCCATGGAATTCAGTCTGTGCCAGTCCTGACTGAAAATTCCAGCGTTTCCACGCTGGGGAGCCAAGAGAGGAAAGGAGACAGGGAGAGAAGGAAGAGTCTTCATAGCAACTCTGAGATTGCACCACCTGCTAGAGAGAGCAGAGATGGAAAAATGAGTGGCCGGCCCCATCCAGAGGCTCCCAGAAAACCAGAGAGCCCCAAATGGAGCAGGAAAAAATGGGAAATGCAGGAAAAAACTGGGAAATGCAGGGGAAAAAAAACAAACCGGGAGAGGGCGAGATTTTTGTAGCTAAAACCCGAAATTTCAGCACCGGGAGGCAGCTCTGGGATTGATTTGAGATTCTGGGAGCGCAGCACGGCTCAGGAATTCTTCATTCCCAAACTTACCTGGTGGCAAATCATTCCTAATTCCCAAATTTTCCGAGCAAAACCCAAGGAAATTGAGGCCCACCTCAGCGTGGGTGAAACCAGAGAGGAGGATTTCATCCTCAGCTGTGAAATGATGGGATTGCTCTGGGTTTTTTAAGCCGAGTTTAACACAAAAAATCGGATTTTAACGTTTGCTGCCAGCACGGAGAAATGAATCCCAGTCCCAGCCATGCAGCTCCCACGTGGAAATCCCAAAGATTTTCCAGGGAAACTCTCCCTGTGCAGCTGCTTCAGCCCTGAGTTAGTTCCTGCAGCAGAATTCCCAGAATTCCCACTCTGTGCAGGGAAAGGGAGCCTGGATCCAAATTCCTTGGGAATTTGGGATGTGCTGGAACCCCAGGAAAAGCTGGCGGCCCAAAATTTTGGGAATTTTAGGTACAAGGCGTAAAGAGAACAAAGGAAAGAGCGAATTCCACGGAATTCTGTGGGTTTGGGAAGAGCCAAGGGATGGATTCTTTCCTCTCCCAGTGTGGCTCCCACAGAGTCCAGCACTGGGATCCACTGGGAATCTGCTGGATCCTCCCAGGTCAGGAATTCCATGGAAATACGGATTTTCATGGAATGCCAGGGTTTGGATGGGAAAGGGCCTTAAATCCCATTCCATGGGCAGGGACACCTCCCACTGTCCCAGGATGCTCCAACCTCAATCCTCGGACATTCCCAGGGATTCCTCTGGGAACACCTCACCATTCCAGGCAGGAATTTTTCCCTATTTCCCTTCATCCCAAACCTGCATGGAAAACACCTCCAAGCCAGCACAGGCAGCAAAGCCTAAAAGCAGATTTCAGGGAGCTCTGCCAAATCCAGCTGATGGGAAAAACCGAGCGGAATTCGAGTCTAAACCCATTTTTGAGGAAAACAAATTCCCAGGTTGGCTCAGGAATCTCATCCCAACCCAAAAGCAGGGAAATAAATCCCCGGGTTTCCTGCACCAACAGCAAATCCACACCAAAAATCCTTCCAAACAGGGCTGGGAAAGGAGGGGGAAACGCAGAAAAGCCGGGAAAGGAATTTGGCTGCTGCATCGGGAATGTTCCAGAGGGATGGGGATGGGATTTCCCAGAGAGGAAGGAATTCCCAGCTCCACAGAAAACAAGGAATTAGGAAGAGCAGCTGAGTACAAAGTTAGAGTCAGCAGCCCCTGGCAGTGCTGAGCAAAAATGGGAATTAAAGATGAAATGGGAATTAAAAATTAAATGGGAATGAAAGATTAAACGGGAATTAAAAATTAAAGCGTTTTTCTGAGAGCGCCCCCTGCTCATCCAGCCCCTCCAACACGGAAAATCCAAGGATCCAGCACAGTTTGGAAGCCCAGGATTGGGATTCTCCTCGGAAATCCCAATCTTCAGGCTCCAGGCCATGATCCTTCCTCGTTTCTGTTGTTAATTTTATTAATTAGCAGTGATGGAAGCAATAATTAACATGAAATTAATGATCTCCAAACCAGCCCTGTGAGGATCCAGGTGATCCCTGCCATCCTTGGAAACACCCGAAAATCTTGGAAAATCCCCCCAAAAATTCCCCCCCTGAGGCAAATCCCACCCAAGGATGCTCCAATCCCGGATTTTTCCAGGTGGAAACATTCCCAGACAACATCCCCGAGGTTTTTCCATAAAAAATTCCCATTCCTGGAAGTAACAGAGACCAGGACAAGCAACAGTGAGGAGCTGAGCAGGAAGGAGAGGAAAAGAGGGAATAAATCACTCCCGGAAAGCCTAAAATCCACGGCAGCAGCTGCTGGAATCAAGGAAATGCAAAATTTGATCCAACAAATCCGACTTTGGAGCTGGTTTTTATCCCAGCTCTGAGCTCTGGGTTAAAATCTGGTTTAAAAATCATCACTGCAGCCGAAATTGTGCTCTCTGTGCTGGGCCTGGAGGAGCTTTTCCCAAAAAAAAAGGAAGGAAATTGGATAATGGGAAACGTTTGGGACTCAACAGAGGTAAAAGATGGCCAAAAAAAGAGGGAGAATCCCAATTTTTCCCTATTTGCTGCAGTTGTGAAGGAGGAACAATCCCAAATTTCTCCTGCTGTGCAGCCACTGGAGCTTAAAGAGTAATTAAAGTGGAATTAAAGTGGAACTAAAGTGGAATTTAAACTGGGATTAAACTGGGATTCAACTGGAATTTAACTGGAATTTAAACTGGAATTCAACTGGAATTCAACTGGAATTTAAACTGGAATTTAAACTGGAATTTAATTGGAATTTAAACTGGAATTTAACTGGAATTTAACTGGAATTAAACTGGAATTAAACGGGAATTAAACTGGAATTTAAACTGGAATTTAAACTGGAATTCAACTGGAATTTAAACTGGAATTAAACTGGAATTAAACGGGAATTAAACTGGAATTAAACTGGAATTAAACTGGAATTTAAACTGGAATTAAACTGGAATTTAAACTGGAATTTAAACTGGAATTTAATTGGAATTTAAACTGGAATTTAACTGGAATTAAACTGGAATTAAACGGGAATTAAACTGGAATTTAAACTGGAATTCAACTGGAATTTAAACTGGAATTAAACTGGAATTAAACTGGAATTTAAACTGGAATTTAAACTGGAATTAAACTGGAATTTAAACTGGAATTTAAACTGGAATTTAAACTGGAATTCACCTGGAATTTAAACTGGAATTAAACTGGAATTAAACGGGAATTAAACTGGAATTAAACTGGAATTAAACTGGAATTAAACTGGAATTAAACTGGGATTAAACTGGAATTTAAATTGGAATTAAAATTGGAATTAAAACTGGAATTTAAACTGGGATTTAAACTGGGATTCAACTGCGATTCAACTGCAGCTCCTGGATTTTATCCCAGGGTTTTTTATCAACAAATCATTTTTGATGCTCCTTTTTCCCCTGTTCTGTCAACGCTGGCACAAAAAACCAGCGGAATCCTTTCCTATTCCCTCAAAAATCAACCCCAAACTTGGATATTTTCTTAAGAAATTAATGAAAACAATTAAAATAGTTATAAATTATAATTATATATATTATTATAGTATATAGTTTATGTATATGTGTATATAATATATATTATGTAATATATAATTGTATGTGTTCATTATATTATTAATATTTAATAATATTATAATTATATTATTATATAAAATATATGTATTATATATTACACATACATTATATTTTATATATTATATATTATATAATATATAATAAATTATATATGCATTATATCTTATGTATTATATATTATATAATTAATATGTTATATATATGTGTAATAATATATTTTATATATTATATATATTATATATTACAGGTTTATTATATTATTATATACACATATATATTATATACACACTATATACATAATTATATCTATATTACTATAAATAATTATAAAATAATTATCATGTAACACATAACTCAATTATAATTAATAAAAAAAATCTACATATAATTATAATTATATAAAATAAATAAAATAATTATAATATTATTAATAATTATATAATTAATATATAATTATATATTTATACTAATTATAATATGATTGACAATTATATAATTAATACATATAATTATATACAATAATTATAATATGATTATTAATTATATAATTAATATATAATTATATATTTATACTAACTATAATAATTATATTAATAAATACAAATTATAAATATAAAAATTAGATAAATAATAATTATGATAAATATAATTTATAAATACATAAATTATATAAATAATTATGATAATAAATATAAATTATGAATATAAAAATTATATAAATAATAATTATGATAAATATCAATTATAAATATATAGATTATATAAATAATTATAATAATCAATATAAATTATGAACATAAAAAATATATAAATAATAATTATGATAAATATCAATTATAAATATATAGATTATATAAATAATTATAATAATCAATATAAATTATGAACATAAAAAATATATAAATAATAATTATGATAAATATCAATTATAAATATATAGATTATATAAATAATTATAATAATCAATATAAATTATGAACATAAAAATTATATAAATAATAATTATGATAAATATTAATTATAAATATATAAATTATATAAATAATAATTACAACAATAAATATATATCAAATAATTATCACTCCCACCCCAGCTCAGCACCCGCCAAACCCCAGCACCTCCCTCCATCCGTTTAACTCCAAATCCCTACGCTAAAAACACAGAAAAACCTCAAAAAAAAAAAACCCAATTTTGCCTCTCCTTGCCAGCAGCTGAGCAGGGCGGGAGGATTTTTGGGAATTTTGGGAATTTTGGGGAATTCTGGGAATCTAGCGAGGCCTGTAAGGAACGAGGGACGACAAAGCAAGGCCACCGAGGGGGTGGCGGCGGTTCCTTACCTGTCAGGGGCTGGCCCAGCTCCGCCTGCACCTTCCCCTTGGCCGCTCCTTCCAGAGGTAAAGAACCTCTGTCCCCTTTGTAGAGTTTCGGTTTAAATGGAGAATCTTTGTCTTTACCTTTTGATCCTTTGGGCCTGCCTGCTTGCTTCTTCTTGGATTTACCGTCGCCCTTGACGCCCAGCAGCGGGTGCACCTCTGGGAAAGGCGGGGTTCGGGGTCAGGTGTTGGGGGAAAATATATCGGGATTTGGGGCGGGGGATAACGGGATTGGGGTGAGGGGTGATGGAAGGGGGGCTGTGGTGGAGTTGTGGGTGAGTTGTGGTTTAAAATGTGGATTTGGGGTGAGTTATCCCTTAAAATGTGGGGGGAATGGGGATTTGGGGCCAGTTATCCCTTAAAATGTGGGGGGAATGGGGATTTGGGGTGAGTTATCCCTTAAAATGTGGGGGGAATTAAATTATGGGTCAGTTATCCCTTAAAATGTGGGGGGAATTAAATTATGGGTCAGTTATCCCTTAAAATGTGGGGGAAATGGGGATTTGGGGTGAGTCGTGATTTAAAATATGGGGAAATGAGGATTTGGGGTGAATCATCCCTTAAAATGTGGGGGAATGGGGATTTGGGGAAGAGTTATGCCTTAAAATGTGTCCACAAGAAAATTCTGTGTGAGATAATCCCACAAAATGTGGGATCAGATCCCTCCCAACACCCTACAGCCCTGGAATCTTGGCACTGGATCCCTCCTGATGCCCTAAAACCCTGAAATCCTGGGATCAGGCTCCTCCCAATGCCCTAAACCCTGAAATCCTGCGGAGCCCGTCCAAAACCCCAAAACCCTTGAGATCAGATCTTTCCAAAAGCCCCAAAACCCTTGGGACTGGATCTCTCCCAAAGCCTCAAAACCCTTGGGACTGGATCCCTCTCAAATCCCAAAACCCTTGGGACTGGATCTTTCCCAAACCCCAAAACCCCTGGGGACTGGATCTTTCCCAACATCCCCAAAACCCTTTGGATGGAGTCCCTCCCAAATCCCCAAAACCCTTGGGATAAGATTTTTCCCAAACCCCAAAACCCTTGGGATCGGATCCCTCCCAAACCCCAAAACCCTTGGGATTGGATCCCTCCCAAAGCCCCAAAACTGCTGGAATTGGATCCCTCTCAAACCCCAAAACCCTTGGGATGGGATCTTTCCCAAACCCCAAAACCCTTGGGATCAGATCTCTCCCAACATCCCAAAACCCTTTGGACGGAGTCCCTCCAAAATCCCAAAACCCTTGGGATGGGCTCCCTCCCAAATCCCCGGAACCGTTGGGATCGGATCCCTCCCAAATCCCTTGGGACGGGCTCCGCAGGCCCCCGAATCCCGGGAATCCACCCCCGAACCCCGGGAATCCGCCACCCACCGTCGTTGGGGACTCCCTGGAGCTCGATGTTGGTGGTTTTGGGTTTTTTCTTGGGGTTCTGGGGCCCCTCCGAGGAGCTGGGGCGCTTCTTCTCGGGGCCCAGCCCCTCGTCGGGCAGCGCGCTGGGCAGCGCGTCCGGGGGCGGCCCGTAGGGATTCTCCTCGGGATCCTCCACCTCCGGAGCGATGGGAAGGTAGAGCAGCGCCCGGGAATCCTCCAGCTCCTCGTCGCTGCGCCCGGAGAAACGCCGGGAATGTCGGGAATTGCCGTTGGTGGGGTGGGGGATGTTGGGTTTGGAATGGGTGGTGGGGATTGGAATGGGAATTTGGGGGTTTATAGAGGGAATGCTGGGGTTTGGAATGGGAATTTTGGGGTTTATAGAGGGAATTTTGGGGTTTGGAATGGGAATGTTGGGGTTTGGAATGGGAATTTTGGGGTTTATAGAGGGAATGTTGGGGTTTGGAATGGGAATGTTGGGGTTATAAAGGGAATTTTGGGGTTTGAAATGGGAATGTTGGGGTTATAGAGGGAATTTTGGGCTTTGGAATGGGAATGTTGGGGTTATAAAGGGATTTTTGGGGTTTGGAATGGGAATGTTGGGGTTTGGAATGGGAATTTTGGGGTTTATAGAGGGAATGTTGGGGTTTGGAATGGGAATGTTGGGGTTATAAAGGGAATTTGGGGGTTTGGAATGGGAATTTTGGGGTTTATAGAGGGAATTTTGGGGTTTATAGAGGGAATGTTGGGGTTTGGAATGGGAATTTTGGGGTTTGGAATGGGGGTGGTGGGGTTTATGAAGAGAATTTTGGGGTCTGTAGAGGGAATTTGGGGGTTTGGAATGGGAATTTTGGGGTTTATAGAGGGAATTTTGGGGTTTATAAAGGGAATTTTGGGGTTTGGAATGGGGATGTTGTGGTTATAAAGGGAATTTTGGGGTTTATAAAGGGAATTTTGGGGTTTGGAATGGGAATTGGGGTTTGGAATGGGAATGTTGGGGTTGGATTGGGAATTTTGGGGTTTGGATTGGGAATTTTGGGGTTTATAAAGATTGTTGAGGTTTATAAAGGGAAATCTGGGGTTTATAGAGGGAATTTTGGGGTTATAAATGGAATTTTGGGGTTTGGAATGGGTGGTGGGGTTTATGAAGGGAATTTTGGGTTTATAGAGGGAATTTTGGGGTTCATAAAGGGAATTTTGAGGTTATAAATGGAATTTTGGGGTTCATAAAGGGAATTTTGGGGTTACAAATGGAATTTTGGGGTTCATAAAGGGAATTTTGAGGTTATAAATGGAATTTTGGGGTTCATAAAGGGAATTTTGAGGTTATAAATGGATTTTTGGGGTCATAAAGGGAATGTTGTGGCTATAAAGGGAATTCTGGGTTTTGTAATGGGAATATTTAAGTGGAATGCTGGGAATGCTCCACAGAGGTTAATTAATTCCCGTTAATGAGGTTTTTGGCCCAGGGGCTCCACACCTGCTGCAGAAGGCGGCGATGGGATCCACGCTGGTCACGTCCACCTCCTCATCCTCCGCAGCATCGGCACCTGGGGCCCGGAAAAACGGGAATTAAAGGCAGGAAAAGCTCCTGGAGCGGTTCCTGCTACAGCAGAAAATAACCTGGGGTAATTGTTATTGCAGCAGGGAAAAACCCACTGGGATATTTCCACTTGAAGGACAAAACGAGCCTGAAATAATTTGTATTAAAGCGTAAAATAAACTTAAATATTTCCTGTTAAAGCAGAAAAAAAATAATTTAAAATTATTTGTATTAAAGCATTAAATAAACTTAAATATTTCCTATTAAAGCAAAAAAAAAAAAACTGAAATAATTTGTATTAAAGCATAAAAAAAATCTAAAATATTTCCTATTAAAGCAAAATAAAACCCACCCTGAAATAATTTGTATTAAAGCATAAAACAAAGTTAAATATTTCCTATTAAAGCAGAAAAAAAAATAATTAAAATTATTTGTATTAAAGCATGAAACATTAAACTTAAATATTTCCCATTAAAGCAAAAAAAACTGAAATAATTTGTATTAAAGCATGAAACAAACTTAAATATTTCCTATTAAAGAAAAAAACAACCCTGAAATAATTTGTATTAAAGCACAAAATAAACTTAAATATTTCCTATTAAAGCAGAATAAAAATACTTAAAATTATTTGTATTAAAGGATGAAACAAATCTAAAATATTTCCTATTAAAGCAAAAAAAACCAACCCTGAAATAATGTGTATTAAAGCATAAAACAAAATTAAATATTTCCTATTAAAGCAGAATGGGAATTTTAATTAAAATTGTATTTCTATTTTATTTAGAAATAAAATATTTCCCATTAAAGCAAAATACAAAATTTAATATTTCTCATCAAAAAAAAAAACCCTAAAATAATTCCTATTAAAATAGAAAATCCAATTTAATTTAATTTGCTCAAATCCAATTAATTAAATTCTGGGAAGCATTAAAGTCTGCAAAAAGTAGAGCCAGGAAAAATCCTCATTCCCATCGTTTTTCACATCCCAGGATTTTTTCTTTTTCCTTGTTTTTGGGCACCACCAGGTGGCCAGGAGGGATCCAGAGGATCCCAGGGAAAGCTGGGAATTCCCTGGGAATTCCCTGGGAATGGTTTGGGCAGCACCTGTCTGCTCTGGCTCGCTCTTATCCTCGTCCTCGATGTCGAATTCCGATTCCCGCTCCTCGTATTCCACGTTTTCATCCAGCTCCTTGAAATCGGGGGCAAAAGCGCTCCAGTTTTCCTGGGAAAAAAGGTAAAAAAAGCAGTTTTGGTTTAAACAGCACCGGATTCCTTGGACCCCACAAATTCCAAGGAATTAAATATCCTGGAGGGGGTTTAAAATATGGATCTGGCATTTGGGGATAAGGGAGAGAGCTGGGAATGGCTGGAATTGGTGAGCTGGGAATGGCTGGAATTGGTGAACTGGGAATGGCTGGAATTGGTGAGTTGGGAATGGCTGGAATTGGTTGAGTTGGGAATAACTGGAATTGGTGAGTTGGGAATGGCTGGAATTGGTTGAGTTGGGAATGGCTGGAATTGGTGAACTGGGAATGGCTGGAATTGGTGAACTGGGAATGGCTGGAATTGGTTGAGCTGGGAATGGCTGGAATTGGTGAGTTGGGAATAACTGGAATTGGTGAGTTGGGAATGGCTGGAATTGGTGAACTGGGAATGGCTGGAATTGGTTGATTTGGGAATGGCTGGAATTGGTGAGTTGGGAATAACGAATTGGTGAACTGGGAATGGCTGGAATTGGTGAGCTGGGAATGGCTGGAATTGGGTGAGTTGGGAATGGCTGGGATTGGTGGGCTGGGG
>NW_005087610.1:1836770-1857955 GCF_000331425.1 Pseudopodoces humilis
GAATTGCAGTGAGTTGGGAGTAACGAATTGGTGAACTGGGAATGGCTGGAATTGGTGAGCTGGGAATGGCTGGAATTGGTTGAGTTGGGAATGGCTGGAATTGGTGAGCTGGGAATGGCTGGAATTGGTGAGCTGGGAAGGTTTTTCCAACCGGAATTATTCTGTTCTGCAATCTCACTGAAATCCCATAAAAACACCAAAAATCAAGGAAAAATCCCATAAATGCACGGAAAATCCAACCTCCTTTAGGTCCATGGAAAACAAGAGGCTGGATAAATGAATTCCAATGAAAATCCAGCATCAAAATATTCCTTAAATATTGCAGTGGACATGGCAAACCCCAGCTGAGGGTTCACATCCTGGAATTACAGGAGGAGGTAATTCCATGGAAAATGTCCCTGGGATGGAGTTTAAGGATGAATCCAAAGCTGAGCTGGAGTTTGAGCTCAAAATCACAAATTAAAATGAAGCAGGAAAAGCCAAAAATGTGTTGGAATGGGTATTCCTCAAGGATTTAAACACACAAAAAATGAGTCCGTGGGGAATGATGGAATTCCAGACTGGTTTGGGTGGAAAGGGAGCTTCAATCCCATCCCATTCCATAGGCAGGGACATTTCCCCATCCCAGGGTGCCCCAGCCTGGCCTGGGACACTCCCAGGGATGGGGCAGCCACGGATTCTCCGGGAATTTCCAAGCTGGGAATGAGTCAGGAATGCTGAAACTGGGAGTCTTTATGGAATCATGGAATGGTTTGGGTGGGATCATCCCATTCCCACCCCGGCCATGGGCTGGGACACTTTCCATGATCCCAGGTTGTTCCAAGCCCCATCCAACCTCGGGGACTCGCAGGGATGGGGCAGCCATGGATTCCCAGTCCCTGGGAAGGATTTATTCCCAATATCCCACCCAAACCAGCACCAGGAATCCTGGAATGCTTTGGGGGCTGGAAGGAATCATCAGCCCCACACTTCTCCCTATCCCAGATCGCTCCAACTCCAGGGATGGAGCAACCAAAATCCCTCAGGGCAGGCGCCATTCCCAAGGGAACGATCCCAAAGCCTCACTCACCACCTGGTTCTGAGCCCATATGGAAACCACCCCGCTGGAAATGGAGGCGATGATGGGCCGCACCGGATGCCACTGCAACCAACCAGAGGACACAAAAACCCCTCAAAATGAGCCGAAACGGGGCCTCATTCCCAAATCCCGAGGAGAGCCGGGGGGTTTCCGTACTGCCACGTCCAGCAGGAGCTCGCCGCGCGTTCCGTGCAGGATTTTCACCAGGTTGCCGATGCTCTTCTCCCAGATGTAGAGCGCGTGCTGCCGCGCCGAGCCCGCCACGATGTACTCGCCGTCCCCCGAGAAGCAGCACTTCTTCCAGGGGGTCCTGCAGCCAGGGGAAATCGTGGATCAGGGAATTGGTTTGGGATCAGGGAGATGAGGTTTTCTCTCCCTCCCACTCTGTGTTTAGAGTTGAAGCTGTTCCAAATCCCGGATGAGGATTTGCATCCTTAGCGTGGGATGTGGGATGGGAACCCGGCCACATGGGGTAGGGAATATCCCGAGTGGAAAAAAAGCCATCGGGATCATTGATCCAACCCCCAGCCCTGCACAGGCCCCCAGAATCCCCCTCGGTGCCAAAACCTCCCACTGCCTTTGGGGTCTGACAATTCCATGGGAAACCTTTTCCAGTGGCTGAGCAGCCAGGGAAAAGCAGCCATGCCTGTGCCTGTCCCTGTTCCCCAAATCCTGCAGCCACCCCTGTGCCTGTCCCTGTTCCCCAAATCCCACCCCTGTGCCTGTCCCTGTTCCCCAAATCCCTCCCTGTGCCCTCACCTGTTCCCTAAATCCATTCCTGTTCCCAAATCTCTCCCTGTGCCCTCACATGTTCCCTAAATCCATTCCTGGTCCCAAACCCCTCCCTGATCCCAAACCCCTCCCTGTTCCCTCCCTGATCCCAAACCCCTCCCTGATCCCAAACCCCTCTCTGATCCCAAATCCCTCCCTGTTCCCTCCCTGATCCCAAACCCCTCCCTGATCCCAAACCCTGTTCCTGTTCCCTCCCTGATCCCACTCCCTCCCCGTTCCCTCACCTGTTGACCAGGTCCTGCAGTTTCTGCATGGGCTCGGGCTCGCCGTCGCGCCCGCAGGTGAGGATCTCCCGCCCGTCGTACACGCGGATGATCCGGTCGGCCGTGTTGATCAGGAAGCAGCTGCAGGAAAATGGGGATGAATCCGTGAGAAGCCGTTAAAGATCCCATCCCATGGAGGAGCTGGGGGCTGCGAGCAGCTCCCTGCAGGTTTGGGATCGGCCCCGGAGGCGCTCACCTCCCTTTGCGGGCGAACTCGATGGATTTAATGGCCGTGGTGTTGCTGGTCCCTGTGGTCACTCTGAAGGAAGCAACAAGATCCTGAGTGTCTGTTTTTAAGACCAAGATCTGAAGATTGAGCAGACAGAGAACAATCAGTGGCTTCACCTGAAACAGAGCCCTGGGAGCCCACCCGGGGACACTGCGGGAGCTGCTGAGACACAAACGCCAGGAAAACATCCCAAAAACGCGTCAAAAACAGGGTCAGACAAAGATCCCAGAATTCCTGAGGTTGGAAAACCCCTCCAGGATCATCAAGAAATCCCTCACCTGTTCCCCAAACCCTTCAGTCACCTCTGCACCTGTCCCTGTTCCCCACCCCTGTGCCTGTCCCTGTTCCCAAACCCATCCCTGTGCCCCTCTCCTCTTCCAAATCCCATTCCTGTGTCCCTCACCTCCTCCCTAAATCCATTCCTGCTCCCCAAACCTATCCCTGTGCCTATCCCTGTTCCCAAACCCATTCCTGTGTCCCTCTCCTCTTCTCTAAATCCATTCCTGTTCCCCAAATCCCATCGCTGTGCCCCTCACCTCTTCCCTAAATCTATTCCTGCTCCCCAAATCCATCCCTGTGCCCCTCTCCTCTTCCCAATCCCATCCCTGTGCCCCTGACCTCTTCCCTAAATCCATTCCTGTTCCCAAACCCCATCCATGCCCCTCACCTCTTCCCTAAATCCATCCCTGTTCACAAATCCCATCCCTGTGCCCCTCACCTTTTCCCTAAATCCATCCCTGTGCCCCTCTCCTCTTTCCAATCCCATCCCTGTGCCCCTGACCTCTTCCCTAAATCCATTCCGGTTCCCCAAACCCCTCCCTGTTCCCCAAACCCCTTCCTCTGCCCCTCATCTGTTCTCTAAATCCATCCCTGTGCTCCTCACCTCTTCCCTAAATCCATTCCTGCTCCCCAAACCCATTCCTGTGCCCCTGATCTCTTCCCAAATCCCATCCCTGTGCCCCTGACCTGTTCCCAAACCCCCTCCTGTGCCCCTGACCTGTTCCCAAATCCCATCCCTGTGCCCCTCACCCATCAATCCCCACCCGGAGCACCGAGCGCCCCCAGGAATTCCTCGGACACCCCAAACCTCCCTGATCACTTCCACAGCCTGAGGCCCTCCCCTTTTCCAGAGGGCAATTCCCGGAGGGGCCCGGGGAGCGGGGCTGACCTTGCCCTTGGCGTTCCCGGTGTAGATGTATTCCCCTCTCCGGTCAAACGACGCCACCACGTTGAGGTCGGAGTCGTCGTCCACGGGCAGCACCACGTGCTTGGAGTCGGAGAGCGTCAGCATCACCGGGGCCGACTTCATGGGACACACCAGCACCCTGTTCCTGCCAAACACGGGAAACCAGGAATGGCTTCCTCTGGAAAGGGAGCTCCAGGTGCAGAGCGACAAAAAAGCGTCCAGGAGTTCAGGGTATCCGGGATTTCCAGCATAAAAAACATCCAGCTGGAGTGAGGAATTCAGGGTATCCGGGATTTCCAGCATAAAAAACATCCAGCTGGAGTGAGGAGTTCAGGGTATCCAGGATTTCCAGCATAAAAAATATCTAGCTGGAGTGAGGAATTCAGGGTATCCAGGATTTCCAGCATAAAAAATATCTAGCTGGAGTGAGGAATTCAGGGTATCCAGGATTGCCAGCATAATAACATTCAGCTGGAGTGAGGGATTCAGGGTATCCAGGATTTCCAGCATAAAAAATATCCAGCTGGAGTGAGGAGTTCAGGATATGTTGGAAAAGGATTTCCAGCAAAAAAGACATTGGGCTAGAGCAAGGAATTCAGGGTATCCTGTAAAAGGGTTTCCAGAAAAAAAAAATACAGCTGGATTGAGGAGTTCAAGGTATCTTGGAGAAGGATTTCCACATAAAAACATTGAGCTGGATTGAGGAATTCAGGATATGTTGGAAAAGGATTTCTAGAAATAAAAGTATTGAACTGGATCGAGGAATTCAGGATATCCTGGAAAAGGATTTCCAGCATAAACAGCATCCAGCTGGATGGAGGAATTCAGGATATCTCAGAAAATGATTTCCAGCAAAACAAGCATTGAGCTGGATCGAGGAACTCAGGATATCCTGGAAAAGGATTTCCAGCAAAACAAGCATTGAGCTGGATCAAGGAATTCAGGATATCCTGGAAAAGGATTTCCAGCATAAAAAACATCCAGCTGGATCGAGGAATTCAGGATATTCCTGTTTTTGCCGCCTCATTTTCCGTACTCAGACATCAAAACCAATTTCAGCTGGATTTTAACCTCCCTCCCTCCTCCGAGTTCGCGCAGGGATTTTACACCCAAGGAGACATTCCCACACCGATTCCCAGGAATTTCCTGCCATCCCAGAAAGCCGGGGGGGCAGCAGGAGGCACTTACTGGTCGCGGGGGTGGTACTGCACTTTGAGGATGGGCGAGGGGAAGCGGAAGCGCTGGTCGCAGTCCCCGGACAGCACGTCCCACTGCGACACGATGTTGTCGGTGGAGGCACTCACCAGCTTGTGCCCGTCCCGGCTCCAGCTGCGGCACAGGGAGGGAATTCCCGGGAAGTTATTCCTTGGAAGGGGTAAATGGGGCTGGGGGGAAAAGGAGCTTGGGAATTCCCGGGGAAGTTATTCCTTGGAAGGGGTAAATGGGGCTAGGTGGAAAGGAGCTCAGGGAATTCCCAATAAAGTCATTAAAGGTCAGGGGTAAAAGGAGCTCAGGGAATTCCCAGGGAAGTTATTCCTTGGAAGGGTTAAATGGGGCTCAGGGAATTCCCAATAAAGTCATTAAAGGTCAAGGGTAAAAGGAGCTCAAGGAATTCCCAATAGTGATTCCTTAAACGTGGGAAAAGAAGCTCAGGGAATTCCCATTAAAGTCATTCCTTAAGGGGAGAAAAGGAACTCAGGAATTCCCAGGGAAGTTATTCCTTAAAGGGGGAAAGGAACTTGGGAATTCCCGGGAAGTTATTCCTTGGAAGGGGTAAATGGGGCAGGGGGGAAAGGAGCTTGGGAATTCCCAGTAGTTATTCCTTAAAGGGGGAAAGGAGCTTGGGAATTCCCAGGGGAGTTATTCCTTGAAAGGGTTAAATGGGGCTGGGGAGAAAAAGAGCTCAGGGAATTCCCAGGGAAGTTATTCCTTGGAAGGGTTAAATGGGGCTCAGGGAATTCCCAATAAAGTCATTAAAGGTCAAGGGTAAAAGGAGCTCAAGGAATTCCCAATAGTTATTCCCTAAAAGGGAAAAGGAGCTCGGGAATTCCCAGGGGATTCCCTGGGGATTCCCTGGATGGAATTCCCTGGATGTAATTCCCTGGGGATTCCCTGGCTGGAATTCCCTGGATGTAATTCCCTGGGGATTCCCTGGATGGAATTCCCTGGAATTCCCTGAGGATTCCGGTCCCTGGGGATTCCCTGGCTGGAATTCCCTGGAATTCCCGAGGATTCCCGGCTCACCAGAGGGAGCAGACGGGGTGGATGTGGGCGCTGATGATCTTGGCGATGCCACGGGTCAGGAAGTCCCAGATGACGATCCTGCCGTCGTTGCAGCCCACGGCCAGCAGCGTGCCCCAGCGGTTGAAGGTGCACGTCAGGGCCATGCTGATGCAGTCCAGGGTCCCGTCAGCCTCCTGCCGGGACAGCGGGGACCGGACACGGCCGTGAGAACCGGACACAGCCGTGAGAACCAGAGAGAGCCGTGAGAACCGGAGAGAGCCGTGAGAACCGGAGAGAGCCGTGAGAACCGGAGAGAGCCGTGAGAACCGGAGAGAGCCGTGAGAACCGGACACAGCCGTGAGAACCGGGCACGGCCGTGAGAACCGGACACAGCCGTGAGAACCGGAGAGAGCCGTGAGAACCGGGCACGGCCGTGAGAACCGGACACGGCCGTGAGAACCGGACACGGCTGTGAGAATGGGGCACGGCTGTGAGAACCGGACACAGCCGTGAGAACCGGACACGGCCGTGAGAACCGGGCACAGCCGTGAGAACCGGGCACAGCCGTGAGAACCAGAGAGAGCCGTGAGAACCGGGCACGGCTGTGAGAACAAGGCACGGCCGTGAGAATGGGGCACGGCCGTGAGAACCGGCCAGAGCCGGCCAGACCTGGGGGGGGACCCAGTGGGACCCAGCCAGACACGGGGGGACCCAGCCCGAGCCGGGGGGACCCAGCCAGACCCAGCCAGACCTGGGGGAACCCGCTCAGACCCGGTGACACCTGCTCAGACCCAGCCAGACCCGGTAAGACCCAGCTCGGACTCGCCGAGACCTGCTCAGACCCGGTGGGACCCAGCCAGACCCAGTGGGACCCGCTCGGACCCGGTGGGACCCTCTCAGACCCAGCCAGCCCCGGTGGGACCCGCTCGAAGCCGCTCAGGCCGCCCGGGGAGGGCTCGGGGGCGGCTGCGGGCCGGGAGCGCCGTTACCTCGGGGTAGTTCTGGCCGAAGGACTCTGCAGAGGAAGGGGAAGGCGGCGGCTGAGCGAGAGGCGGCCCCGGTACCGAACCCGTTCCGGTACCGAACCCGCGCCGGTACCGGCCCCGCCCGGCTCGGCCCAGCCCCGCTCCCTGCTCATTCCCATTCCCAGCCGCGCCTCCTCCGCTTCCCGTTCCCACCGCATCCCGTTCGCACCGAGCAGCTCCAGGCTCGCCCCCGCCGCCCCCGTTCCCAGCTCCCTCCCCATTCCCATTCCCATTCCCGCCACCTGCCGGTCCCGCAGCGCCGCCCTCGCACCCCGTTCCCGCTACCATTCCCGCTCCACTCCCGCCCCCATTCCCAGTCCCATTCCCGGTCCCATTCCCGGTCCCATTCCCGCTCCGCTCCCGCCCCCGTTCCCGGTCCCGTTCCCGCCCCCATTCCCGGTGCTATTCCCGTTCCCGCTCGCACCGAGCAGCTCCAGGTTCATCGCGCCGCCGATCCCGCTCCCTCCGCTCCCGTCGCCGAAGGACCCCGCGGGGCCCTGCCCGGCGCCGCCCCGCGCCGTTCGCCTGACCAACCGCCGCTCCTTTCCTCCGCCCCCGCAGCGCCTCCCGGCGCCTTCCGGGCCGGCTCCGCCCGCCGTTCCCAGCGGGCTCGGGCAGCGGCACCGCTCGCTCCCGGGGCGGCGGCGGGAACGGGAACGGGAACGGGCGGCGCGGATCAGGCAGCGCGGAGGGCAGCCCCGGCGCGGCGCGCGGAAGGGGCCGGGTGGGCCCCGCGGCAGCGCAGAAAGGTTCCGGGTACGGGGAGCGACCCGCAGGGGGCGCTAATAAAGGAGCACTAATAATTAAAATAATTAAAATAATTCTTATTATTCTAATAATTAGCTAAAATAGCAAGGGGAATCTGGGCCCTTGCGGGTATTGCCTGGATTTCTACTGGATAGAGCTGGCTGCTTTTGGAAAAAAAAGGGAAAAAGAAATAAATAAAAGAAAAATAAAAGAAAAAATTTAAAACAAAATAATAAAAGTATAAAATAAAATATTAAAAATAAAGAAAAATAAAGATAAAAATAGAACAAAATAAAATGCTTTTAAAATAAAATAATAAAAATGTAAAATGAAATATTAAAAATAGAGAAAAAATAATAAAAAATAAAATAAACCCTGATTTTAAGGATAAAAAGCTCTGGAATCTCCCAACACCGACTCCAGGCCGGCAGAGAAAATAAACTTGGGACACCCTGGAGATTCCCACATTCCACCCCAAAATTCCCCCCGAAAGATTCCACAGGGAAATTCCCAAAGAAACCCCTCAGGGAATTGTGTGGGATGGGGTCACAGGAAAAGCTCGGGAATTGCAGACACAGAGCTTGGCCTTTATTCCAGTTTATTATTTCCACACCTCCCTGCGCCATCCCGAGGGCCATTCCCGCTTTTCCAGAGGTTTTCCAGAGGTTTTTTTCCCCCCTCCTGGGGTCGGTGCTGCCTGAGGGACGGGGCTTTGGAAAAGGGTTGGGAATTTTTGGCACGAGCAGCTGGATTGGGATGGGACAGAGGATGGATCCATAAAAAAAAAAAAAACCAACCAAAACTCAGTTTGGAATGCCAGGAGAAAGGATGGATCCATAAAAAAAGTACCCTGGAATGGCAGATGGAGTTTGGATCCATAAAAAATCCCACTTGGGAATGGCAGGAGAGGTCGGATCCACCAGGAATGCCCGGGAAGGAACAAAACAAAGCCGAGTTTCGTTGGTTTTTTTTTTTCCTCCATAAAAAAGCTCCTGAATCCATTTATTGCACAAAGAAAGGGAAAAAAAAAAATCAATCCCACCAAACCCAACCTCGGCCACGGGCAGCTGGAATTTCAGCCAAGGAATTCCACCTTCCCTGGGAATTCCAGGGAGAATTCCCAACTCCCTGGTTCCTCATGGAGCCAGCAAGGGGCGTTTCCTGCTCCAGATCAGCCCAATTCCACCCCAAAAATGCAGGAAGCAAACTGGGATTGCCAGGAATTTGGGAAAGACAAATCCCCCTCTCCCCCTATCCCCACTTTTTTTTATTCTTTCCCATCGAATTCCAGCTCTGGAGTGAAATTGAGGAGAAGAAGGAAGGATTTTTCTTCCCTCCAACTTGGAAAAAAAAGCTGGAAAATCCTCATTTTTTAAAATATTCCTGTGCATTCCCCAATTTAAAACTGCCACGACATTCCCATGAATTCCAAGCCCCAGATCCTGCTTTAAAAGGAATTTTGGCGCTTTCCCTGGGAGGAAAAAAAAAAAATAATAAATTGGATAATTTTAAGGACTTTTTTTGTGCTGCTCCAAAGTGGAACCTCTGAGGAACGGAGCGTGGAAACAAGGGAAGGTTTCTCCAGCCATTCCAAGGAATTTAAGGAAGCAAAGGAGAGGGGGGAAAAAAAAAAAAAAGAGGAGGAAAAGGTGGGATTAGGGATCAATAGCTTATCCAGGTGGGGTTTTCCAAATCCCCGTAGAAAAAACACGGAAGCTTTGCTCCTGTCCATGTAAACATTTCCAGCTCCTTGGAGCTTCCCAACACTTCCTCATCCTAAAGTTTTGTGCCTTTTCCTTCCTCTCCCAGCGCTCTGGAATCGCTGCCAATGGCTGAGGGAGGAGCGGGATCGTTATCCCGGAGTTTTGGGAAGGGATTTTCCCATCCCATGGATCGCCCACGAGGCTTGGGATGGGATTGGTGAAGCCTCCAGCGAGTCCGAAGGGTTTGGATTTTCCATGCCTTGGCCGAGCAATTCCAATGGGATTTTCCATGCCTTGGCCGAGCAATTCCAATGGGATTTTCCATGCCCTGGCCACACAATTCCAATGGGATACAGGGCTGGGATTGGGATGGAGCCTTCACCCCCCTGAGCCCCCTCCGAGCTCCTCCCTGTCCCCCTCGGGGCTGGCTCGGAGCTCCACGGCCGAGGCGGGGCTGGAATTCCCAAATCCCGCCGCGATTCCCGAATCCTGCCGCGCTTCCCGCTCAGGTGGAGTCGTCCAGGCCTTTGTTGGGATGCTGGGAGCCGGCCCGGCAGAGCCTGTCCATGATTCCCTGGAGCATGGGCTGCACGATTCCCAGGAGAGGCCGCTGGGAGGAGTCCCCGGCCCAGCAGGCTTCCATCAGCTGCCAGCATTCCTCGTCAAACACCGGGAGCCGCTCCGGCCGCACCCCTGGAAACACACCGGGATCAGCGGGAATGCCAGGATCCTCCAGGGAGAGCCCGGCCCGCTGCTGACATCCAAGGGAAAAGGGCAGAGGGGTGGGAGCTCCTGGGAAAGGGGCGCGGTTCCAGCCAGGGCGCTTCCAGAGGGTGGCCAAATCCATGGAATTGGGGGTTTAAACTCATCCCATTCCATAGGCACGGACACCTTCCGTGATCCCAGCCTGCTCCAGCCCGGCCTGGGACGTTCCCAGGGATGGAGCAGCCACGGATTCTCTGGGAATTCCATCCCAGCCCCTCCAGGGAAGGATTTATTCCCAATATCCCAGCCAAACCAGCACAGGGAATCCTGGAATGGTTTGGGTTGGAAGGGATCATCCAATCCCATGGGTGGGGACACCTCCCACCATCCCAGGCTGCTCCAACCTGGCCCTGGATGCTCCCAGGGATGGAGAAGCCACAAATTCTCTGGGAATTCCATCCCAGCCCCTGCCCACCTTCACAGTCAGGAATTGCTTCCCAAAAATTCCCACTTTTACTGGACCAGCTCTGGTCCCGTCACTCCATCCCATATAAAAATCCCTCTCCCTCCTTGCTGAGCTCCTCCAGGCCCTGGAAGGAGCTCTGAGATCTCCCTGGAATTTTCTCTTCCCTGGGCTGATCCCCCCCAGCTCTCCCCCGGTTAATTCCACTGGAATCTCCTTTTCTTGCAACTATTTGGGATCAAAAATCTCTGGGAATTTCATCCCAAGGTTGTGCTGCCTCCTGGTTGGAGCGTGCTGAGCATTCCCTGTGCTGCTGGGAAGGAGCTGATCCCAAAAACCTCTTTTATCCTGGGAATTTTAGTTCAGCTTCCAGCAGAACTTGGCCAGGTTGGACCAGTGAATATCCCTCTAAAAATGGGATCAAAAACTGCTGGAGCAGCAGGAGCAGGGCAGGAATTGTCCCCTCAGGATGGGGAGGAGCCTCAATCCCTGTGTCCACTCCAGGGGGAATGTTTTGGGGCTGGAGCATGTCCAGGGAAGGGAATGGAGCTGGAAAAGGGACTGGAGAATCCTGAGGGAGCTGGGAAGGGTTTGGAGAATCCTGAGGGAGCTGGGAAGGGTTTGGAGAATCCTGAGGGAGCTGGGAAGGGTTTGGAGAGTCCTGAGGGAGATGGGAAGGGTTTGGAGAGTCCTGAGGGAGCTGGGAAGGGTTTGGAGAATCCTGAGGGAGATGGGAAGGGTTTGGAGAATCCTGAGGGAGCTGGGAAGGGTTTGGAGAATCCTGAGGGAGCTGGGAAGGCTCAGCCCGGAGAAAAGGAGGCTCAGGGGGAATTCCTGGCTCTGCACAAGTCCCTGCCAGGAGGGGACAGCCGGGGGGGATTTGGGGTGTTATCCCAGGGAACAGGGACAGGAGGAGAGGGAACGGCCTCAGGCTGGGCCAGGGGAGGCTCAGCTTGGACAGCAGCAGGAATTTCCTCATGGAAAGGGCGGCCAGGCCTTGGAAGTGCCCAGGGAGGTTTGGAGTCCCCGTCCCTGGAGGTGGCAGCTGGAGGTGGCACTCAGGGCTCAGGGTGGGCATCGGGCACAGCTCAGACTCATTCCTGGAAATCTTCTCCAACTTTTCAGGGATTCTGGGATTTTTCCCTTTCACCTCCCCACCACCGGAATAAAACTGGATTTTCCCAGCAGCTGAGGGGTTTCAGAGCTGAGCCAAGCCCAGGTACCTCTCCTGACGTTGTTCCACAGGTGATCTTTGCTTGCACACCTCTCAAAAGCCTCGGGTAACTTCACGTGGCCCGAGCACAGGTACCAGAACAGGATCCCAAAGGCATAAACATCCACAGAATTGTCGTATTTCCCTGGGAAAAAAAACATGTGGGATCAGCAGGGAAAAATCCCTGGGAGCTGGGCAGGCTGAGAGGTGATTCCAGGCTCGCATTTCCCCAAATTTAAACCTCAGTTTCATGGCAGGAAGGTAAAATTTGTGTGAAACCAGGAAGGCAGCAGGATCAAGGTTAAGCTTTTCCAGTTCCCAGGATTTATAAATTTAAGTTGTACCAGGAATTCCCAAACTGAGCTCAGGTGTATTTTAAACACCTGTAAAGCTCAGCTCTGTCAGTGCCTCTCATCCCAGAAATATCCCAGATATTCCCTAAATTCACACAAATGGAGATGCTTCCATTTGATCCCAACCTCATCCAAGCAGGAGCAGCTCTGACAGACCAAAAGAATTTGGGTAGGTTTGGGTAAATTTGGGATTTGAACTTCCAAGTGGTTCCAAAACTCAGGAAAAGCCCTCTGAGCAGCTGCCAGAATTCCCAGCGAATCCAAACTCACTCCAAGTTAATAACAGCTTGGAAATTCCTTACAGGGAATACTTCCTGGAGTATTTCCCTATGAAAAAGAAAGGATTGCCAGCTTCCTACTAATGACAATTTACCTTTCTAATTGCAAGGGTGTTAATTAATTCAGCGGAGCTGATCAACCCCATTACTCTCTGTCAAGAGCGGACTTAAAATACAGGAAAAATCCACAGCATGCATTAAAAACGGAATTTTCTGGTGCTGGAATGATCTTGGGAGCAACTGAGGGATGAATTCCAAGGAATTGCCTTCAGAATTCCAGGCAGAGCCGTGGATTCAGGGGGATCCTACCTGTGAAGAGCTCGGGAGCCATGTGGATGGGGGTGCCCACAATGCTGCCAGACATCATCGCCTCGGGTTTGCAGAAGCCCAAATCCGTGATTTTGGCCCGATTCTTTTTGTCCAGCTGGGGAAAAAGCCACAGGCAGGTGGGTGAGAAGCCCGTTTATCCCATAAAACATTGATTTTTGATATGGATTCCCACTGGGAGGGCTGGGCAGCTGGTTTTAAATCAGTTTCTCTGATTTCCTGGCTGCTCTTGGGCTTTCCCCTGGGAGGCACCGCTTGTCTCTCACACCAGGGGTGTGGCTGAGATTTCAGGGAAGCAGGAACTGGAAAACCTACTCATGGTTTAAACTGTCTGCACTCCAAAGGAATCATTCCCTTCTCCCTTTGCCCCAGGCTTCCAGCCAGGAAAGGAGGCAGTGAAACCTCCCTGTGGCTGACACCAGCACAGCTTAAAATACCCCGTGTGGAGAAAGTTATTCCCTCATTTAAATCTTCTTTTTTTTCCCCACTAAAAAGGCTCTGGGATGAGGCAGAGGCAGGGATTTTCCTTACCAGGACGTTTTTGAGTTTGATATCCCTGTGCACCAAGCCCTGGCTGTGCAAGTACCGGATCCCTTCCACCACATCCAAGGCAATCTGCAACCGTGGCTCCAACTCCAGCCCAGCCTGAGGGGAAAAACGTGCATTTTATTCCTAAAAGTTGCTTTTGGCCTGCTCTTCTTTATCAAAATGCTGAAAATCAAGGAATTCTACCTTTGTTTTATGGATTAATGGGGATTGTTTTAATTAGAGAATCAGAGTTTTGGGTTGGGAGGGTGATTAAAGCTCATCCCATGGGCAGGGCCACTACACACTAAAACAGGTTTAGTCTGAGGGAAAAACCACAGATTTCATGCCTAAAAGTTACTTTGGCCTGCCCTTCTTTATCAAAATGTTGAAAATTGAGCAATTCCAGCTTTGTTTTATGGATTAATGGGGATTGTTTTAATTAGAGAATCAGAGTTTTGGGTTGGGAGGGTGATTAAAGCTCATCCCATGGGCAGGGCCACTACACACTAAAACAGGTTTAGTCTGAGGGAAAAACCACAGATTTCATGCCTAAAAGTTACTTTGGCCTGCCCTTCTTTACCAAAATGTTGAAAATTGAGCAATTCCAGCTTTGTTTTATGGATTAATGGGGATTGTTTTAAATTAGGGAGATTAAAACTCATCCCAAAGCAGGGCCGCTTCTCACTAAACCAGGTTTAGTCTGAGGGAAAAAACACAGATTTCATGCCTAAAAGTTACTTTGGCCTACTGTTCTTTACCAAAACACTGAAAATTGAGCAATTCCAGCTTTGTTTTATGGACTATTGGGGATTTTTTTTTAAATTGGGGTTTAAATTAGGGAGATTAAAGCTCATCCCATGGGCAGGGCCCACTTCCCACTCAAACCAGGTTGCTCCAAGCTCTCTCCCAGCACTTCCAGGGATAAAATAAATATAAAATAAATATTCAGCAGGAGGATTTGGTACCTTCAGCCCGGTGTAGAGGTCCCTGTGCAGCCTCTCCATGATCAGCAGCACAGCAATGCTGGAGCCTCCTCCGTAGCCATAATCGATGACGGAGCCGTGCAGGTGCACCAGCCTCTCGTGGGACTGCAGGGACCTGCAGAGAAAATTTGGGGTGATTTTTGGCCCCTGAGTCCCTTTAGGGACCTGCAGAATGTCCAGCAGGGAAAATTTGGGGTGATTTTTGGTCCCTGAGTCCCTGCAGGGACCTGCAGAAGGTTCGGCACACAAAATTGGGGTGATTTTTGGTTCTGTCCTCCAGCCCAGGCCAAGGGAAGAAGCCCCAGAGTCCCTGCAGAATGTCCAGCAGAAAAAATTTGGGTCACTTTTGGCCCCTGAGTCCCTTTAGGGACCTGCAGAATGTCAAGCAGAGAAAATTTGGGTCACTTTTGGCCCCTGAGTCCCTTTAGGGACCTGCAGAATGTCCATCAGAGAAAATTTGGGTAATTTTTGACCCAAGTCCCTTTAGGGACCTGCAGAATGTCCAGCAGAGAAAATTTGGGTAATTTTTGGCCCCTGAGTCCCTTTAGGGACCTGCAGAAGGTTCAGCACACAAAATTGGGATGATTTTTGGCCCTGTAGTCCAGCCCAAGCCAAGGGAAGAAGCCCCAGAGCTGCAGATTTAGCAAGAATCCCCAGCTCAGCTCAGAGCAGCACAATCCTCAGCTGTCTGAGCCAATTAAACTCAAAAAAAAAAAAGAAAAAAAAAGCCTTTTTAAAGGTTAGAGTCACAAAAAAACCCCTGTTCTTCTCTCAGCTGGCTGTGCCTGCAGCTGTTTCCAGCGAAGCAGCTGCTCCCTGCACTGCAGAGCCACCCCTGGCTTTTTTGGGATTCAGGCAGGAAAAAGGGTGGGAAAAGAGGATTCACCACCAGCAATCAGGGGAGGAGAATTGCTGTTTTTTAAGGTCTGTAAATTTGGATTTATTCTGAATTCTGACAGCACAGGGAGCAGAGAATCCAATTAAGGCAGGAAGGAGCATCCCTGCCCAGGCTGGGAATGGCTGAGCATTCCAGGAGCTCCAATCCCAGATTCCTGAAGCAAACCTGGATGTGGCACTCAGAGCTCTGAGACAAAGGCGCCATCAGCCACAGCCTGGGGGCTTTTCCAGCCTGAATAAAGCCGGGAAATCCATCAGATCCCTGTGGAATGGGGGGGAAGCACTCAGGACACACACCTCATGTAGTGGAATTCCAGCGCCAGGTCGTTCCAGTGCTTCTCATCCGGAGGGACGACGGATTTGAGGGCGCAGGGGAAGTGTCCCCCCCAGCTGTCACACAGGTACACCACCCCGTACTGGCCTCGGCCCAGCTCCCTGCCCAGCCTGGGCTTCCCTGCAAGGCACAAATCCCGGGAAATCAGCCCCCAGACCCGATGCTGGAAAACGGAACGGAATTCCAAACTCCTCTGGAGCCCTGGGGAGGAGGGAGGAGATTCCCTGCTCACCGTGCAGCAGCACATCCTGCAGGGATCTGCTCTCCAGGGAGAGGCGGGCCAGGCGTGGAGCGTGCTCCTTCCTCACCTTCAGCCACAGGTCCTCGGTCCTCTCCAGGCGGCCCGAGTGGCCGTCCTCCAGCTACGGGGAACAGCTCAGCTCCTGGGCACTTTTTCCATTCAAATTCCACATTCCCAACCCAAATCTGAGCTCCTGGGCACTTTTTCCATTCAAATTCCACATTCTCAGCCCCAACCTGAGCTCCTGGGCACTTTTTCCATTCAAATTTCACACTCCCAGCCCAAATCTGAGCTCCTGGGCACTTTTTCAGTTAAAATTCCACATTCCCAACCCCAACCCGAGCTCCTGGGCAGATTTTTTTAGTTCAAATCCCACATTCCCAACCCCAGCCTGAGTTCCTGTGCCCTTTTCTCCATCCCAACCCCACATTCCCAACCCCAGCCCGAGTTCCTGTGCCCTTTTCTCCATCCCAATTCCACATTCCCAGCCCCAGTTGAGTTCCAGTGCACTTTTCTCCGTTCCAGTCCCACATTCCCAGCCCCAACCCGAGTTTTTGGGCACTTTTCTCCATTCCAACCCCACATTCCCAGCCCCAGTCAGGTTCCAGTGCCCTTTTCTCCATTCCAGTCCCACATTCCCAGCCCCAGTTGAGTTCCAGTGCACTTTTCTCCGTTCCAGTCCCACATTCCCAGCCCCAACCCGAGTTTTTGGGCACTTTTCTCCGTTCCAGTCCCACATTCCCAGCCCCAGTCAGGTTCCAGTGCCCTTTTCTCCGTTCCAGTCCCACATTCCCAGCCCCAGTCAGGTTCCAGTGCCCTTTTCTCCGTTCCAGTCCCACATTCCCAGCCCCAGTCAGGTTCCAGTGCACTTTTCTCCATTCCCAGCCCACATTCCCGGTCCCAGGACCCCAGGATTTCCCGGACCTGGCGCAGGGAGGAGGCGAAGGCCTCGTGGGAGCTGTTGAGGCGCGTGCGGAACTGGCTGCAGATGCTCTTGGCCAGTTTGGAGGCGCTGAGGCTCTCGATGGCGTCCTGGGCCACCTTCCTCTTCCACTCGCTGCTGATGGCCGGGGGGCTCACCCACGTCAGCCGCTGGATTATCTGGGAAAAGGCAGCGCAGTTCGGCAGGAGAATCGCCTTAATTAGCTCGTTAATTATTTTAATTTGGTGGTTATTTATTCGCAGGGCGGGCAGGCTCTGGGTCAGGGAATCTGTGGATCCCAAGGATTGAGCTCGGAGCAGACTGGGATTGTCCATGGGATGGGATGAGCTTCGAGTCCTTCCCAGACCAATCCAGCCTGGAATTCTCCAGTATTTAATTGAGTCATATTAAATATGTGATTAAATATAATTAATGTGTAAATAATTAATAATTAATGTGTAAATAATATGTGATTAAATATAATATTTAGTTATATTTATTACTTATTTTACTTAATTATATGTATTAAATATTTGATTTAATGATATTTATTAAATATTTGATTTCATGATATTAAATTATATTTATATTACTTTATATAATTTATATAAATTAGAATTTATTAATTTATAGAATTTAAAGAATTTAAATAATTTAAATAATTTATATAATTTATATAATAATTAATTATATTAACTATTATATTCATTCATAATATTTATTAACTAATTAATTTGGTAGTGTTTATTAAATATTTGTGTTTATTAAATATTTGATTTAATTATATTTACTCAATATTTGATTTAATGATATTAAATAATTAATACTGTAATATTTATTAAATATTTTGTGTTTATTAAACATCTGATAATGACATTTAATAAATATTTTATTTAATGATATTTATTATATCTTTAATAATGTTTATTAAATAATTTTAAAATATTTATTAAATATTTTATTTGTGTTTACTCAATCTTTAATTTGATATTTATTATATTTTTAATTTAATAATATTTACTAAATACTTGATTCAATAATATTTCTTTAGTATTTAATGGTATTTATTACCTTTTTAATTTAATGATATTTATTACATATTTTATTTAATAATATTCAAGTATTTAATTTAATAATATTTATTACATATTTAACTTAATGATATTTATAACATATTTATTTTAATGATATTTTAATTTAATAATATTGATTAAATGTTTCATTTAATTGTATTTCTTAAACATGTATTTGAAAGCAAATACCTCTTGAAGGGGTTCTTTGTGTCCTGGAGGAGTAAAGAAATGATTTGGAGCATTTGGGAATTCCTGGTTTTTTGGGAAATGAGGTTTATTTGGCTTTGTGAGGTTTGGTTTGCTGTGGGATTTTGATTTAGGACAATTCACTCTTCTCCCCTCTGGTTTGGTTTCAATTTCTGGCTGTTAAAGCTTTCATTTCCAAAAAATTTCATTTCCAAAAAAATTAATTTCAAAAAAAATTTAATTTCCAAACAATTTCAAAATTTAATTTATTTAAAATAATTTAATATTATTTTAATAACTGGAATAAACTCCAGGAATAAAAATCTCCGGGAATAAAAATAAAAGAGTGAATTCAGGGAGCAGCTGAGAGGATTTTTTTTCCCTCTGAAATTCCCTTTTCCGAGCTTTCCCACCTGTTTGATCTGTTCCCAAAGCATCCTGGTCACCGTCGAGCCCGAGTGGAACGTGACCTCCACGTGGTAGGCTGCGTTCAGGATCTGGAAAATCAGGAAAAAGAGGGGAAAAAATGGGAATTCTGACAGCTAGGAACTTGGCTAGAGCCTGGGAAAATGGAAAAAAATTGGGATATCCCAATGATCACTTGGTAAATTGATTTATTGCGTTATTTTATGGGTGGTTCTAGGCTGTAATTTTATTATAATTGATTTATTGTGTTATTTTGTGGCTGTTTTTAGGCTGTAATTTGATTATAATGATTTATTGTGTTATTTTATGGGTGGTTTTAAGCTGTAGTTTGATTAAAATTGATACATTTTTATTTTATGGGTGGTTCTAGACTGTAATTTGATTATAATTGATTTATTGCATTATTTTGTGGGTGGTTTTAAGCTGTAATTTGATTATTTTATACAGATTTAAGAGATAATTTGATTATTTTGTACAGATTTAGGAGATGATTGACTTATTGTGTTATTTTATGTGTGTTTTTAGGCCATAATTTGATTATTTCATATAGATTTAGAAAATAATTGATTTCTTGTACTATCTCATAGGTGTTTTTAGGCCATAATTTGATTAAAATTGATTTATTGTGTTATTTCATGGCTAGTTTTAGGCCATAATTTGATTATTTCATACAGATTTAGGACAGAATTGATTTATTGTATTATCTCATCAGTTTTTAGGCCATAATTTGATTCTAATTGATTTCTTGTGTTACTTTATGGCTGGTTTTAGGCCATAATTTGATTAAAATTGATTTCTTGTGTTATTTTATGGGTGTTTTTAGGCTGTAATTTGATTATTTCATACAGATTTTGGAAAATCTCTGCTTCACCACCCCAAACCCCCCTGATTTCCTTGCCTGGAGCACCCCAGACCTGTTTGAGATAGTTGCTGGTGATGTTGATGTTGATGGAGCCCATCCCTGGGCTCCTCCAGAGTTTTTAGCACATAATTTGATTAAAATTGATTTCCTATGTTATTCCACGCCTGGTTTTAGGCTGTAATTCCATTATTACACACAGATTTTTGACAATCTCTGTTTCACCACCCCAAACCCCCCTGATTTCCTTGCCTGGAGCGCCCCAGACCTGTTTGAGATAGTTGCTGGTGATGTTGATGTTGATGGAGCCCATCCCTGGGCTCCTCCAGAGTTTTTAGCACATAATTTGATTAAAACTGATTTCCTATGTTATTCCACGCCTGGTTTTAGGCTGTAATTCCATTATTACACACAGATTTTTGACAATCTCTGTTTCACCACCCCAGACCCCCCTGATTTCCTTGCCTGGAGTGTCCCAGACCTGTTTGAGATAGTTGCTGGTGATGTTGATGTTGATGGAGCCCATCCCTGGGCTCCTCCAGAGTTTTTAGCACATAATTTGATTAAAACTGATTTCCTATGTTATTCCACGCCTGGTTTTAGGCTGTAATTCCATTATTACACACAGATTTTTGACAATCTCTGTTTCACCACCCCAGACCCCCCTGATTTCCTTGCCTGGAGTGTCCCAGACCTGTTTGAGATAGTTGCTGGTGATGTGCACGGAGCCATCCCTGCTTTTCTCCGGCGCCCTGCTGGGATGCGCCGCTCCCTCCCAGGACTCCTCCAGGCTCCTGAGGCAGCGCTCCAGGGTCCCCACGAAGCTCTCCCGCAGATAATCCACGGAGCTGATGAGTTTGTTGGCCACAGCCTGGTTGAGGCGGGAGATGATCAGCTCCTGGATCTGCTGGATGCAGCGTTTGATGTCCCGGGAGCTGACGGGATCGCCGCTCTCGGGGATGATGATGTCTGCGCGGGAAAGGGAAAAAGGGATTTGGCATCGGCGGGAGAATGGGTGGTTGAGGAGGGTGAAATGGTCTGGATGGTGGGTTAAAAATAAGGTTCTTCCATCTGTGAGCATAGAAATGAGGTGGTTTTGTTTTATCCCAGATTATGGTAATTTTATTCAAGATTTATTAGTTATTTTATCCAAGATTATGATTGTTTTATCCGAGATTATGATAATTTTATCCAAGATTTATTAATTATTTTATTCAAGGTTTATTAATAATTTTATCCAAGATTATGATAGTTTTATCCAAGATTTATTAATTATTTTATCCAAGATTTATTAATCATTTTATCCAAGATTACGATGATTATTTTATCCAAGATTGATGATTATTTTACCAAGATTATTATAATTTTATCCAAGATTTATTAATTATTTTATCCAATATTTATTAATAATTTTATCCAAGATTAGGATGATTATTTTACCAAGATTATTATGATAATTTTATCCAAGATTTATTAATTATTTTATCCAAGATTTATTAATCATTTTACCAAGATTATTATGATTATTTTATCCAAGATTGATGATTATTTTATCCAAGATTGTGATGATTATTTTATCTGAGGTTAATTAATTATTTTATCCAACATTATTATCATTTTATCCAAGAAGTATTCATCATTTTCTCCAAGATTATAATTTTATGATGATTATGATCATTATTTATGATGATTATTTATGACTATTTCATCCAAGGTTTATTGATTATTTTTACCAAAATATATTAATTATTCTAGCCAAGTTTTATTAATTATTTTATGCAAGATTATGATAATTTTATCCAAGATTTATTAATAATTTTATCCAAGATTATTAGCATTTTATACAATATTATTTTCCTTTTATACAAGACTACAATGATCATTTTATCCAATATTACCACTATTTTATCCATAATTATCACCATTTTACCCATAATTATTCAATTAATTCATAACCAAGCTCAATATCCCTCCATCCAAACCCAAAATCCTTCCATCCAAACCCAAAATCCCTCCATCCAAACCCAAAATCCTTCCATCCAAACCCAAAATCCCTCCATCCAAACCCAAAATCCCTCCATCCAAACCCAAAATCCCTCCATCCAAACCCAAAATCCCTCCATCCAAACCCAAAATCCCTTCATCCAAACC
>NW_005087610.1:1866734-1877490 GCF_000331425.1 Pseudopodoces humilis
CATCCAAACCCAAAATCCCTCCATCCAAACCCAAAATCCCTTCATCCAAACCCAAAATTCTTCCATCCAAACCCAAAATCCCTCCATCCAAGCCCAAAATCCCTCCATCCAAACCCAAAATCCCTTCATCCAAACCCAAAATTCTTCCATCCAAACCCAAAATCCCTCCATCCAAACCCAAAATCCCTCCATCCAAACCCAAAATCCCTCCATCCAATCCCAAAATCCCTTCATCCAAACCCAAAATCCCTCCATCCAAACCAAATATCCCTCCATCCAAATCCAAAATCCCTTCATCCAAACCCAAAATCCCTCCATCCAAACCAAATATCCCTCCATCCAAATCCAAAATCCTTCCATCCAAACCCAAAATCCCTCCATCCAAACCCAATATCCCTTCATCCAAACCCAAAATTCTTCCATCCAAACCCAAAATCCCTCCATCCAAACCCAAAATCCCTCCATCCAAACCCAAAATCCCTTCATCCAAACCCAAAATCCCTTCATCCCCCACCAAAACATTTTCAACCTCCCACCACCACCTCCCCCATCCACCCCAAAACCCACCCCAAACCCTCCAGGCACGGGACCCACCTCGGAATTCCATGCTGGCAGCATCCTCCAGCAGCTCCTCCTTCATACTCGCCAAGGTCTCCACGATCATCTCCTTCATCTCCTCCTGCTTGCGGTTGGCGATGCCCATCAGCGACTCGTAGAGCTCGTTCTCCTTCCTGCGCGTGTACTCCAGCCGCTTGGGCGTGATCTGCAGGTCCCGCGCCATGTCGAACGCCTGGTTGATGAAGATGTTGAGGCAGCGCCCGTGAACCTCGCTCAGCCTCGTGGCCAACCCCACCAGGTGTTGCTGCAGCACCTGCCTGGCGAAGGCGCTCAGCAGCCGCAGCTTCTCCGGCTGCTCCGCCAGCACCGAGGAGCCGGGAGCGCCGCAGGAGCCGGAGGGGTGCAGGTATCCCAGATCCAGCAGCTGGCGGTGGAGCGGGGATTTCTCCTTGGTGGGTTTTTTGGGAGAGCTCGGCTCGCTGCCGGGCTCGGGGATTCGGAGGAAGAAGATGGGGAGGGAGAATTTTTCCTTGATTTCCAGAAGTTCTGCCCGGTCCGATGGGGACAGCTGGGGCTCGCCGATGGCGAAGGTGACAACGGGCAGCACCTGGTTGACAAACTCGGCCAGGGTGGCCTCAGCTGACTGGAAGCCACGGCATGGAGCCACCACGATGTCCACTTCCTGGGAAAAACAAAAAAAGGAGAAGTTTTGGAGAGGTTTTTCTGTGGGATTCATTCACACAGCAAAAAAACCCAGAATTCTTCAAAGCAAATCTGGAGTCTCACCTGCAAGGCTGATCTCAAACTCCAGATTCCTTATTTTGGACCAAATCCTTGGGGTTTTAGCCCAGATTAGGACAAGGCTGATCCCCTAACTCCAAATTCCTTATTTTGGACCAAATCCTTGGGGTTTTAGGACAAAACTTAGGAGAAGTGTCCCAGGAAAGAGCCAGATTGGGAATTTATTGATCAGGGCTGTAGAAAGCTCCCCACAGACCAGAGCAGGGACAAGTGGGGAATTGGGAATTCATTGATCAGGGCTGGAAATGTCACATCCCAACTTCCCTATGGACCAGGGCAGGGACAATTTGGGAATTTATTGATCAGGACTGTGGCAGTGCCACCCCAAGCTGCCCAGGGACCAGGGCAGGGACAATAAGAATTGGGAATTCATTGATCAGGGCTGGAAATGTCACATCCCAACTTCCCCAGGGACCAGGGCAGGGACAATTTGGGAATTGGGAATTTATTGATCAGGGCTATAGCACTGCCACCCCAAGCTGCCCAGGGACCACGGCAGGGACAATTTGGGAATTTATTGATCAGGGCAGGGCCAGTGGCAGTGCCACCCTCACCTTGAGCAGCGCGTGGGGCAGCACCACCTCCAGCTCTGCCACCCTCTGTGCAGGATCCTCGGCGTCGCCGGGCACCTGCAGGTCCTGCTCGGGGATGGTGTCCCAGTGCCCGCTGTGCCCCGCCAGCGCCTGCACCAGCTCGTACTGCCCGGGCAGCGCCAGGCTGAGCCGCGTCTGCGCCCCGTGCGTGAAGCGAACGCGGCGGCGCCGGCAGCGCTCCTCCGTGCCAGCCCCGGGGCTGGGCAGCAGCTCACGAGTGTCAGGGCTGGGCAGCAGTTCCTCAGTGTCAGGGCTGGGCAGCAGTTCCTCAGTGTCAGGGCTGGGCAGCAGTTCCTCAGTGTCAGGGCTGGGCAGCAGTTCCTCAGTGTCAGGGCTGGGCAGCAGCTCCTCCATGCCAACCCCAGGGGTGGGCAGCAGCCCCTCGGTGCCAGCCCCAGGGACAGGCAGCAGCTCCTCGGTGCCAGGGGTGGGCAGCAGTTCATCGGTGTCAGCCCCATGGACAGCCCCAGGGATGGGCAGCAGCTCCTCGGTGCCATGGACAGGCAGCAGCCCCTCTGTGTCAGGGGTGGGCAGCAGCTCCTCGGTGCCAGGGACAGGCAGCAGCTCCTCAGTGCCAGCCCCAGGGACAGGCAGCAGCCCCTCGGTGCCAGCCCCAGGGACGGGCAGCAGCTCCTGGCCCAGCAGCAGGTTCAGCAGGCGGCTCTTGGCACGGCAGCTCTGGCCCAGGATCAGCAGGCACGGCCGCCAGCTCACCGAGCGCTGCAGCTGCTCCTCCTCGTGCGGCGGGAACGAGACCGGGCCGTGGCCTGCAACGGGGACAGCGGTTAGGGCTTCATCCCTGAAGGGAAAAATTGGATATTGCAGCCCTACAAATGTCCCTCAGAGCCCAGAAATGTCCCTCAGAGCCCACAGGCTTCCCTCAGACCAAACAAACTTCCCTCAGAGCCCACAGATGCCCCTTACACTCCACAGATTTCCCTCAGAGCCCACAGACTTCCTTCAGAGCCCATAAATGTCCTTCAGAACTCATAAATGTCCCTCAGACCTCACAGACGTCCCTCAGACCCCACAGACGTCCCTCAGACCCCACAAATGTCCCTCAGACCCCACAAATGTCCCTCAGATGTCCCTCAGATGTCCCTCAGACCCCACAGACACCCCTCAGACCCCTCAGATGTCCCTCAGACCCCACAGATGTCACTTAGAGACCATAAATGTCCCTCAAACCCTAGAGATGTCCCTCAGACCCCACAGACACTCCTCAGACCCCTCAGATGTCCCTCAGACCCCACAGATGTCCCTCAGACCCCACAGATGTCCCTCAGATGTCCCTCAGACCCCACAGACACCCCTCAGACCCCTCAGATGTCCCTCAGACCCCTCAGATGTCACTTAGAGCCCATAAATGTCCCTCAAACCCTAGAGATGTCCCTCAGACCCCACAGACACTCCTCAGACCCCTCAGATGTCCCTCAGACCCCACAGATGTCCCTCAGATGTCCCTCAGACCCCACAGACACCCCTCAGACCCCACAGATGTCACTTAGAGCCCATAAATGTCCCTCAAACCCTAGAGATGTCCCTCAGACCCCACAGACTCCCCTCAAACCCCATAAATGTCCCTCAGACCCCTCAGATGTCCCTCAGATCCCACAGACTCCCCTCAGACCCCACAGATGTCCCTTAGAGCCCATAAATGTCCCTCAAACCCTAGAGATGTCCCTCAGACCCCACAGACGTCCCTCCCTTGCTGCTCCTGCAACAAACAAACACCTTCCCCGAGCTGGCACAGTTTGCCAGGGGTGGCTTTGGAGGGGAGAAAAGGGAATTACTCAATATCTGCTTCTCTTCCAGAGCTCGCTGTCATCACCCTCCTTACTCATCCTCCCTCTGCGGCATCACGGGTGAAGAATTCCATGGATGGAATTCAGTGGGATGGAACAACTCCCTGCCCTCACCTGGCTGCGCTAATTCAGGCTCAGGGCTGAGTTTAGCTCCTGTTTTGTTTGAAACAAGTCCTAAATCCAGCTTTGGAAAGATCTAAATTCAGTGTTACCCTCGTGGCGCAGCGGCAGAATGACTCTGACAGCCCCAAAATCACGGACACAAACAAATCCCTCATCTGCTGCGCTTCAGGAATACAAAAATTCCAGGGAACACGGCCCAGGAATGAAGTTAAATGGGAAATGGAGCAGCCAGCCCCTAAAAATGCCCAATTTGAGAGCTCCAAAGCACCAGGATTGCTCTGACACTGGAAGGAACAGCAGGAATTTCACAGGGAAGGTGCTGTTAAAATTCTTTTTTTCATGAGTCATGTTCTGGCAGCCGAAATTGTCGGGAAAACAAGATCCTCCCCTCCACCAGGATCCTCCTCACTCTCCAAACCCGATTAAAGAGATCCTACAGCACATCCTGCTCCTCACTCCGACAGCTTCATCACTCCAGTTTAATTAAAATCAGCCAAATTTGAAGCACTTGGCCTAGTCTTAGACTGGTTTAAAGCTTCTTTAAAGCCCTTGCCCAAGGTTTGACTTCCCCACAAATCCTCTGGCTGGAAATAAGATTTTGGAGGAGTTTTTCCACCCCAAAACTGAGGAAAAACTCTCTTTGTGGCTCAGCACTGAACCTCTGCCCCACAGAACCCCAATTCTGAGCCGCAAACCCCGAGTCTGGGAATGGTTTAAGGGAGGATTCTCTCCTTGGAATGTGATTTTTGGAATTGTTTTCCAAAACAGCCTTTCAAGAGCCACATCAAGTGACCAAAGAGCTGGAAGCTGACCAGGAGCTCACAAAAGATAAGGATCTGGAAAAATCCCACAAATGGCACATTTGAGCTATGGATGAAGGATGGCTTTGATCTGGGAACATTCCTTGGAGCTTCTCCTGGGATTCAGGCTCCAGAGCATGAAAAAAGCAATTCAGGGAGGGCTGCACAGGCAGAGCCTTTTCTCTGCTGAGGCTTCTGAAGGGAAAAGAGGCAGCAGAGCTTCCTCTCCTCGTTCCAGGCAGGAATTTTTGGATCCTTAAGTCCAGCAAAAATATCCCTGAAAAACTGCTGAGATATAACAGCTCAATGGGAATTATTTTTCAATGGGAAGGATTTTTTTTATACGGATGGAGAAGCAGAATCCTGGGATGGTTTGGGTTGGACCTTAAAGCTCATCCTGTTCCTCTGCCATTCAGGGACACCTTCACTATCCCAGGGTGTTCCAACCTGGCTTTGGACACTCCCAGGATTCCTTGGGAATTCCACCAGGGTGTCCCCACCCTCGCAGAGAGGAATTCCTCCTTATATCCCATCAAAACCTTCCCTTCTTCAATTCGAGGCCATTCCCTTTATCCATGTGAAAATTCCCTTTCCAGCCCTCTTGGAGCTCCTTTGGCTACTGGGAAACTGCCCCAAATTCCTCCCAAATCCATCTTTTCTCCGGGATTTGTGGTTAAAACACCTTTCCTTTCCCAAGGTCTTCCCAAATCCATCTTTTCTCTGGGATTTGTGGTTAAAACACCTTTCCCAAGGTCTTCCCAAATCCATCTTTTCTCCGGGATTTCTGGTTAAAACACCTTTCCCAAAATCCTTCCAAATCCATCATTTCTCCAGGATTTCTGGTTAAAACACCTTTCCTTTCCCAAGGTCTTCCCAAATCCATCATTTCTCCAGGACTTCTGGTTAAAACACCTCCCCCGTGATTCCACACCCCGTGACCAGCACGGACGCGGATCCAGGGTGGGAGGGACTCTACAAAAAGTGGGATCAGGAATTCCCAAAGGGACTCAGCGACATTCCCGTGCCCACAGGAGCAGTGCCAGGGATGGAGCCGGAGCTCCATCCCAAATCCATCCCGAATCCACCCTGAATCCATCCCGGATCCATCCTGGATCCATCCCATGTGAGGAACACTTCAGGCCGCGGGGGAGCCCCGGGGCGCGCGCATCCCATGAATTCCCCGGGATGAAAGGAAGCCTGTCCAGGGAACAAGGGCGGCTCTCACCAGGATTCCTCTCCAAATCCTCGGCGGAACAAGCTCAGCTGGGATTTATGGAATCTCTAAAGCTCCCAAGCATTGGCTCATCCCTTTTCCTACACTTTGATGGCCTCGCTCGTCGTTATCCCGTTTTCCAGGCTCTGTTTCTGAGGGTTTTCCAAGGACTCCGGCCATTCCCGAGCTGCTGGGTGTGCATTCCAGCAGGCTTTGACCGCCACAAGATTTAATCTCAACACATTTGTGTCAACTGAGGTGTCCAAAAGCTGCTTGGAGCAACCTGGAATGCGTGAAACTGGATGGGGTTTAAGGTCCTTTCCAACCCAAAGCAGCCTGGAATTCTGAATAAACCCACTTTTAGTTCCGTAACAGCACAGAGGTGTTGATTCCAAGAGAAAAAAAAAAAATTAATCCAAATTTCAGCTGCTCCAGGGTTAATTCCATGAGAAGAAAAAAAAAAATCCAATTAATTCTGATTTCAGCAGCTCCAAAGGCTGCAGAGCCAAATTCCATCCTCTGGAGCTCCTTGGGAAATCCTCCTTTCATCAGCCTGAGGAGTTATTCCACAAATTCCACCTCTCCACTGCTCTTAAATCCAAGTTTTTACCCCTGAAAGGAGCGCTGATCTTTAGGGGACAGACTTGAAGAGGATAAACCCCTCAATCAGCACAAAAACACCTCTAAGCCCTTTGGATAACTCCCTTAAAAAATCATTTATTGCAGGAAGCTGAGCCCCAGCACACACCATCAAGGGAAGCCCCAATTGCTGCCCAAAACTCTGGGGATTTTCCCAAAAATTCCTAAAATAAGGCAAAAGAAACCTCCAAAGCCTCAGGTTTTAATTGTCCCAATTATTACAGGCACAGCACAAAGAAAACAACCCCGAGGAGCAGCAAACAATTTGATTTTTCTTTTATATTTTTACCTATTTCATGCTGCAAGTCCCTAACTCAGGTTTTGTTTTTACAGCTTCCCAAGAACCCAAAAATGTCAGGATTGGAGGAAAACATTCCCAAAAGGCAATTCCTGGAACACCATCCCAGGATTCTATCTGTTCACCCAAAGAAATAATCCATAAATAATATAAATATAAATATAAATATAAATATAAATATAAATATAAATATAAATAATAATTGTGACTATGATGATGATAATAATAATAATAATAATAATAATAATAATAATAATATAAAATAAATAATCCTTCAGTAACTCCAGTGCATCTCAGTGATTTTTGGGGGGGATTTTTTTGGCTGGAATGAAATGATCCATAAATTCCCAGCCTGCCTGGGATGAGGAGAAGGGGCAAAAGCAAAACCTTCCCATTTCTTTGGCTTCCAGCACATCCATCCATGTTTCTTTTCCAGGTTTATTTTCCCATGGGAATTGTGTCCTGTCCACTCCTCTCCACATCCCAGTTCTCTCTGTGCTGCACAAAACTGACCCTGCACAAGTCCTTGGAGAAAATTCCTCTGGTTCCACCTGAAGGGCAGATCTGGGGGAAAAGTCAAGGAAAACTGTGCTGATGAAACTTCCTGACATCTAGAAACCTCCCCAGGGGAAAAAGGATGATTTCCACCTTCCTGCTTTGATCCCAGCCACGTCCAGCCTGGCTCTGGGGACTTCCAAAAATGGGGCAGCCACAAATTCTCTGGGAATTCCATCCCAGCCCCTCCCAGGGAAGGATTTATTCCCAATATCCCACCCAAACCAGCACAGGGAATCCTGGAATGGTTTGGGTTGGAAGGGATCATCCAATCCCATGGGTGTGGACACCTCTCACTATCCCAGGCTGCATTTTATCCTTTTTTCCATTTTATCCACTATCCAACCTGGCCTGGCACACTCCCAGGGATGGGGCAGCCACAGCTCCTCTGGGAATTCCATCCCAGCCTCACAGAGAAGGATTTATTCCCAAAATCCCGTCTATCCCTGCCCTCGGGCAGTGGGAAGCCATTCCCTGTGTGCTGGCACTCCATCCCTTGGAAATATTCCGTCTTTTCTCGTCAGCTCCTTCAGGTCATCCCAAATTCTTCTCTTCTCCAGGCAGAACAATCCCAAATTCCAAACATCACGGGCTCACCTGTCCTGGCTCTGCCCCTTCCCAAAATCCCATTCCCCACCCCGCCCGCTGAGAGGGGCAGCAACCACATCCCAAAATCCCGGTGTGCTCCCAAAAACCTTTCCACGGTACCACAAGGGGAGAATGAACCCCAAATCAGCCCAAAACCAATTTAATTTTTTTTAATACACAGACAGAAAAACCCAACGCTTCGAATGTGAAACCAGGACTTGGAGTGCAAGACAAGAACCCAGGACAAGAGATGACTCAGGAGCCATTTGGGGATGAATGAAGATCTTTAGGGACGTTTCACGTTTGTCAACAGCAGCAGATGCTCAGAGAGCCCCTGAGCGAAGCTGTTATTCCCAAGAACTCCGGGATAACCCGGGAATGCCATCCCCTCATCCCATCCTGTCCACTCCGTTCCGAATCCCCCTCCCTGTGGGGCTGGAGCCGCAGGTCAGGGAGAGGGGGAGAGGATCCCCATCAGCAAATCCCACAGGGATCATGGATCCAGCTGCTGACACCCCAACAATCCCACCCTGTGCTGCCCAAACACTCCCGCAGATCAGCGCTCAATTCCCCGGGGAGCCTGCTCAGCGCCCCAAAACCCCCTCGGAGAAGAATCTTTCCCTCACACGCATCCTAAATCCCCCCTAAATCACGCCCTGCCCTCCTCCCTTCACCCCACAAAGCCCCTCACACCCTCCAGGCACCCCCAGGCCTGGAACCCCCATTACAGCCCCCCCAAGTTGGACGCTTCACTCCTCACAGCAAGCCTCCCAAACCCCCCAGAGACCCCTCACCCACAAAGATTTCCCCTTTTACCCCCACAGACCCCTCACCCTCACACCTCCCGCCCCAGCGCGGCCTCCCCGGGCCCGCCCGCCCCGGCCTCTCTCACCGCCGTCCCCGGGACCCCCATCCCCGGCGGAGGGGGGGCCGTCACCGGCAGGCGCCGAGGCGAAGGGGTGTCCCTGGGAGAACTTGACATCGCGGAAGAACCTCTTGGTCTCTCGCAGGTTGTGCTGCAGCCGCGCCAGGTGCCGGTTGTAGTGGCAGAAAGAGCGGCAGAGCTCCCGCACGGCCCCGCCGGGACCCCGCCATGACGGGGCCCCCTCGGCCTCCATGTCCTCCGGGTCCGCCCCGCTATCCCCTCCCCACCGCGGGCCGCACTCGGGCCCTGCCAGGCTGCCGCCGCTCAGGGAGGAACCTCCCCGAGGATTTCCTCGCCTCCCGACCCCCCCACCCCCCGCCCCTCCCGCCTCCCCGACCCCCGCGGCCGCCGCCTTCTCCCGAGGGGAAGCGCCTCCACCAGCCGCGCTGAGTGTGCGCGGAACGTTTGTCGGCGCGCCGCAGGGCAAAGGGGGAGGAGGCCGGGCGCACCCCGCGCGCGAGGCGCGCTGGGAGGTGTAGTTTATTTACGTTTAACTGGAGTTCATTCTCCCGGCCCGCGGGGGGACGCCGGGAGTTGTAGTCTGTTGTGCCACAAAGCCTCATGGAAATTGTAGTCTCCCGAGGCGCGGCCGCCGACCTCTCTCCGAGGCCTCTGCGCACACCCGCGGGGGACGAGAAAAAACACTCCAAAAACAGAGAACGACCATAAAATGACGCATTTAAAAAGGGGAAGCAAAAGGGGAAGGTGAAATGTCGCCCGCTGCTCCCCCATCCCGCGCTGCGCGGAGCGGCTCGGCAGGAGGCGGCGCGCCCGTCTCCAGCTCCGCTCCGCCTCCGCGAATCACCAGCGGCGACCCCGCCCTCCGCGCGTCTCCATTGGTGAATTCCCCCCGCCAGCACCGCCCCCCGAGCACCCTTCCGCCAATCACCGCGCGCTTCCCCTCCTCTCTCGCGCCGCCATTGGCAGGCGGCTCTGTCCGTCAGGCTCGGCGGCGGCGGCGATGCCGGTGCCGGCGGCGGGCGCGGAGCCGCCGCGGCGCGGAGCCGCCGCCCGGCCCGGGCTCGGCGGGGCGGGCGGGCCGGGGCCGCGCAGCCCGCGGGCCCCGCAGCGGCCGCCGGGGCGCCGCCCGCCGCCGCCGCCGCGGCCGTAGGCGCCCCCCGCGAGCCGCGGGCACGGCGCTCCCGGGATGAAGCGGTGCCGCTCGGACGAGCTGCAGCAGCCCGAGGAGGATCCCGGCGCCGCGGGGGAGTCGCCCGGTCACGGCGTGATGGAGGGCAAGGCCGGCGAAGCGGCGGCGGCCCCCGAGGCGGGCGCTGTCCCGGCGCCGCCGCGCTCCAAGCCCCCCGACCTGAAGGTGAGCGGCGGGAGCGTCCCGGTGGGAGACGGGAAAATCCCATGGGATCGTCCCAGGGTTCCCGGTGGTGGTGACCGGTGTGGGGAGATCCCGGTGGGGTCACCGGAGCGATGGAGCTCGGGGGGTGCCACCATCCCCACCTCCCCCCCCCCGGTCCTACAGGTGTGACCTTGGAGAATGCGGGATGGCTCCTGGATAAGGGCGCTCCGGGATTGGGATAATCCTGGGAATGGCGTGCTCCTGGATGGGGGTAGCGCTGGGAATAGCGTGCTCCTGGATTGGGATGCTCCTGGGATGGGGGTGGTCCTGTTGCGGGGATCCTACTGGATGAGGATGCTCCTGGGATGGAGACGCTCCAGGGATGAGGATGCTCCAGGGATGAGGATGCTCCTGGGATGAGGATGCTCCTGGGATGAGGATGTTCCTGGGATGGAGACGCTCCTGGGATGGAGACGCTCCTGGGATGAGGATGCTCCTGGGATGAGGATGCTCCTGGGATGAGGATGTTCCTGGGATGAGGATGCTCCTGGGGTCGGGATGGGG